>JAWDJE010000002.1:83912500-84380000 GCA_035047345.1 Bradypodion ventrale | reverse complement strand
AAGGCTAATTCATTAATTACAGTATTAACTTTTGTGTGTGGGGGGGAGCCTTCTTCATCAAATGTATGAGTATTGCCCATTAATTTAGGAATTTACATAAAAATAAATACTATTGGATTGAATAAGAAAATTAACCTACTATTGGGTAGAGTGGTGGTATAGATTGTGAAGTTGAGGGTGATAAATACAGAAAACATTTTCACTCTATACCGCAAAGTTTTTATGCTTTATGGATAAATGACATCAGAATATTAAAGCAATAATTTCCAAAGGGTAGGCAGTGAACCTGTTGCAGCCAAAACAATAGAGTATTGTGGTACTTTACATATTAACAAGTGGTATTGGTATTTCACACATGTTTTCATAGGCTGCAGCCCAGTTATTCACTGGAGCGTTACCTGAGGAACAGAGAACCACAACTAGTATACAGGGCCATAGCCAGGAAGAGGGGATTGCCCACCCTGAGTTAGCATTGTACCCACCCTCAAACTCCAGACTGCTACACAGAGAGAGAGAGAGAGCTCCACCACATGTGTTCAAATGTCCCTGTTTTTTGTTGACATCTCCAACACTTAATTGATTTATTTTTGTCAAATTGATTTAATCGAACTGGAGTCAAATACCACTTCCATAACATTTTATAATTGTGTTCCTTTACTTTTATTGATAGATTCCTCATAATTCTTCCCACCCATTTATTCTTCCAATTATTTTCCGAAAGTTTTATCTTCAGGTCCACTTCTCATATCTTTCTTAAATTATGCTGTGATTCTTCTTCCATATTTAGTATTTTATAAATTTTACTTGCCAACCCTTTTATTCCAATTAATTCTTTCCTTATTTTATTAATTAGTTCCCCAAAATCAGTCAAGTTTCTTTCGGGGCCAAGCTGTTCTTTATACAGTATTTTGTTTAATCCATTTATTAACCATTAGTATTTGAAACCAGTTCAAGTTCAATTCTTTATATATCTCTGTCCTAATATTTTTATCCTCACAACTTTGTAGCCGTTCTTTTAATACATTTATACGGTGTTTCTCTAATACAGTACTTCCTTTAACTTATTATCATTTTTAATTGGATTTTTTTTAAATCACTCATTTATGTTATAGATGAGATATTTGGTGCTAGCTTTTGTTTCAAACTTTTCCAGATATATAACATCCCTTTCAACAATTTATTTTAAGTTTTGGAATCTCTTTGTCTAAAAAATAATTCTTCTCCCAAATTGTTGAATCTCTTTAATTTCTATTTATTTCCATGTTACTTATTTCGCTATCAGAATTTTAACAATGCTTTTAAGTTGGAAAGCCCTATAATAATTTTTATTATTCGATAGTCCTAATTCTCCTTCCTTCTGGGAAATATACCATAAACTTTTTGATATTCTTGACCTTTTGATATTCTTGACCTGTTACAATAATTATTTAAGAAACTTTGAAATGTTACATTTTCTTTCTCTTTATGCTGTACTAGCATAGTTTGCCCAGCCTTGCCGGGCAGTTTTTATTTGTGTTTTTTTGGTTAGGGATGGTTTGGGTGGGTGTTTTGCATTTGTGGTTTGTGACTTTATTTGATTTATTATTTTTATATTTGTCATTTTAATTTTGATTTTTGATTATTTTTAATGTTTTTACTTTTCCGGCCTCTAGGTGGGGCTGTTACTAGGATTTTTGTGACTTTCCTTTCTCTTTGTTCAGTTTAGTTCCGGGCCCGAAGGAGGGAGGACGTGTCTGGTAAGTGCTCTTGATTGTTTATTCTGTTTTTTTGTTTTGATTTTGTGGTGTTGGGTTGGGTGGTTTGAGTAGAGAGTTTCTACGTAAACCCCCCCCCCCCCAAAAGTGTTTTGGCTTATTTGTTGGTTTTTATTTTGGATTTTAGATGTGTTTGTTTGTTTTCAGTATTTATGATTGTTATTTTTTTTAATTTTTCCATATTTATTTCTTTAATTTGTGAGATTATTGTTTGTTGTGTTAGGTATTTTCGTGTTGTAGATAGGTGTTTTTAGTGTGCTTTTATTATTTTTGATAGCCTTTGGTATTTTGGGTGTTTTTTGTTGATTTTGTTGTTTATTGTTTTGTTGTTTAATAGGTTTATTTTAATTGTTTGTTTATTTATTTGTGTTTATTAATTTTGGTGCTTTGTGTTTTGGTTTACTGTTTGGTTTTGTTGTTGTTGCATTTTGTTGTGCGAAGAACGGCCTGTCTGTCATTTCATCTTTTTCCCCATTGCTGCTTTGAAATTAGGTTCCGATGCAGCGATGGGGAAAAGGAAGAGCTGGCAGTCAGCTTGCTCTTCAACTGGTAATATTTGTTAAGTAGGTTGGGTGAAAAGGAGGCAGAGAAGAACTATCTGCTTGATGATAGATCTCTTCTCTGGGCCTCCTTTTCCCCCTGGCTTACCTAATAGGGAGATCGGCAGGCAACAATCTGTAAGGGGTGGTGCTCTTCTTTGCAGATTGCTGGCTGCTGCTTTTCTATTACCTCCACTGCTGTTTCGTGCTAGTTCTCGAAATAGCAGTGTGGGTAGTAGAAAGGCAGAATCCAGTCATCCGCCAGGGAGGGTGCTTCCTCTGACGAATTGCTGCCTGCTGCTTTTTTTCCCCACCCTGGCTCAACTTACCTTGAGGTCGGCGGTGGTCTTGCCGTGTCTTCAGCGGGGTAGTGGGGAGGAGAGGGAGTCCCTCTTCTCCCCATTGCTCTGGGAAAGAAGGGCGGCATTTGTCTCATCGTGGTTTTTTGTTGAGGTCATGAGGTGCTGAGACCGCCTGCGGCGGCCTTGCGCTCCCATTTCATGAGGCATTTTTATTTTATTTTTCGCGCGCCGGCTTTTTCAGCATTCTGTGTACTCGCACCCTTCAGCCTGATTGGCTGAAGTGGTCACGGCGCAGAGGATGCTGAGGCTTGGAGTTTAGTTTATTTTGTTTGCATTCATGCGGCGGCTTTATTTCTGAGGCTCGGTTTCTATTGGGCACGCCACATTTCCCAATGTTCTCTTTGATCTCGCCTGTCAGCCTGATTGGCTGAGGGGTGGCGTGGGGCAGAGGACATTGGGAATTGAAGTTGTTTTGCTTTGTTTGCATTCATGGGGCTGTTGCCCCACTGCCAACTGCAGGACCATTGCAGCGCTCTGCGGGCTGGGTTAAGGCGATTGCAGGCGGCTCGGTACAGGATACTATGAATGGGTGCGGGTGTGTATGCCAGAGTCCAACGGTTAATGTCCCTTCTTATAGGTAAAGATTGGCAGGGCCAACTTTCAAGAGAGAAGAAACACCGTAGTGCATGGGTGGAAAACCTTGATGTTCTTGGACTTCAATTACCAGAACTGCTGATCAGGGTTTCTGGGAATTGAAGTCCAAGAACATCTGGGGCAGTCAAGTTGGCCACGTCTGACATAGAGAAATGGCTGGATACTGCCTAACCTACCAGATGATCCTCCAAACAACAGGATCTCTGCCTTGTCTGCATTTAGCCTTAACCTTTTGTCCCCATTCTGTACAATATCATGGCTAGGCAATGATCCAGGAGTTCCACAGCATCCTCTGCCAAAGATAAAATGGAGAGAGAGAGAGAGAGTTGCATATCATCAGGATATTGCTGATACTGTACTCCAAATGACCTCACCTAGCAGCTTCATGGAGATGATAAACATAGACAAGATGGCAGCCCCTGTGACATACCATATTGTTGTACCCATGGGGCCAATGCCACGTCTCTCAGCTGAACATTCTGGACCCAGTCAACAAGGAATGATCAGAGTCTGACCCTCTGATTCCCAATCCTGCCAGCCTTTCCAGTAGGTCACTGTGGTCAGTGGAAGCAAAAGATACTGAAAAATCAAATAGGGCAAGTAGGGACATATTATCCCTGTCAGCCTCTCAGAGAAGGTCATCTAGCAGGGTGAGCAAAGCTGTCTTGGATCTCTGCTAAAAGGAAATGGATCTAGATAGGTGATCCCCAAAAGTTTGGGATATGGGGGCCACATTAGAGTGTCCAACACCTAATGAAGGCCCCAACTTGAATACAAATGTAATAAGATTGTTAATCTACTGATTTAGATCACAAGTAAACATTCAGAAGTAAATGAAGAATTGTTAATGTTACTGGTACCTGAGCTTAACAAAAGGCCAGGAGAAACAATATTGCATTTCTGTGTGTGTGTGTGTGTGTGTGTGTGTAAGTAAAGGACAGGGGGAAAAAGCAGGAAATGGTGTGGCTTGAGGCAGGAAGAACAGCGTGGTCCTGAGGGGAAATACCTTAAGAGTCTCAGATTGGAGGACCATACAGAATGAGTTCAGAAGCCACATCTACCCCATAGGCTACAAGTTAGGGACCCTTGATCTAGCTCAGGGGTGGGGATCCTGCAACCTTGAGGAGAGCATGGATTTTTGGGAAATAAAGTTCCAGAACACCTGAAGGACCTCTAGGCCAGGGTTTATCAACCTTGGGCCTCTAGGTGTACTTGGATGTTGTAACAGGAGAGGCCTTCACACCAGCCTCCCCGATGGATTCACATACAGAAAGATCATAGTCATGCATGCACGAACAAACAGACAGACAAACACACAAACACAGACAGCCCCAGAGTCGACTTTTCCTGGGGCTGGAGAGAGATCACTGCAAAAAAAAGCCCTCCCAGCTTGTTTTATTAACTGCACAATAACAAGGCAGGAAATGGGGTGAAGAAGGTGCTAGTTGGTGCAAGCAGTCATGTGACATTACATATGGCAGTGATACAAGTCATGAGGGATGACATCATGAGGTGTGCTCGTGATCAAGCTTGCTGAATAACAGGAAGTTAGGTGACCCTCTATTTTAGGGGAGATGACTCATAGGGCTAATCTTCGCCCAAGTTTCCATGCCCTCGTTTTCTTAAGCTACTTCCACCTTTTTGAAGACAGTCAGGGATTCCTACATCCCATCTTTCCTTATTAAATAAAGGACCTGCACTGGTGGGTGTGGGCAAGCGCCCAATGCTAAATGGACTTATACCAGGGTAATTGAAATGGGGGCAACAAGCGGTAATCACGGCAGCATCCAAAAATACCTAGGACAGCAAAGCAATTGCATATAGAAATATGGTCTAAACCATCCCAACCCGGGAGGTCAATATCAAGCAAGGGTTTCAAGCGGAAAAGACTTCTGGTAAACTGGAGTCAGTTATATCATGTAAAGCATGAAGCTATTCAATACAATCGTGCTATAGTCAAACAAATCAGAACTATATATATGTGTGTGTGTGTGTGTGTGTGACTTTTTCACCATCATGGTGATGCAACAACAGAAAATACCCAGTGGCGTCCCATTGTCCTGAGGCCGGACTTCACTGAGGGCTTTTATGACTGCGGAGTATGATGTATCGCCTTGACTCAGGCACAGGTTTGGGAATCAATATCCCATGTATGTCCACAAGGGAGGCGGCTATGAGCTCCGCCTCTGGCAGAAGAGGGATCATGCATGCATGTCTCATTCCAGAGTGTGCCCCTTTGCCAAGAGGTAGGGCTGGCTTGGTTAGTTGCATGGTGAGGGTCAGTGACCATATGATCACAATAATGATCCCAGTAATGCTTACAACAATCCTGTACAGTAAAATGCAGTAATGACCTGATACTGCAGCAGAAGAAGCGAAGACTGAAAGAATGGAGAATTATTCAAAAATGCACAATAATAGTTTTGGTTATAGCATGGATTGAGCCAGGAATGTCTTAGATCAACATTATCTCCCTTCAGAGCTCTAATGCCAGCTTGTTCACTTCAGTGGATAATTCTAATTTCTTAAAGGCCAACTCCAAACTTGAGATTCTGCTTGCTGTTTCTGTAGCAGTTTTAGGTTTAACAGGGACAGGTTGCTAGCCCAGTGCCCAACCCTCTTCCTTTCTCATCTGGGCTTGGGACTGGCAATGGCAGAGCATCCACAATCTCCTGGGGAATCTATATCACTGAAAATTAAACTCCGTTTGTTCACCTCGATAGTGATCCCAAAAGCCATCTATCCCTGCGAGACTTGGAAGGCATCAGCAAGTATCAACAAGAGACTTGACGTCTTCCAGCAGAGGTGCCTCCACCGAATTTTAAAGATTCGCTATTTTGACAACATTGCTAAAGAGGAAGTGCTTCAAAGGAGTGGCTCATGCCAATTACATAACATTGTTGCATGAAGAAGACTCCAAATGGCAGGCCATATTTTCTGTATGTATACAAACAAGATCCATAAGATGAATATTATTATATTATAGGTTTATTTATATCCCGCCCTTCTGGTGCGAGCACCACTCAGAGCAGCATTACAACATAAGAAAAGAAAGCTTTCTGCATCAAAAGAAAGCTTTCTCACAATATACAATGCATAATACCATACAGCAAATACAAAAATACAGTGGAATGAAATTACATGAAGATACAGAATGTAACAACGTATCACCTAGACAGTACAATTAAATAGTCAATACAAATATCATATCATTACGAAGCCCGACAACAACAGCTGTTCCCCTCATTTATTTATTTATTTATTTATTTATTTATTTTTCACGCTTATATACCGCCCACTCAGGTACAACCCAACTCAGGGCGGTTTACATAGCGGACAGTAAATACATAAAAGACACATGATAAAAAAGTTAAAAGTTTAAAAAGTTTTTAAAAAACCCACCCCTAAAAGGTGCGCAAGAACCGAAGGGACCTTGGGGGAAGGCACACTTCTCTATACCAACCACCCAACGGTATCCCCATCCCCACCCGCACCCAAAACTTGGCCCGCCAGCCAGGTCTTTAGTTCCTTCCTAAAGGGCAACAACTCCGTCTGGAGACGCAGTTCCAAAGGGCTGGTGCAGACACGGAGAAGACCCTCCTCCTTGTGCCAGAGAGGCGAGCCCCCCTGGCTGATGGCACAATTAGAGAGCCCCTCCAGTCCGCTCTGGTTGGACGGACAGACGTCCTTAGGGCGATGCAGTCTCTAAGATACCCTGGCCCACTACCATGTAGGGCTTTAAAGGTCAAAACCAGCACCTTGAATTGCACCTCATCTCCCTTGCAGCAAGGACGGACCACAGGAAAAGTCCAACAATGGGATAAAACCTGCGAACAAGCATCCGTGTGTGTGTGTGTGTGTGTGTGTGTTCCATAGCAGTAACGATGAGATCTTCCTTCAACCGCCGCACCGGATCAGCGCAACCGGGTCCAACTCGCCTCCTCCCTCCCAACAAAATGGCAAAGGAGGGAAAGTGGGCATCCCTCCAAAGTCCCTTCCGGCCCCACAGGCATGGGCAGCCACTCCCGCTGGCTGCCGGGCAAGCGAGGGAGGCCCCCCTTCAGCCTCCGAAATGGGTTGGACTCCTCCTAATGCCAAATGACAACAAGGATGGCCTCAAAATACATAGCAAAGTATTTTTGTGAGAGACTTGAAAACCCTGGAAATGACATGGATGCTGAAACACTTGCCCAAAACCAAAGCTGCTGGAGATTCCTTGCTGCCTGATATGCTGCATAGCATGGGAGGATCTAAGTCTACATCAGTCAATCCCAAATTATAAAACCCTCTATAGCAGTGTTTCCCAGCCATTGGTTTTTGTGTATGTATTTATTTATGTACTTCAATTCCCAGAAGCCTAAGTCAATTCTCCAAAGCACTGATCAGCCAATGTACTGACTTAGGCTTCTGGGAATTGAAGTCCAAAAACCAAAAGTTGGGAAACACTGCTCTATAAGATGGACCCATTGCAGTTAAAGTAAGGTAACTGTGTAGCACAGCTATACCTACTGTTAACCACTGCAGTGAAGCATACCATCTTTTTATATAGAGGTTTTGTTTAACTGGGAATTGAAAATTTGTTGTAGGAAATAAAGATGGCTATTTCTTTAAATCATATGTAGAAAAGATTTTTCTGTTGACTTAAACACAATCTATTTTCAGTGTCAGATTTCAACAGCATCTGGTCTGGAGCTGTATCTTACGCAGAAACCAATAAACCTTTACTTCAATGTTTACATTCTCAGCTGCTAATTCTGTGGTATCAGTTTTATCAGCCACGGAAGGCAAAAGGAGAGAAACAGGGACTGCGGCCTACTTATCAAAATTTAATTTGTATCCATTTCTCTACCTAGATCCTCAACCCATCTACAGTACTTTGTGCTGTGGGATGGGCTCTCAAATGCCAAATCTGTTCAGAAGAAATGTGTGCTTTCTTGTGCAAATGAAGCTCTAAAATAATTATTGCACACAATGTACTTTTTAGAAAGCTTCCTGCTCTGCCAGCAGTTTCATTTACATTATAAAAATGACAGTGATTTATCGTGTAATCCTTCCTTGCTGTTAAACAAACAAGAGACCAGAGTACAACAGAAAGGCCGAGCTCACACACAGATATTCTTCGGGATGACTTTTGACTACAGCTAAACTCTTCTGACCTGTTTTGGTAGAATACAGCGGCCTTTGTCACCTCAGCAAGGGAAGTTCTCCCCCAGGACATATATGAGAAATATTTCAAGGTGAAATCCAACCTTTAAAAACCAGAAAATGAATCTATATGTTTGGTCTGCTTATTTTGCATAATTTTTTAAGTTTCAGAGATTCAGCAGTGTTAATCTGTTTTTAACAACAAAAACAACACAAAAAGAAAACGATTGTGACATCTTTAAAACCAACAAGTTGGTATTAGCATGGGCTTCTGAGCATTATAATCCACTGATCAGAATCCTATTGTTGATTAAACCTTGCATAAATGATGTAAAGCCTGACAGCAAATTGCAACTTGTTAGCAACAAGCTGGTTCTACTCTTGGGCATGTGCCCAGACTCCACCATTGTGTGTACACTGAGGAACGCCATTGGCAACTCACGAATGAGTGAAAATTTGTTGCGGGGACTTGCGTGATTTTCTTTATGTAACTTATACAACTGTTAGTTGGCAATACGATTCTGACTACTGGAAGGTGTGAATTATAATCTGAAAAAGCTTTTGCTGAGATAAATGGATTAATCTGTAAAGTTCCAGATTTTTTAAATTTTTGTTGTTACATAAATTGTATTTTTTTCTTCTTAAATCCACTCAGTCAGTCATTGCAGGCGCACCCCCCAATAAAGGACTCAGACACTGATGAAAGTGGATAACGGCATTGGGCCACATTTATTGATTCATGCCCTAGTCCGAATTATAAATTTCTATTGGTAATTGACCAATCATAATTCTTAAGGCAAGCAGGCCGAAGTAACACTGGTAAGGTACCACCCAAAATTGCCAACGGCAATTGTTACAATGTATCTATTTGTATCAATTTGTTTGTTGACAACAAACAAATTGTTGACCGTAGTCATTATCTAACTAATGACCCCACCCTCTGATGCGTATCCGTAAAATCACGGGGTGATGCATGCTGTCTAGCTGTAGCCATCACCCCATCGCCTAGTTCGTCGTTGACCGGACAACGTTTAACCAACTTATGCCTGTCTAGTGTTGTCCAGTCAATTGCGAACCTGCCGGATACCTGTGGGTCATAAATGTTTACCTTACCAGTGCTACCCGCCACACGGAGGGGCTTCAAAGAAGGCTCGACGCCCCCCCCAGACCGTCAGCTCGGTCAACCAGGCCTGCTCGCCAGTCCACCAACCAGAGGTCCATACCTCCCTGCGACAGATGGGCCCCATCCCCTGAGTAAAGCTCGTAATTTTGCAGACTGATGGCGGGGAAGCTAATGACGCATCCCCCACCCTTGTCGAAAAGGAACCGGGCAATAGCCCCATTCACGGAGTGTCGGCTCAGTCAAGAGCCCCGAGGCCGAACGCTCCCCTGTAAGCGTACCGCGGTATCGTGTCCGACCAATTGAGGGTTGTCGCAGGCCACACATAATGTGAGTAGGGCAGGTCACTGCGAATCGCAAGGTTCCGCGATAGGCCAGTGACATGTCCCAAGCCATCGCCCCCAAGGTACATAACCAGGACATAGGCGAGTCAGCATCCCTGATGTAGAAAAGGAATAGCAACCGTTCCCGCCATAACATGCCGCGCTTACCATGCCACCTGAGACGTGCGGATGCACCCAGTCCCAGTCGGGGTCCCCACTCTGTCGCCGCAGCGTAACGCGCTGCCCTGTGCAGCGTAACGCGCTGCCCTGTGCAGCGTAACGTGCTGCCCCATGCAGCGTAACGCGCTGCCCTGTGCACGTGGCCATGGCCCACCAGCCATACTGTCACCAGTGTAATACGACACCCAGGGTCTGTCAAGGAAAAAAGGGGGGGAGAAACAGTGCAGTGACTAAACTGGTACTCACGGTTGAAGAGGGCGAACACAAAACTGAAAACATTGTGATCCCCACCCTCCCCTGCGGCGTTTGTCAGCTCCGGAGTACCCAAAAACAGCTGCAGTAGAAGCCACCCCTATCCTGAACGAATGGGTGCCGCAACAAGCCCCAGAGAGGCCAACACTGTCTAGTGCCTTCCCGGCACCCTCCAAAATTGAAATTTAGTAAGGGGAGACCCATCTTGGTGACAGAAAAACGGGCCATGGTGGATGCCACGCAGTGCAAGAAACTCCTGTAGGGCACCAACCGGACAGATGTCTGCCAAAGAACACCATAGCAGTCTCACACCACTGCCTACGCCATGCTGATCTGCCTTAGAGGAGCGTATCCTCAACTGAGCCCAGTCTTTGGCAACATAGACATCCTCGAGTTCCAGTGCCCTACGACTTGCTTCCGCCTTAGACAGCATCACAAGCTCGCTGATGCGGAGCGCTCCAAAAAAGGCCACCATCGTAGCCGCATGAATTGGGCTGCCTCGTACTTATCAAAAACAGAGGCCATGCCAGCCCCGGGCCAGTTGGGTAAGAACCCCTGGGGAAATCGAGTGGCGGTCGTCCGGGCAACGCCCATGCTCCCGCACCCACCCCTCCAAAACATGTCTCACAGGGAAGTCAGCGGTACTATCCACATGACCGCCCACCTTGGCCATAAAAGCCAACACTGACAGCCTAGATGCTATGGTGCGAGGTGCAAGGCCCTGGGCATGCAGGTAAACCATGAACCGAAGTACATGGGTCACTGGGATCGGCCAGGTCTCTGGCAGCCGGAATTGGGTACAGAAATCTCCGAAAGAATTGAATGCGTGGTGATACACCTTACGCGTGCGTGGCGCTAGTGACAAGCCAATCGCCCGGTTCACCTCTCCTTGCCAATGGTCCATATCTCGTCCGGGAGTGGCGAGGGAAATTCCTCCGCATCCGGGGCCAAGGCACGGAACCGGGAGATCTGCAGGCGGGACAAAGCGTCAGCGATATCATTATTGACCCCCGGGACATGCCCGGCCCTGAAGAGGACATTGAGGCGCAGGCTGCGCAACACAAACTGGCGCACTAGGTCCATGACCCTGGGCGATTTGGAAGTCTGTGAGTTGACAATGTGTACAACGGCCGCATTGTAACACCAGAAATGGACAACCGAGTTGGCCCACTCCTCGCCCCATAGCATCAAAGCCCCCAGGATAGGGAAAAATTCCAGGTACGTGAGATCACGCAGGCGACCCGTGCCTGCCCAGGCTGGTGGCCACCCACCATAGGCCCACTTCCATTGAAGTACATCCCATAACCCAGGGATCCCGAAGCATCGGACTGTATCTGAAAGCGGGGGGAAGCCAGGAGGTCAGACCTCCAAAATGATACTCCATTGCACTCCCTCAGGAACTGGAGCCAGATAAGCATATCTGCCCTGATACCCCGGGTGAGTCTAACCCTATGGTGGGGCCTAAATAAGCCTGTCATGGCGTCGCACAAGCACCGAGCAGATGCCCTGCCCGGTGCGACGACCCTGCAAGCGAAATTGAGGTGACCATGTAGCACCTGCAGTCCCCGCAGTGATGCCTTGCGTTTAGCAAGCAAGTCCGAGATAAGGGCCACTATCCTCGACACCTTATCCCCCAGTAACCTAGAAGCCTGCGCTACCGTGGCAATCTCCACCCCCAGGAATACTAGCTTAGTAGATGGGCCCTCGGTCTTTTCGGGCGCTAAAGGGACACCGAGTTCCTCCATTAGCGTCTGAAATGTGTTGAGGAGACGTGTGCACGTGTCCCAGCCCCGTTCACCCCCGAATAAAATTCATCCAGGTAATGGGCTACAGACCGGGACCCTGACCAGCGGACGAAAGCCCACTGTAGGAATGTACTGAAACGCTCGAAGGCCGAGCGTGATATGGAACAGCCAAAAGGCATGGCCTTATCAAAGTAATATTCACCCCGGAACTTAAAAACCCAGCAACTCAAAGTCGCCCGGGTGCACCGGCAGGAGGCGAAACACCGACTTGATGTCGCACTGAGCCAACAGCGCCCCCGGGCCACATGAGCGCACCATGCGCAGCGCTCGGTCAAAAGATGCATACCCGACTGAGAAAAGGTCATCAGGGATAGCATCACCGACTGATCGGCCGGCTGGGTGGGACAAGTGATGAATCAGGCGAAACCTGCCCAGTGACTTTTTGGGCACTAAGCCCAAGGGTAATACCTTAAGATTAGGGAACGGGGGTGTCGGGAAAGGGCCAGCGACCCTGCCCGCATTGACCTCCTTACTAATGCTGGCAGCAGCTACCTCCTCCCTCCCCCTAAGGGACAAAAGGTTGAGGGCATCCTGGGGGGACCTATCACCCACGAAAGGAATACTGAACCCCCATCTAAAACCCTGAAGGAGGTAAACCGCATCCTCCTCCCTCGGGTACAATGCGAGCCAACGCTCCAACATGTCCACATTAATTGGGGAGGGGGCCTTTGGTGAACCAGCTCCCTCTGTGGCAATTTTGCCAGTCCCGTGTCCACCCCTTCCTCTGCCCCGCATCCCTCCAGGCCTGGGACAGGCGGAGGCCACATGGGGGCCAGCACAGGAGGGACACTCATGCCTGTACTTGCAATTCTTCCTGTTGCAGGAACCATTGGACGAGAAAGTCCAGCACAGCAGGCGGGCTGGAACCCCCTGCCCCGCCACCTGGCGGGGTGCCTGTGCTGGGGCCGCTCGCTGGACCGCACGTCCACAATGGTATCATTCCCCGGGTGCAGGGCGCGTGGGAGTCATGTACAGAAGCCACAGCCTCTGGCAGGGCTCATCCCACCTCATCTCGGGGTGCAGGGGAATCCGCATACGGAATTCCTCGTCATTAGCCAACCACGACGGGCCCGGGAAGTCAACCATCACCCGGTAATGTTGTCCAAATACTGGACGATCGGAATCGCCAAATCCGGCCGAGCCCTGAGGCAGACCGCCATGTATATGAGGTAGGCCGGCAACCAGTTGGCCCACGTACGTGGTGGCATGCGACGACGCGCCTGCTCCTTATCCTTCTCATCTTGCCCCTCCCTCTCCTCCTTGGTGGGCTCTCTGTTAAGGAGGGAGAAGATGTCCACATACTCCCCCCGCCAGATCTTCTCTTTGGGGGTCTGGGCCAAATGGTCCCCCAGTGGCAAGGAATACCCTGCTGTCGGCAAAGCCGACACAGGTACGGTGGAAACTGCGAGCATCTGTAAAGGAGCCTGGACTGACCCGGTCACCCCTAGAAGATTCCCGACTGGGTAAGAAGCACCCCCCACCACGGGGCCCTGGGTGATAGTTGAAGTCACCGAGTGGAGCGTCGGCGACTGAGCCGCCGCACCACCCGTGCGAGGCCAAAGCCATTGAAAAGCCCCCCCAAACGTGGCCATGTGTGTAGGTGCACTAGTTTGGACCGCATACTCACATACTGCACCCCCATGGGCCGCCCCCACCGGGGGTTCCGACCCACTGGGGGCATCGGAGCTCACGACCGCCATAGAGCTCGTCGACGGGGCTTGATCAGCACCGGCCTGTGGCTTGGGGAGCTGCAAGGCAGTGGCCGAAGCCGGGCCACGCGCCTCAGGCAGCTCGACCCGTCCCGTCGCTGCCCAGCAGACGATGCATCGACCTGCACCCCAAAAGGGGCCCCAGGGTGACTAACCCGGGCCAGGGATGTCCCAAGGGCCGCAACGCGGGCCAGAGGGCCTCCACGCTGACATAGCCACCTAAACCAAGGGGGGGCAAAGGGGAGCGGTGGCCACCGCTTGCGGGCCGAGGGCCACGGCCCCTACTGGGCCCGTACGCGGACCCCCGGCCTCCGGCCAAGGGGAAATTAACCCCATCCCACCGGTCCCGGTGGGCATAGGAGGCTGCTGGGGAGGCGCAGCCGCGGTCCTCCGACCCGGAGTGCGCCTCCGCGCAGAACGAGCCGCGTTCGGAGTCACCTTCTTCATTGAGGGCATTGCAGCTAGCCGATGGGAAGCCGAAAAGGGAGAAAATCAGCAGCCAAGAGGCTCCCCGGTGAGGGTAAAAGCGACGGAGGTAAGAGGGAAAAAACTTCTCCGCTCCGTCGCTTCGCAAAATGGCAGCTCGGCTGCCTCATGGCCGCCCCTTATATAAGGGTGCTGGCCACGCCCCTTAACTACCCGGATGCCTTCGTCCGATGGGGGGGCCCGCAAAGGGCGCGGCGGCCATTTTGGCGCCGCGCTCGCATTCATTTGCTTCTCCTTCTCACCAAATCTAACTGATTGCTCATCCATTCTTTCTACTACTGGGGGCTGTAAGGGAGGCCTTGGAAGAAGCAAGCCTGAGTTGGGCCTAGGGTGAGGTGGAGGCTCTGGGTCCGTGATGGCAAACCTTGGCACTCCAAATGTTCTTGGGCTTCAATTCCCAGAAGCCAAAGTCCCCAGGAATCTGCACGAATGGGTTTACTGTGATTCATCCGGCCCGCACCACTCCTGAAAGCGGAAGTAAAATGCACCTGTACAGGAGCGATGAGGGATGTGTGGGCCAAATGAATCACAGTAAACCCATTTGTGCAGATTCCCGGGGGCTGGGGTTCTGGGAATTGAAGTCCAAAAATATCTGGAGTGCCAAGGTTCGCCATCACAACTCTAGGTTAACAATGAAGTGATGTTAAAAATGAAAGAGGCTGAAATAATACCAGCTGTGCCTCCAAAAGCAACTGTCACTAAATTCAGTACCTCTGGACCCCGCAATTGATCATCATCATTGTGAACTTTCAAGCTGTCCCTCCTCTGCATGCTGTCCTTCTGAGCAGTTGGAAGGTTGATGCTAAATGACATTAAGGACTTAGAGGCTCCAGTGACATTAAGTTGGGACCCAGAATTAGCTGTGCTTGGACAGAGGCAAGTGGTGTCAACTTCACTCCAGGAGCACTTGAACGAGTGGCACAAACTCCCACAAATGTTACTTCCCTATCTTCTCTTGTTATAAATCCTGTTGTGCTCAAACTGGACCATGTGGATTTAACAGACACAGCCATGGAGGATGGGTTGCCCATCGACCCCACCCAGGGCTCAGGTGCCAAAGCTCACACGGTCACTCCTCTTTTTATCCCTCTGAGCCCTTGCTGCGTGAGAAAACTGTCCCTCATTTCAATAGGATCTAACCTAGTTGTGAACCTCCCAAGGGTTGATAGTTGTAAAATTCTGTGGGTACAAAGGCACAGCTTGGAAAGTACTGTTGGGCTACAAATGGTCAACTGGCTGGCTAGGGGATTCTGGGAATTGTGGTCTACAAAACGTGAATTGTCCAAATTCTGTGCTTGGAAACCCCCACTGACAAACTGGTAGAAGAGATTGTGAGTAATGGTTATAAGTTTCCATACTTGGGGGTATTTGCTGAAGAACTCCCATTACATAAATTAGTGTTACAGTTGCCATAATTTTGCTTGGCAGTTAGGCATTCAGCCCCAAGGGTTGAACTTGCAGTCACGTTTGCGAAGTAAAGTTAGGTATTTAATCCAGGTCTTTGCATAAGGCCCTTTTGCTTTTACAAAAGGTGGGCTTATTCTAAAGTTTTGAGCTGAGTGCCTCCCCACCTCTTACCAGTTATATCTCACCATTTTGTGGCTTTCTGACACACATAAGCATGGCTGGCATTTCTGCTGTCCACGTGTATTTGTCATTCACCTCAGTGAATGAATAAATGCATCATTTGTGATCCTCAGAACGTGTACTTCTGACCACTCTGCATAATGGCAACTGGGGTATCATATACACCACGTTCCAGTTGGTGAGCAACCAGAATGAGGCATTCAAAACCTAAACACAAAACGTACCTATTCATGTAATGCATAAATAATGTTCTTTCCCCAAAGTGTGGTCTTTTGAGTTTTAGCTGGCTGAAACTCAGCTGGTGTCGTTCTAAGATGTTCATGAATAAGGCAGTGTGGAAACTTCACAAGACAGGTACCTTCTGTGAAGCGTCTGTGCCTTTAACATTAAAGTTCTTTCTGTCTCAGCCATAAAGTTGCCAGTCATTTCACACAAAGCTTGCCACAGTGTGGGCTTATTATGGATCAAATTTGGAAAGCACATAAAAAAGAAAGCTACAGCTTCCATAGAATGGTGGTTGCTAAAACAGATGGTTTTATTAAAGCAAACAGTATTACTTTGCGTTTTTGTTACTGAAAACCACTTATCCGTGCAGTTATTCAAAATACTCCCCCAAAACATTCATTTTATGCTTTCCACAAGTCTTGAGCACCCATGCTCTGTAATCCACAAAAAAATAAACTCTATGGCTAATGTACTGTTACAAAGTACAGTGAATGGCTTATTCGATTCAATGGAGAATTAGTCTTTATTTTCCTTACTACCTCATCCTTCTCTCCCTCCCTCCCCCCCCCACCCGTGTTATGGGGCTTTTTTCTTTTTGCATAAAGTAATCATGGTTTCTCCTGTGGAACACAGGGATGTAAATGCTCACTTGTCTAACCCTTACAGATGAGGAAAAAGCGCTCATCTGCAAGAAATATATGAGATTAGCTGCTGTTCTCTAGTCTGTCCTCTCATTCACAAGGATCATTTCTTTGTGCAAAAGATTTATAAAACTGGAGCAGCTGCTCCTTAAATTTATGGCAATGAAACCATTGCAAGGCTTGGGATGGATCATTTGTCAGTTTCTGTAAAAAAAATATATGGCCAATGCTTTTACACTTGCTCTCTGTGTGTGGTGCGGTATTTTACTTCTCAAAGGGAAAGAACACTAGCTTTCCATATGTTTTGCACAAACTATAAAGCCTATGGCAGTGATGGTGAACCTTGGCACTCTAGCTGTTCTTCAATTCCCAGAAGCCCAAGTCCCTGTGTATCCACATGAATGGGTTTACTGCATGTATAAATTCATTTGTGTGGATACACAGGGACTTGGGCTTCTGGGAATTGAAGTCCAAGAACAGCTGAAGTGCCAAGGTTCACCATCACTGTCCTGCAGCAAGACAGTATTCCAGCTTTTTCTCTTTAAAAAGTCTTGCATTTGGTCGAATTAAGACAACCTAACTAATAAGGAATTTTAGTGTGCGCTCTTTGCAACCATAACAGGACACAGTCAACAAAAGTATACAGCAAAGTAGGATGTCAACATTCAGTGATTTCTTGAGGAGAATTTCTTAGCTTTAACTACAAAGTAATTTCTCTTATTCTACCAGCTTGTTTTTTTAATCAGACTCTTTTTTTAAAGTCACTTGTAAAACCCAGTGATTCTTTTGGATTAGAAACAGTGGAGGTGAACCTTGGCACTCCAGCTGTTCTTGGACTTCAATTCCCAAAAGCCCAAGTCAGTACACCTGCTGATCAGGGCTTCTGGAAATTGAAGTCCAAGAACAGCTGGAGTGTTAATGTTTGCCACCGCAGGATTAGAACCTCCTCTGATACTGACTCTACATCCAGCACATTTCAGCTCCCTCAGAAACTGATGCTGCCAAAAGCTGTACCTTTAAGAACATAATAAGAACATAAGAACAGCCTTACTGGAACAGGCCACAGCCCATCCAGTCCAGCATTCTGTCTCACACAGTGGCTCACCATTTCCTTCAGGGTATTCCCAAGGAGATGCCTTCACCTGCTTAGGATTCCCTGGAAATGGCATTGAGAGATATCCTGCCTATCTCTCCAACCCAGAGGTTGTCCTTAGGTAGCCATAATTATAGCCATTGATACCCTTGTCCTCCATGAACTTGTCTAATCCTTTCTTAAACCTGTCAAGACTGACAGCTGTCACCACTTCTTCTGGCAGGGAGTTCCATAGACCAGTAATCCTCTGGGTGAAAAAGTACTTTCTCTTATTTGTTTGAGAACTAGTACCCAAAAGTTTCATCGAGTGTCCCCTAGTTCTACTGTTGTGCGATAGGGAAAACAGTTTTTCCTTATCTACTTTGTCCACACCGTGCATGATTTTATAAACTTCAATCAGGTCACCTCTTAGACGCCGTCGTTCAAGAGTGAAAAGGCCCAACCGTTGCAGCCTCAGATGGTAAGGAAGGTGTTCCAGTCCCCTAATCATTCTGGTTGCCCTCCTCTGTACTTTCTCCAACTCCATAATATCCTTCTGGAGGTATGGCGACCAGAACTGTACACAATATTCCAGATGGGGCCTCACCATAGATTTATAAAGAGGCAAAATGACACTTGCTGACTAATTTTCTATACCCTTCCTAATGATCCCTAACATTGAGTTTGCTTTTTTCACTGCTGAGGCGCACTGGGTTGACATCTTCATTGAGCTGTCCACCAGGACACCAAGGTCCCTTTCCTGGTTTGTCGCAGAGAGTTCAGAACCCATCAGTTTATAAATGTAATTGGGGTTTTTTGCCCCAACATGCATCACTCTGCACTTACTGATGTTGAAGCTCATTTGCCACTGTCTTGCCCACTCCCCCAGTGTCAAGAGATCCCTCTGGAGCTCTTCACAATCTCTCACAGTTTTCACTACCCTGCATAATTTAGTGTCGTCAGCAAATTTGGCTACCTTGCTTTTTACTCCTACCTCTAGATCATTTATGAAGAGGTTGAAAAGCAGGGGTCCCAGTACTGAACCTTGGGGGACCCCACTCTTTACTTCCCTCCACTTGGAGAAGTGTCCATTTAGTGCTACCCTCTGTTTCCTGTCCCTTAGCCAGTTGCTGATCCAGGACAAGACCTGTCCCTTTATTCCATGACTGGTAAGTTTATTCAAGAGCCTTTGGTGTGGGACCTTGTCAAAAGCCTTCTGAAAGTCCAGATAAACAATGTCAACTGGATCCCCCTTATCCACATGCTTGTTGACACTCTCAAAAAATTCCAACAGATTAGTGAGGCATGATTTGCCCTTGTAAAAGCCATGTTGGCTCTCCTTTAGCAGCGCCTTCTCTTCTATGTACCTATTAATTCTATATTTTAGGATGGCTTCCATCACTTTACCTGGGACACATGTCAAACTGACAGGTCGGTAATTTCCTGGATCACCCCTGGATCCTTTTTTGAAAATTGGTGTTACATTCGCTACCTTCCAGTCATCAGGCACAAAGCCTGATTTGAGGGAAAGATTATATATTTTGGCTAGGAGATCAGCAATTTCATCTTTAAGTTCCCTGAGAACTCGTGGATGGATGCCATCTGGTCCTGGTGATTTGTTAGTGTTTAGCGTAACAAGACATGCAAGGACCTCCTCCCTGGTTATTTCTATCTTGCTTAATTCTTCGGTTTCCCTCCCTACGAAGATAGGCTCTGTTTTGGGCATGTGGTCTCTGTCTTCTTCAGTGAATACTGAAGCAAAGAATTCATTGAGTCTCTCTGCAATCTCTGTTTCCTCTTTAATAACCCCTTGCCTTCCATTGTCATCTAATGGTCCAATGGCCTTCCTAGTTGGGTTCTTACTTCTAATGTACTTAAAGAAGTCTTTGTTATTTCTCTGAGTATTTTTAGCTATACGCTCCTCAAAGTCTTGCTTTGCTTTCCTGATTGTTGCCTTGCATTTGTTCTGCCAGAATTTATGTTTCTGCCTGCTGTCCTCATTTGGACAAGCCTTCCATCTTCTAAATGAGCTTTTCTTGCTCTTGATCACTTCCCGAACAGCTCCTGTAAGCCACATCGGAGTCCTCTTGGACCTGGCAGTGCCCTTTTTCCTTTTGGGTATGCATTCCAATTGGGCCTCTGTTATTGTTTTTGTAAACAACCTCCATGCCTCTTGGGGTGTTTGGACTCTCTCAATTTTCCCTTTCAGTTTCTTTTTTACTAGTTTCCTCATCTTTGGGAAATTTCCTTTTTGAAAATTTAAGGTCTCTGTGTTTGATTTTATCAGTGACTTGCGGTCTATGATCAAGTTAAACATAATTGAGTTGTGGTCACTGTTCCCTATTGGATCAGTCACATTAACATCTTGCACCAGATCCTGAGTATTACTCAGGATCAAGTCAAGGATTCTTGTACCTCTAGTTGGGTCTTCAACCATCTGTCCCAGGGAACATTCATTTAGCATATCTAGGAACTTTATCTCTTTATCATGTGCTGAACAACACTTCACCCAGTCTATGTGAGGGTAATTGAAGTCCCCCATTATAACCAGGCTTCCCTTCTTGGATGCCTCCTTTACAACATTCTCCAACTGCCAGTCTCCCTCAAGAGTTTGGGTCAGAGGCCGATAGTATATGCCTACTGTTAGACCATCCTTGTGGCCTGGTACTCTTACCCACAGAGCTTCCCACTTTTTGAGTTCAAGGTTTCATATTGCTTACCTCAAGTAATTTTCTGAGGCACATTACAATTCAACTCTCAAATATTGAGATCCTACTGACCTTTCAACCTCTTCTCCCTGTGTCACAATGAGATTGAGTAGCAGTAGTTATGGAAATGGGGCAATCCACATGGAGAAGGAAGAGAGACTGAAAGAGATCGTCCACTGTTTCTTTCCTTTTATCTCTGACATGGCAGCATACTGGAGCCCTATTCTGTCATTATCTAGCTCAGGGGTGCCCAAACTATGGTCCCCAGGCCAGATATGGCTCCTGATGCTAATTCATCTGGCCCACAGCACCCTCAACACTCCTGGAAGTGGATGGGGGATGTGCCTGCCAATGTGCATGCATGTCTGGAACCACTGCTGGGAGCGGCGCAGACATGTTTGCGCATGCACAGGACATCCAGAACCTCTTTCGGGAGTGGTTCTGGATGTCCCCATCACTCCCGAAAGTGGTTCCAGATATCCCTGCGCATGTGGAAATGCACCCATGCCACTCCCAGAAGTGGTTTCAGACATCCTCGTGCATGCAGAAACATGTCTGCACCACTTCCAGAAGTGGTTCCTGAAGTCCCTGCACATGCACAAACATGTCCACACCTCTCCCGGAAGTGGTTCTGGATATGCATGCACAAACATGCCCTTTCCAACTCAATTATTCTGTCACAGATAGCTCTCTGAAACCTCCATTTCCAGATGTTATCAATACATAAACTCCAGGGTTCTGTATAGCCTGTTCAGACATGAACTCTCTTTGTGAAGGAAAGGACCACAGAATGGCCACTTAATTGTTTCTGATCATGTTGAGAACCAGGTAGGTAACAAATGAATATGGCCAGGGACAGCCTGAAATAGGCTATAGAAAATTTAGTTTCCCTAAGGCTTATGAGGGAATGTGGTTGTAATGTGCTATCAGGTCATTCTCACCTTATGGCATCCAAAAGGTCCTGTCATTAGCAACCTTGAAATAGCAGAGTTATAACCGGCTCCTCTTTGACATTTTGTGGAATATGATTTAGCTTATTGGTGAACTAACATGAAGCAAGGAGGGTGTCATGCATCATTGGTTCTTTGTGGTCATTTTCTTATTTCACTGCAAGTAGACTTGACTTAATCATACATTACATAGACCAAAAAGATGACTTCACCTCTGAATATGTCAGAAACCACCCAGTTCTTTTCTGTTTCTTGGTTTGTTCTTATGTTCAAACACTGTTCTCCTTGTCTTCATCTCTTCTCCCACTCTGGGCATTATGCAAAACTATCAGATTTAATTTACAATTATGTATAACAAACATTATTTAAAATTTGATTTGTGGGGAAAGCTGAGAGACAGTCAAAGCATTTCCATGAGAAGAAATATAAGGGCTTTTGATTCAGTCTGCATGAGGCATGGCAGCAATCTGGACAAAATCACTGTTTTCTGTAACTAATATTTGTGTAACTGAGCTCTAATATGCACTGAGTACTAACTCTATTTGCAGTCTGTTGTACTATAATGCTATCCATTTATTTTCTTCCCACCTTCTCCAGCTACTACCAGACATTCTTCATACTTCTAGTTACCCACATTGTTCCTGAAATGAGAAAATTTTCAATAAAATATAAACTGAATAATATATATTTTAGCCTATCTGCCTAGAAGCAGTCTTCAGTAGCTTGCGTGAGATTTTAAAAAACACAACCCTATATATTCCATTTCGAGACCTAAAAAGAATTTGGGAGGAGGAGGAAAGTGGTGCCCTTTTACTTGCCTATTCTAATATTGAATCTTGTTTTACAGACATGATCTAATATGTCATTGGCCAGCCAGGAAGCCTTCAAAATACATTTGTCACTGGATCAAAATCAAATATGTACTTGGCTGTTAAGCAGGGTTTTCTTGGATTAAATGACTGTGCCATTTTTAAACAGTGCAACAAGATTAACGATGACACCAGTTGACCAATTTTCACCCCTGGGGCAATATTATAAAGATGTGCCCTTTCTCTGCACCTGATGTTCCATATATCAAATACATCCTTTCTTCTCCTCTGGTGCTTGTGGTGCTCGACCACTGCAGAAGATTAGCATAGTGAGGATGTAATTTATTCTGTGGCTTTTTGCAAGGGGGGACAGGAGGGGGAAGAGGGAAATGATGATGATGATGTGATGTTAGGTAGGTTAATTTTCTAACAACACAGATAACTCTACTTGAGTCCCTATGTGAAAAAATGAAGGATTCCATGCCCAATGACTTTTACAGCCAAATGTATGCTGTTGTTTTTCTTCCTTACTCCTTAGGTCTGAGGCAATAAGCAACTGCAATAAACTTTAAAGTCCAACCATGCCATCAATCAGGAAAAAGGCAAGTGCTCTAGGTATGAATAGAAGATATGCAGGTGAAATCTGGTGTTATCTAACAATCTCTCTTTGAAGTTCTGCACATGCTTTTTCCTTTTCCTTTAAATCAGAGAAGTGGGAATTCAAAGCAGAACCTGCTCAGTGGTGTGTGTCATGAACTTGGAAAACGTTACTTTGGATTAAGTTACTTACTGCCACTCCTCAGTTTGAGAAACAGAATTTTGGAGCACAGTTAGTCTAAGTGTTTTCCTAAAATGCATTACATCATCGGGATTAGTGCCTCTAGTGGTTTGTGAGACACCAAAGAGAAGGACTTCTCAGAACTCAATGCACCTGTTAAATTCTGGATTTCATGTTCATAGTCTTTTGAACTTGTTAGGCCACATACAAACAAGAAGAAAGGGGGCCAAAGTAAGACCTTGGGAACTTTGCCAATATGTTTTTACCTTGAAAGATCTCGAAGAGATAACGCAAAAATCTTATCTCTCAGATTTAATCTCAAGGATACCTCTAAATTCCTTATGAGAGAGACTGAGGGAAATTTTAGCATAAAAAGCCATGATTTTGCCAAGGTGAGAAGGGACCTCATCAGAAGCTGCAGAGTGCTTTGAAGTTCGGAACCATCACCAGGAAGATTGGGAGATGGGACTCTGACATGGGGCTGAAGTGAGGCTGTACTTTGGGAGATGGAAGGGAGCTAGGTCATCTGACTCAGTGCAATCTCACCAAAGTGACACCTGATTTTTCATCGATTTTTGGACTTAGAATTTGGAGACAGGTTCAAGTCGATTCTTAGAACCTGTGCGTTTTCTTATTTTAAGTTAAGTTTGCAAATTTTGGGTTAGAGTTAAGGACCCAGGAATGGTATATTTAGCCAGTTTAGTAGTTTAGCTATCACTATGCTTTGCATTTGGATTCTTCAAATGGATTTATAGAATTTGTTTTGCTTCTTATTGCTATAAAAAGTAGGAGCCTGCCTGGGTTTCTCTTCCATGAAAAAACAAAGGGATGTCTTGTTTTGTGAACTGGATTGATAGTTCAACGTCGAGATTATTTCACTACCAGAGTTTTGAAAGTTGCAATACTCCCAATTGCATGTCCTTGGAGTTTGCCCAGGAGGAGGGGAGATCAAAGCCAAGGAGACACTCAGACTGGAGATACGATTCTCAGGGCATGAGAAGGACACTTGTGGGAGTTAATCTGTTGCCCCGCAGTCTGAAGGAGGACTGGGATGCGAGACCTAGCGGTCCCATCTAGGTGCACCTGGTTTCTCACCCCCTCCACCTTGAGCAGTGGCTCAAGTGCCTAAGACGCTGACTGGGAGGCGGAAGGTCAGCAGTTCAATTCCCGAGTACTGCAGGATGGAATGAGCTCCCATCTTTGTCCCAGCTCCTGCCAACCTAGCAGCTCAAAAGCAAGAAATTGCAAGTAGATAAATAGGGACCACTTCGGTGGGAAGGTAACAGCATTCCGTGCACTTCGGTGTCTAGTCATGCCTGCCACATGACCACGGAAACATCTGCAGTAGCAGATAGTGCTGGCTCTTTGGCTTTGAAACAGAGATGAGCACTGCACCCTAGAGTCGGATACGACTGGCTTTTGAGCAAAGGAAACCTTTACCTTTACCTTTACCTTTACCACCTGTAACATTCCACTTTGAGACCAGAGTCAAAGGGGGTGTGGGGGTGGCGACAGTGTGCAACATGTTGCAGGAGCCCTGGTGGCGCAGTGGTTTAATTGATGTCCTGCAACCAAAAGGTTGTGAGTTCTATCCTGACCAGGACTCAAGGTTGACTCAGCTTTCCATCCTTCCAAGGTTGGCAAAATGAGTACCCATCATGTTGGGGCAAAATGCTAATTAACCTTTGAACCGTCGAGAGAGTGCACTAAGTGCTATGGGGCGGTATATAAGTGTGACTGCTTTTCTTGCTTTGCAGTGGTGTATGTCTTGCTCAGAGCTTAGGTAAATTATATTTTAGACAAGAACTCCCAGAATTCCCTGTCCAGAATGACTACTTTTCTGTGGATCAAACAAAAACCTCTTTGTTCCATCTATATTACATTCAATACAACAACATCAGATCACATCAGATGGGGTGAGATACAGTTCTGGTCAAATCACAGGCAGATTATGAATTTTTCCTTTCGCAAAGAAGCTCAAAGACAGGTTTTAGCCTCATAACGACTTTTAACAAAAGATACTAGATTTATCCAAAGGCAACTGGCAACTATTCAGCTCCTCTGATATTCTTTTTTTATTTTTACAGGATTGACTGTGTACAATACATGTAATGGTAGTCTTTAGCATAGCACATGGTATAACTTGTTTCCAGAGTTTGAAGGTATGATGAAAATTGGGTAAATTAAAATACAGTATTGTTGTGTTCTAATGGAGTAATCTTCTACATGGCTAACAATGTATCTTAACCAATGTAACCTTGCCAACGGGTAACAATGTAACCGTCAGCTGTATCACATAAACCCTGTAATCGGACGCGAGCTAATGACCACCAGCTGGCAGCAGCGAGCGTCCAAGCTCTCTTGGTCCAAACTCATCAAAGGCAACAGCGCGGGAAGTTTTCCCGCCACCACCTACACCTGGACAAGAAGGGCGTGACCAGCAATGACGTCACGCAGACAGTAGCCAATGGGCTATCATGGAACCACGTTCAAATGTGTTACTACTGTATATAAAGAGCTATTGATCCGCCATTACCTCATGTTCCCTCTGTCCACCATGCAATAAACCTGAGTTAACCCAGCCCGAGGCTGTGTCCTGTGTCTTGGTTCTCATACACCAAATTGGCGACGAAGGTGGCATCATGGATCCCCAACGAGCCAGGGCACAGAGCGGGTTCAACATCACCAAACCGCAAGACTGGGAGCTTTTCGAGATGGACTTCCAGGCGGCACTGGTGGAACTCAAAGTCAAAGAAGACGACGAGGAGAGGAAGAGGGCCATCCTCACCAGAATGCTTGGGATAGAAACCAAGCGAACGCTGGTGGGCATCATTGCACCGAAGAAGGCGAGCGATTTCAAAGCCGAGGACATTATGAAGCTGCTGCGTGAGCGTTTCCGACCCTCGAGGGCAATGTTTCCCGCTCGGAGCGCGTTTTGGAGGCGAGTTCAAGCGCCGGACGAGTCGGTTGAGGCATTCGTAACAGCCATGAGAATAGCCGCCGTCCCCTGCAGATGGGACAACCTAGAGATGGCCCTCAGGGACGGAGTTCTGTGTGGCCTGAAGGACAAGGAGGTGCAGCGCAGCTTGATGAACAAGGAGCCACCACCCACGCTGGCAGAAGTTGTAGAGGCCGCGGAAGCCGCGGAAGCCACGAATGCTGGAGTGGACGAAATGCACCAGTGGCGGGAGTGGCGTCCTAGAGCCGGAAAAGCGGAAAATTCGGTGCACGGGAGGTCCGGGCAGTCGGTGCACGCAACCCGTCGAGCCTCGAAGTCGTCCACAGAAGGCAGCGACGGCGAGGAGGTCCAGAAGGTCCGAAAAGGAGGGCGCCGCTGCGATGGTTGCGGAGCAGCCCATGAGCGCGCGAGGTGCCCATTCAGAAAAGCTGAGTGTTACACCTGCGGTCGTCGGGGGCACATCGCCAAGGCATGCAGAAAGCGGAAGGAGGGCCGGAGGCAGTCACAAGACCGTTCGACCAGACCGGACCGTCCAGCGAGGCCAAAAGATGGCGCCCAGACCACGAGGAAGCAGGACGGCGTGGGCCGCATCTCGGACGACAGCGAGGACGATACCCCCGTGTTCAGCGTGTCCGCGGGACAGTCCCATTACTTCGTTGAGGTACTAGTACAAGGGGCCCCTATCAGGATGGAAATTGACTCGGGGTCCTCCTACTCTATAATTCCCCAGAAAGAGTTCTTGAAAATCGACCCCCACGTGCGGCCCAAGCTTAAAACGCTGAGGTCCACGTTGCGAGACGTACAGGGGAACAGCATTCCGGTGTTGGGGGTCGGGAAATTTCGGGTCAGTTTTAAGAGACATTCTGCGGAACTGCCCCTAGTTGTCCTTAAGGGGGGAAGTTGTAGCCTCCTAGGGACGCAGTGGTTTCAGCCCCTAGGGTTGTTCATAGGGGGAGTGCATACAGTGGGGGTGGATCCAATACAAGCGGTGTGCGACGCGCATCCCGCCGTTTTCGAAAAAGGACTGGGAAAGTTCAAGGGACCCCCTGTAGCCTTCGACCTAGACCCAGAGGTCCGCCCGATAAGACTCAAACCGCGCAGGGTGCCATTCGCATTAAAGGACAAAATAGAGGCGGAACTGGACAAACTGGTGGGCCAGGGGATTCTTATTCCTGTTGATTCCGCGGAGTGGGAAACTCCAATTGTGACCGCTCTGAAGGCTAACGGGGAGGTGCGCATTTGCGCTGATTATAAGTGTACAATTAATAAGGCGATCCGCCCTAATGCATATCCGGTGCCGGTGGTCAGCCACCTTCTGGCCAGGCTGAATGGGGGAAAGTGTTTCGCTAAACTCGATTTGGCACAAGCCTATCAGCAACTCCCTGTAACTCCCGCCACGGCCGCGGCACAAACGATAGTCACACACAAAGGGGCGTTCCAGGTGTCGCGTTTGCAGTTCGGCGTGAACTCGGCACCCGGCCTTTTTCAGTCGCTTGTGGAACGCCTCCTGAAGGGGCTGGAGGGGGTGTTGCCTTATTTTGATGACGTGTTGATAACAGGGGGGAGTGAGGCTGAACTGGCAAAGAGATTGGATAAGGTACTGACTGTGTTCGAGAAAGCGGGGCTGCGGCTGAGAAAAGACAAATGCGTCTTTTTCGAGACTGAGGTTGAGTTTTTAGGGTTTCGGGTCACGCCAGAGGGTATTAAGCTGTCCAAAGCCAAAGTAGCCGCCATCAAGAACGCCCCTCGCCCCACATCCAAAACCGAGCTACAATCATTTCTGGGGCTCCTCAATTTTTACCATACCTTCCTTCCACGGAAGGCGTCCGTGGCCGAGCCGCTCCATCGGTTGCTAAAAAAGGAGGAAACATGGATGTGGGGTGACGAGCAAGAGAGGGCGTTTAAAGAGTTGAAGCAGCTCCTAACATCTGAGGCAATCCTGACGCATTTCGACCCCAAACGGTCAGTGGTCTTAGTCTGCGACGCATCCCCGGTGGGGGTGGGGGCGGTGCTTTGCCACGTGTTGGACGACGGAAGGGAGGCCCCGATAGCGTTTTATTCAAGGTCCCTGTCCCAAGCAGAGCGTAATTACGCACAGACCGACAGGGAGGCATTAGCGATAGTAGCGGGAACCAAAAAATTTCACGATTTTCTGTATGGTCGGCCGTTCAAAATCGTGACTGACCACAAGCCCCTGTTAGGCATTTTCACTGCAAATAAGCCCACGCCACAGATCCTGTCCCCAAGAATGCTGCGGTGGGCTATCTTTCTCAACGCATACCAACATGAGTTGGAATACCGGCCCGGGAAGGAGATCAGCCATGCAGACGCACTCTCGAGGTCTCCTTTGCCCTTGTCGGGCGTCCAAAAGGAAAGGGCGGAGAGAGATCACCAGGTTTTGTTAATAGAGGTTTTAGACTCACCCCCAATAGTACCGGCCGACATTGCTAGGGCGACAGGCAAGGACAGAACGCTAGAGAAAGTTAGTTCATGGCTACAGAAGGGGTGGCCGGCGTCATCGCCAGGTACGGAATTCGACCTATTTTTTCGAAAAAAAAATAGAGTTGTCCCTAGAGAGGGGGTGTCTTTTGTGGGGTCAACGGGTGGTGGTTCCTTCGTCCCTGCGATCGAGGGTACTCGAACTGCTGCACGTAAGCCACCCGGGCATCGTCCGTTCCAAGGCGCTGGCCCGGAGTTACTTCTGGTGGCCACAGCTGGACGCGGACATTGAGCACATGGTCGGCACTTGTGAGGCATGCCAGGGCTCCCGACCGGAGGCGGCCCGTCTCCCGCATAGGGAATGGGACGCAGCAAGGGGGCCATGGTCCAGGGTGCACGTAGACTTCGCTGGCCCGTTCCGAGGAACCATGTTTCTCCTGGTGGTGGATGCGTTCTCCAAGTGGCTGGAGGTTATCCCAGTAAAGAGCACGTCCTCCGCCACTACAATTAGCCAGCTAAGGAGAGTCTTTTCCACGTTCGGTCTACCCGACACTTTGGTCAGCGATAACACTAGTTGTTTCACCTCCGCTGAGTTCAGGGCATTCATGGAGGCAAACGCCATTCGGCATGTCACATCCGCGCCGTTTCACCCGGCCACGAATGGCCAAGTGGAACGGCTGGTGCGTACAACAAAGGATGCGCTGCGGCGCATGGGCCCAGGGGACCTAAATCACCAAGTATGTCAGTTTCTATTAGCGTATAGGGTGACCCCCCTAGCGTCAGGTTACTCGCCGGCAGAGCTGCTGATGCGGCGAAAACTGACCACGATCCTGTCCAGGCTAGACCCGACGAGAGTCGAGGACAAAGGAAAAAACATAGGGTTGGCAGTCTCGAAAGGTTTCGCCGTCGGCGATCCTGTGCATTGCAGGAACTACGCCAGCGCAGGTCCAGCCTGGGTACCAGGGACGGTTGTCGAACAGACGGGGCCAGTGTCGTACCGGGTCGAGACTAGCACCGGTCTCCTCTGGAGGAGGCACGCGGACCAACTTAGGCACCGAGTGAGTGGGGGGCCGGTCAGTGGGGCTCAGCAACAGGATTCAGCGTTAGGGTTCTCCCCCACCCGTTTAGCCCAAGGGGGAGACAGCAACGGACAACAGTCCCAAACAAGGGGGGAAAGCAGCGGCCCCGACTCATACCCTTTTGATACGCCAGCTCTATCAGGGGCCGGGAAGGGGGAGAGGAGTTCGCAACCGCTGCCCCCGAATTTAATTCTGATTTTGATTTTGCGAGCCGGGGGGGTTTTCGGGAGTGTTCCCCCACCCATCCAAGCGAGAAGAGGGGTTTTTCATTAGCCCCCAGTGCCCCCGGTTCTTCCCTAATAAAGCACACACCTCCCAACAACGCCGCGGAGCCGCGGCAAGTCACTAACGAGTCTCCCTCTCCAATTACAGGACAGGAAAACAGGGGACAAAGAGAAGGTAGCAAACCCGGGGAAAGGCAGCCCGCATCGAGACCCCAGCGTGTTCGAAATAAGCCATCTTGGCTGAGAGACTTCGTCTCATCCTAGGGGGGGGGGAGTGTTGAGTTCGAGACTTCGTCTCATCCTAGGGGGGAGGAGTGTTGTGTTCTAATGGAGTAATCTTCTACATGGCTAACAATGTATCTTAACCAATGTAACCTTGCCAACGGGTAACAATGTAACCGTCAGCTGTATCACATAAACCCTGTAATCGGACGCGAGCTAATGACCACCAGCTGGCAGCAGCGAGCGTCCAAGCTCTCTTGGTCCAAACTCATCAAAGGCAACAGCGCGGGAAGTTTTCCCGCCACCACCTACACCTGGACAAGAAGGGCGTGACCAGCAATGACGTCACGCAGACAGTAGCCAATGGGCTATCATGGAACCACGTTCAAATGTGTTACTACTGTATATAAAGAGCTATTGATCTGCCATTACCTCATGTTCCCTCTGTCCACCATGCAATAAACCTGAGTTAACCCAGCCCGAGGCTATGTCCTGTGTCTTGGTTCTCATACACCAAAAGTATATATTTTCAAGACTAGTTTCAGGGTTGAGAAGATCCTTGCAAAGCCCTATGTCATTCATGTGTCTTTTCCTAAATCAGCATCCCATTTTAAATAACTGTGAGCCATCAAATCAATTCTGATTTATGGTGACCACTTCCGTGATTTTTCAGGTAGAGAATACTCAGAAGTAGTTTACCATTCCTATCTTCTGGTAGCACCCTGGGACTGTGCAGCTTGCCCAAAGTTACATAGTCCTGAGAAGCATAGTGAGAGATTGAACTCTCAACCTCTGGCTCTCCAGCCAAACACTTAAACTACCGAGCTATTCCCACTTTAGGTAAAGGTCGTCCTTGCTAAAAAGTCAGTTGTATCTACTCTAGGGTTCGGTGCTCATTTCCATTTATAGCCAAAGGACCAGCACTGTCTGTCTCTGCAGGTATGACTAGACACCAGAGTGCACAGAATGCTGATACCTTCCCACCAAAGTGGTACCTATTTATCTACTTGCAATTTCTTGCTTTTGAACTGCTAGGTTGGCAAGAGCTGGAACAAAGACGGGAGCTCACTCTGTTGTATAGCACTCAAGTCTCAAACTGCTGACCTGTTGACCTTCCATTCATCAAGTTCAGCATCTTAACCACTAACCCCATTCCCCCTTTACTATAGGCTTATTTTGCAGGAAAGGTGGCTATTTGGGAAACCATAGTTTTAATTTATTACATCACCCCAGAGAGCCTGAGGTACAGCTAAGAAATGTAATGGTGTCTTCAGGCCAAGTCACTCAGTAGCAGACGGTCATTATATAACATCCCAAACCTGACAAGAACCTGTGCTAGGCCTGGAATTTTTCCTGGTGTCCCTCCAGTTAACACCTGCTAAAAATTAAGGGTCCCTATGAAAGAGTAGAGTTTATAAAGAAGATTGGAACATTCAAGAAAGCAGGGACAATTTCAGATCTCTTGCTCTCAAAAGCATAGATGCCCCCCTCATCATTCCTGTTACAGAAACAAAAAGTACTACCATTTAAATCTTACTTTATTAGTGACAGTGGGATAGTGTCTTCCACCATGGGAAGAGCCAGCTAAATTATGGAGAGCAGCATAAAGAACGCGTAGCTCTGTCTTCCAAGTCAAAATAATAGCTTCCAAACTCAAGCAGAACAATTTGCTTAATAATAGGGTCACCTTCATTTATGTAAAACTCCAATGATCTTGCTAGATGGGAGACCTTACCCTGGCCAGGAAGGGAGGCAACCAGGATCCCACATAAGATGCTTTGTGCTTTGCAAAATAACTGGTGTACATAAGAAGTGGTGAAGATGCTGAATTCGACGACTGGAAGGTTGGCAGTTCAGTCATTTGAGACCCGAGTGATACTGGATGGAATGAGCTCCCGCCTCTGTCCCAGCTCTTGCCAACCCAGCAGTTCAAAAGCAAGACATTGCAAGTAGATAAATAAGTACCATTTCTGTGGGAAGGTAAACAGCAATCTGTGCACTCTGATGTCTAGTCATGCCAGCCACATGACCACGGAAATGTCTGCAGATGCTGACAACACTGGCTCTTTGGCTATAACTGGAGATGAGCACCATACCCTAGAGTCAGATACAACTGGCTTTCGAGCAAGGGTCACCTTTACCTTTTACATAAGAAATAATGTTTTAAAAGGGAAATCTCTAGCTATTGATAAAGGATGCTTTTTGCAACCACTATCTTCTGCTAGTGTTAGTTAGGTGAAGAACTACTTGAAAATGTTTTCCCTGGGGGGGGGGGGGCTAAAGATGGTGCCGGAGTAAGATGGGTTTCGATCAGCTCACGCTGCTTAATGTGGTCCCAATGAGATTATAGCTGGATAAGCATCAGAATGGAAGCCTAAAGAAATATTCTGAAGTCCTGGGATTTATTTTGCATTGATTGTGAGTGAGATCGGGGTCGGAGCTTGGAGATTGGGCGGTAAGTAAGACTCAGCATAAGCTGGTTCAAACAAGCTGCTACGAGGACGGGCAAGACCCTCAGAACAAAAGTGGAGCCAGGCTCTGGATTTTAAGTTTTTGAAACTGGAATTAAATAATCGCAATGGTGGTGAAAGAGGCTGTGGATGCTGTGGAAAGAGGAGATTTGAAGGAAAAGTAAGTTGTGAGAATGGTGGATGTGAAGATTGGGAAGAAGAAGGAGGAGGGAAGAAGATCGTGGGTAATGGCAGTGGGCAAAGTGAAGATTGAAACTTAAAATAGTTTGGAAAGAAGATTTGAGAGTTAAAAGGAAAAGAATGCAGGGTTGGAGTTGGCCATGGAAGAAGGACGAGTGAATTAGGAAAGAAAGTGAGAAGAGAGAAATAAGGAGAAATAAAAGGAGAAGGAGAAAGGAAGAGAATATAAGGTGGGATTTTGGATTTGTACAGACTTGGTGAAGGGCGGAGTGTCCATGCTCAGAAAACCGCTGCTGCTGCGGCTTGGATTATAATTACGGAATAAACTTTCAGTTTTTAATTTTAATTCAGATTCCTTGTTTAAAAGAGACTGATTTTTTTCTCTCTGGTGTTCGACTAAATATTTTGGCATTTCTTCCTGTGGATCATATTCAAAGACTGACTTGGAGGGTGATTTATTATTTTAAATGAATCTAATCTCATCTTTCTTACTGTGAAGGGGAATCCTTTTTCTTTTTTATTAGGATTGTGGATTTATAAATACGAGAGGCTCTTCAATCAAGATTTGGGTATTGGCTATAATTTGGTTATCGGATCATTATAAAGAAGTGGGTTTGCACGATTGGATTACAAAGTGTGTAGAACAGCCTGAGACGTATTCGGATTACAAGTATTAAAAGTCTATGGTTTTGCTCAGCCAAATATTTGAAAGAGGGCATATAACTAATAGAATCTGGAATTTGATCGAGAAGACAGACTTGTTGGAATTAAAGGTGTGGCTGCATTGAGATTATTATTTGAAGTTACAATGGAAAAAAATTGAAAAGGAAAGGGAAAAGAGGAAGATGTGGTGAGGCCTAAGAAGAAAGACAAACCAGTTGCTGAAGATGTACTCCAAGAGGCATGGAGGCTGTTTACAAAAACAATAACAGAGGCCCAATTGGAATGCATACCCAAAAGGAAAAAGGGCACTGCCAGGTCCAAGAGGACTCCGATGTGGCTTACAGGAGCTGTTCAGGAAGTGATCAAAAGCAAGAAAAGCTCATTTAGAAGATGGAAGGCTTGTCCAAATGAGGACAGCAGGCAGAAACATAAATTCTGGCAGAACAAATGCAAGGCAACAATCAGGAAAGGAAAGCAAGACTTTGAGGAGCGTATAGCTAAAATACTCAGAGAAATAACAAAGACTTCTTTAAGTACATTAGAAGTAAGAACCCAACTAGGAAGGCCATTGGACCATTAGATGACAATGGAAGGCAAGGGGTTATTAAAGAGGAAACAGAGAATGTGGAGAGACTAAATGAATTCTTTGCTTCAGTATTCACTGAAGAAGACAGAGACCACATGCCCAAAACAGAGCCTATCTTCGTAGGGAGGAAACCGAAGAATTAAGCCAGATAGAAATAACCAGGGAGGAGGTACTTGCATGTCTTGTTAAACTAAACACTAACAAATCACCAGGACCAGATGGCATCCATCCACGAGTTCTCAGGGAACTTAAAGATGAAATTGCTGATCTCCTAGCCAAAATATATAATCTTTCCCTCAAATCAGGCTTTGTGCCTGATGACTGGAAGGTAGCGAATGTAACACCAATTTTCAAAAAAGGATCCAGGGGTGATCCAGGGAATTACCGACCTGTCAGTTTGACATGTGTCCCAGGTAAAGTGATGGAAACCATCCTAAAAGATAGAATTAATAGGCACATAGAAGAGAAGGAGCTGCTAAAGAAGAGCCAACATGGCTTTTGCAAGAGTAAATCATGCCTCACTAATCTGTTGGAATTTTTTGAGAGTGTCAACAAGCATGTGGATAAAGGGGATCCAGTTGACATTATTTATCTGGATTTTAAGAAGGCTTTTGACAAGGTCTCGCACCAAAGGCTCTTGAATAAACTTGCCAGTCATGGAATAAAGGGACAGGTCTTGTTCTGGATCAGCAACTGGCTAAGGGACAGGAAACAGAGGGTAGCACTCAATGGATACTTCTCCAAGTGGAGGGAAGTAAAGAGGGTTCAGTACTGGGACCCCTGCTTTTCAACCTCTTCATAAATGATCTAGAGGTAGGAGTAAATAGCAAGGTAGCCAAATTTGCTGATGACACTAAATTATACAGGGTAGTGAAACCTGTGAGAGATTGTGAGGAGCTCCAGAGGGATCTCTTGACACTGGGGGAGTGGGCAAAACAGTGGCAAATGAGCTTCAACATTAGTAAGTGCAGAGTGATGCATGTTGGGGGAAAAACCCCAATTACATTTATAAACTGATGGGTTCTGAACTCTCTGCGACAAACCAGGAAAGGGACCTTGGTGTCCTGGTGGACAGCTCAATGAAGGTGTCAACCCAGTGTGCCTCAGCAGTGAAAAAAGCAAACTCAATGCTAGGGATCATTAGGAAGGGTATAGAAAATAAGTCAGCAAGTGTCATTTTGCTTCTTTATAAATCTATGGTGAGGCCCCATCTGGAATACTGTGTACAGTTCTGGTCGCCATACCTCCAGAAGGATATTATGGAGCTGGAAAAAGTGCAGAGGAGGACAACCAAAATGATTAGGGGACTGGAACACCTTCCTTACCATCTGAGGCTGCAACAGTTGAGCCTTTTCACTCTTCAACGACGGCGTCTAAGAGGTGACCTGATTGAAGTTTATAAAATCATGCACGGTGTGGACAAAGTAGATAAGGAAAAACTGTTTTCCCTATCGCATAACACTAGAACTAGGGGGCACTCCATGAAACCTTTGGGTACTAGTTCTCAAACAAATAAGAGAAAGTACTTTTTCACCCAGAGGATTACTGGTCTATGGAACTCCCTGCCAGAAGAAGTGGTGACAGCTGTCAGTCTTGACAGCTTTAAGAAAGGATTAGACAAGTTCATGGAGGACAAGGGTATCAATGGCTATAATTATGGATACTTAAGGACAACCTCGGGGTTGGAGAGATAGGCAGGATATCTCTCAATGCCATTTCCAGGGAATCCTAAGCAGGTGAAGGCATCTCCTTGGGAATACCCTGAAGGAAATGGCGAGCCACTGTGTGAGACAGAATGCTGGACTGGATGGGCTGTGGCCTGTTCCAGCAAGGCTGTTCTTATGTTCTTATGTACCCACACCAACATCATCGCCCGAACCTGTACTAATGGACCAAACGCAAATATTGGTTGAGTTGAGTAAATTGTTTAAGAAATTTGAGAGGATGGAGGAGGCGCATGTGAAGGGATTTCGAGAAATCAAAGAAATAAGGGTAAAAGATAAAGATGAAATTATGGGAAAACAATATAAGTTGGTTGCAATGTTTACTGATTTTTCCAAAAAGGTTGATTTTAATTTTCAAAGGATGGATACAAGTGTAAAGTCGATGCAAAAAGATATGAAATTGATGCAGGATGATATGAAAGGGTTGTATGAGGAGGAAAAGGAAACTAAAAGGAAAGTGGATTTGCAGGAGAAAAGGATAGAGGCTGTGGAAGAGATGATGAGAAAACAGAATATAGTAATATGTAATCTTGTGGGGAAAATGCCAGACCAGCTGAAGGACAGAATAATTGATTGGTTGAATAATTTGAAAATGGGGAAATATTTTGTTACTGAAGATATTGCAAATGTTTATAGACTGGGTGTGAGGAGGGGGAAAAGTGTTCAAAGAAACATTTTGGTTAAGTTTGCAAACTGGGGAGATAAGTTAAAGGTGATGGCTTTCATAAAACAAGCTGGTTCTGGCGTTTTAAAAATTGATGGCAATGATGTTGAAGTATACAATGATATTTCAGTTAATGAACGTGTTTGGCATTTCAAGATGAAACCAGCAACAAAACTTTTGTTGGAACGTGGGGTAAAATATAATTGGAGATTTCCACAACAACTACGATTTTTTTTATGAAAAGAAAATGCACACAATTGATGCAGAAACTGATGCTTTGGAATACTTGTGTTCAATCAGTCTGGTAATGGTGACCTCAAGAGATTGGCTTGGATTGAGGAAAGCTTTGTTAGAATCTGGAGGTATAAAAAGGATTTCGGAGGTGCAGAAGAGGGGGTTGCCACAGGAGGGATAGACTTGGATTCAAAATCAGAAAGGGTAGCTGATGAAGGGTGAATTAGCATTTAGAAGAGAAAATGCAGGAAAAGGTGATAGAGAGGAGAGAAATGTCTGTATGAAATTTTATGAAAGTATTTTGTTTTATGAATAAAGAAAGAATAGTGTTAGAGTGTCTGATAGTTGGCACATCTTCCATGTTCCCCCCCTCCCCTCTTTGGGTGACAAAGGCGACTTTTTTGAAGGAAAGAGTGGGGAGGGTAGAAATGAATGTTATTTGTTTTAGATGTAAGTATAGATATTGTGTGGTAGAGGGAAGCACACCCATTGGAGAAATCGGAGGTCATAGAAGATGGTGGTTGATTAAAATATGAGAAATATTAAAGTGTTAACATGGAATGTGAAAGGTACAGGGTCTCAAGTTAAGAGAAAAAGAATCGAATCAGCTTTGAGAAAAGATAGGCCAGACATAGTCTTTCTATAGGAAACTCATCAAAAATCTCAGGATACAAATAAGTTTTTTTAGGATGGATGCAATTTTATGAAAAGTCATATGGTACTTCAAAAGCAAGAGGGGTGGTGATTCTGATTTCAACTAGGTTGGGTTTTGAAATTATAAGTAGTATTTCTCACCCAGAAGGTAGATATTTAGTAGTAAAAGGGAAAATTGATGATGAGGAGGTAATTTTAGCGAATATATATGCACCAAACGATCATCAGGGTGAGTTTTTGAGTAAAATTTATATTTTGGCAAAAGAAAAAGTAACAAAAATGATCATGGCTGGAGATTTCAATCTAATAAGGTCAAACTTAGATTGTACAAATATAGTAAGAGGTGGAAAAGATATTAAAAAGCAGATTTTGGACAAATGGATGAAATCTCTAGGATTAAAGGATATATGGAGGGAATTTAAAGGGTCAGAAAGGGTTTATACTTTTTTCTCACAGGTGCACAACTCATAATCCAGAATAGATTACATATTAGTAACAGAAAACATGATTAGAAATATAGATGAGGTAGAAGTGGGAATTTTTGAAGAGTCTGATCACGTGAAAGTGTTGGCAGACTTAAGGATAGAGGGTACAAGGAAAATGAGAAAGAACTGGAGATATGATCCCAAACTTTTCAAAGATCAAAAGTGCAAAGAACAAATAATTGAGAATTGGAAGGAAAGTTGGAATTGGAATGACACAGATGAGGTGAGTTATAATATGGTGTGGGATGCCATGAAGTCAGTTTTCAGAGGGGAGAGTATTAAACTGGCCAGTATTAAAAATAAGCAATATAAAGAGTCGCAAGATAAAGTTGAAAATGAGATTAAAATGTTACAAGAAGAGCATATAAAAACTAAAGATAAGAAGGTTTTTGAAAGAATGCAAAGATTAAAGACTGAATTGGCAGGTAAAGATATGGAAAAGGTAAAAGGAGACTTGATTTATTTAAAAAGGGAATACTTTGAATATAGTAACAAGAATTCAAAATTATTAGCAAGAGCAGCCAAAGAAAAGAGAGAGAAAAGGGAAATTGGAATTTTATTAATAAGGATGGAACAAGATATTATAAGAGTCGAGATAAATGTAAAATTGTCAAAGACTTTTATCAGGATTTGTATGCTAAAAAGAGTATAGATGTGGTGAAAACTAAAAGCTCTATTGGAGAAACAAATAGAAAATAAGATAAAACAGGAGCATAGAAATAGATTGGAAGAAAGAATAACGTAGAAAGAGATAAAAGAAGTAATAACCAGTTTGAAAATGAATAAAGCCCCAGGAGAAGATGGGTTATCAGCTGGATTTTGTAAGGAATTTAAAGAATTAGTGATGCCAAAATTGGTAAAATTATACAATTATATATTGGATGGAGGGCAAATTCAAACTTCATGGTACAGATCCATAATTGTTCTATTACCAAAACCTGGGAAAGATCCAGAAAAAGTGGAATCCTATAGACCTATTTCTTTGATAAACCAAGACACCAAGATCTTTACAGCGATATTGGCAAATAGATTGAATAATTTTATGGGTAGCTATATAAATGAAGACCAAGTGGGTTTTTTGAAAGGAAGACATATGGCAGATTTGACAAGAAGGGTATTAGATCTGATTGATATGGTAGGACAAACAAAGGAAAAAGTTGGATTATTATCTTTGGATATTTTTAAGGCATTTGACTCTTTACAATGGGTGACAATTAATGAGATAGTCAAATGTTATGGATTTGGAGATAAATTTAGAAGAACAATTGAACAATTATATCAATGTGGAACAGCTATTGTTAGAGTAAATGATGAGATTACAGAAGAAGTGAAATTAGAAGCCGGAACAAGACAGGGCTGCCCACTATAGCCAATATTGTTTATTATGGCAATGGAGTTGTTGGCAAAGGCCATAAGGGAGGATAAAGAAATTGAAGGGGTATTAGGAAACAAGATAAGCTTATATGCAGAGGATACTTTGATAATAACAAAACATCCCATAAAGGTGTTAGGCAGAATAAAAGAATTGTTAATGGAATTTGAAGATATGACAGGTTTGAGAATATACTGGGATAAGTGGGAAATGATTTTGTGTAACATAAGCAAGGAAGAACAACAAAAAATAAAAGGTAAGGGCAATTTGCAATTTAAGGACAATTTGAAATATCTGGGGATAAATATTTCAAATAAATTTGGAGAGCTTAAGAAATTGAATTATGGAAAATTGAAAACAGAAATTAAGGATAAAATACAGTGGTATCAAAAGTTGAAGTTGTCTTGGTTTGGAAGGATAGCATTATGTAAAATGATGTTACTACCGAGAATCAATTTTTTATTTGATGCTCTTCCGATTCTATTGAAGTATAATGAAATTAAGGAATTTCAAAAAATGATAAATAATTTTTGTAACGGTGGAAAGAAACCTAGATTAGGTAAACAAAATTGGTACTTATCTCAGAAGGAAGGAGGATTAGGAATGCCAAATTTGAGGAATTATTATTGAGCCTTTCAAATTAAGAATATCGTAAAGATCTTGGCTAGGGAAAAGGTAATCTGGGAAGAAATTGAGATGAAGGATCTTAATAAAATAGGGGGAATGGTCTTTTTGGTGGCAATACAGGGAAAATAGTTATTAAAAATAAAATGATGAAGACAATATTGGGAATATGGAAAAAAGTGAAGAAGGAATTGGCCCCAGATATTTCTCCTATTATTGAAATAGAGGATATTGAACATTTTCCATTAAAAGTAGATAAAAGGGTAAAAGAAGTACTTTATAGAAATGAAGTTTTCCTGTTGAAAGACTGGATACGGGCCTGTAAAATAGTGTTAGAAAAGCAGATTTGTACGTACAATTGAAGATGAATTGGTTTCAGATAGCATTGGTAAATAAGTGGAACAGTAAATATATGAGAGAAGTTAGTTTAGAAAGAGAAAGGACAGAGTTTGAAGAATTGATATTAAAAATAAGAAAAAGGTATTAAGGGTTTAGTAAGTAATATATATATATTGTTAAATAAGGATGGTAATCCACAGGAGGTGCTGAAAGCAAGTTGAGAAGAAGATCTGAAAATAAAAATAGCGGATGGGGATTGGAATAATAAATGGAAGAAAAGAATTATGAGAACTATGTCTGTTAGAGTGAAAGAACATAATTATAAAATGTTGTGGAAATGGTACTTGACTCCAGTGAGGTTGCATCAGATTGATAATAAGAAAGATAAAACATGTTGGTGTTGCAAGGATGTATTGGGAACATATGAACATATGTGGTGGAGTTGTAATGTGGTAAAAGATTTTTGGGGGGAAATTGAGAAAGAGATAGGTGAAATTATGGATATGAAAATCAAATTGGGGTCAAGTATCATTTTGTTAACCGATGTGGAAGGTATAAATTTAAATAAGGATAAAAAAGAGTTATTAGAGATAATGTTGACAACGGGTAGACAGTGTATCGCTAGAAATTGGAAAAATGGTGTGATTATAAAAATTGAAGAATGGTACAAGAAAATGTGGAATTTAGCATTGAATGATATGTTAACATGGGAGATAAATAAGAAAAAGGGTATTGTTAAAGAAAACAGATTTTGGAATGTGTGGCAAGCATTTGTGGATTACTCATTGAAGGGGGAGGAAGCAAATAGACCTCAAAGGAGTTTTGGGAATGAAAACCAATGAGATACTCTATGCTCTCCAGGGCATTGTATAAAGCACTGGGTGGTTATTTTTTGTAAAATGTTTAGTCTTTTAGTTTTTGTATGTTAATAATGATTCTGAAGTTTGATTTAGTAGATACATCAAATTTCGGAGGTTAAGAACTGAATTTCAATTTGCATGTAGTGATAATAAGAATATAAAAAATTAGAATAAGAATATAATGACAATTGTATAACTGATATATGTATTAAAATTTTATTTTATGAGATCATAATCAATAATTAAAGATGTGAAGAAGAATGTGACAAACTACTAAGTCATAATGAGACATAATTTTTAGGACATTCTATTTTATTTTTATATTTGTTTTTTTATATCTTAGTTATTACAATGTATTAGTAAATAATTAGCTATATTTTGTATGTAAGTTGTGTATTTCTTATCTTTTATTGTTGTTATACTTTTTTATTGTTGTATTATTGTTTAAAAAATTTAATAAAAAATATTTTTTAAAAAAGAAAATGTTTTCCCTTTGCCCCGGCATTGACTTTGACATTACTTTCCATCTTTGTCCTTTTCTGTGTTCACATGGTATATGAAAGTGTCAGTTCTTGTCTTGTGCTATTCATTGCAGTTGAATGTGGAGGTCAGCCTAAAGGTGAAGAAACAATATAACTGTATGTCATAGAGACCTTCTGAAAAATCCTGCAGAATCCTTTTGGAAACCCACAGAAATTCACAAGAAAGGTAAGAATAACGTTTTCTTTTAAAATAACAGTCCGGTATCACCCATTGCTGAAACATTTTTGGTTTTGTGTTTTTTGTTTTTTACTATTTCATCATGTCACTGAAAGGTCACATATTTAATTAATTAGCAAATCATGCCTCTTCCTTCCTTTCTGCAGCTCTCTTAATTTTTTTCTACTTTATAGACTCAAACTTTTAAAACAGATCTTCAGTTGATTGACATGTTTGTCAGCCAGACTCTTCGGTGAAATTATTGATCGACTTGGTTTGGTTTGGTTATACTAGCTACTAAACCTCAAAAAAAACCTCACAAAACATTCGTAAGTAAAAATGCATAAGCAAAGGCCTCAGTGCAACTGGAGTCAGAAGACCACCCCTCTAGCACAGGGGTTCCCAACCTGGGGCTTGTGGGCCAAATCTGGCCCCTGGCACAATTTCATGTGGCTCCCTCCCCTCCAAGAGCATTCGAGAAACAAAATGACCACCCCTTTGAAGCAGTTGAGAAAAATGGCTGCTACCATTGTGCAGGCAGGGCAAAATGGCCTTCCAGCCCTTTAAGCTGTGACCTGCCCCCAGCTTGAAAAGGTTGGGAACCTCTCCTCTAGCACAGTAGTTCCCAATGTAGGCCCCACACCCCACAAGGGATTTCAACTCCCAGAAGCCTAAGTCAGTACATTGGCTGATCAGTGCATTGGGGAATTGACTTAGGTTTCTGGGAATTGAAGTCCAAAAACCAAAGGTTGGGAAACCCTGCTCTAGCACACCTTTTTAGTACATGTGTTTTCACAGGTGCGGGTAACTTTTTCCTTGACACTATCAGAAGCCTTTTGGAGCTGGAAGATTCACTTTTTTCACTGTAATTCCATTTTTCACGCTGAATTATCAAATTGGGGTGACTGCACATATAAGATCTACTAAGGGCTTTTGTAGCTATTTCTGGTTTGTGCAGACACACCCTTCTCATCAAAGAGAGAGAGAGAGAGAGAAATAGGAAGAATCTGAGATTACATGATTGGGGTCAATTTAAATGGTTCAGATGCCTTCCCAGTGCTTTTCTAGTTAGACAGATACCACTCTTGTCAAAACATCAGGGTACTGCCATGTGTTAAATGCTTAAAATGTCAAAGCTTCCTTTGCAATTAATTGTGGTGTTCACAAAATTTACCTCCTTGTCTACGTTCCTTCTTGGGTCCACTAACATGTAAAGAAACTAGACACTTGCAGTTGAATTGCTCTGGCATGATTGAGGTTTCATTCCTACAGTGCCGCCACTACATCTTCTTTGAAACCAACTGATGTAGTGCAGAACTATAGGGTGCCTCCACAGCTACGAAAACAGATGCCTTTATGGGTCAAGAAACATGTGAGGAAGACATCCTATCCTGAAGGAATTTTTGGCACAAAAAAAAAAAGCCAGAGCCATTCCATCATTCTGACTCTGCATCTCTGAGCTGGCAGATTGCAGCCTAGGTGTAACAAATTAATCAGTGGTTGTCTCCTCTGTATAACAGTTGGTTCTGCCAAGCATGACTGTCACTTGTTCCATTGAAATGACATACCCATCTCTTTACTAGAGAGAGTTGAAGTACTTTCTCTCTCAAACATGCCACTGTCCCTAATGAGAAAGTGGCATCTGTATTAGGTTGAGGAACATTTCACTGGCTATGAATGAGCAAGAATTTGCAGTCAAAAATTGTCTCGTGTAGCTAGAGCAGGGATTCTCAACCTGTGGCCCATGGGCCAGATGCAGCCCACGGCACCATTTAATGTGGCTGTCCATTGCTTCCACTACACTAGGATGTGTTGGAGGACATGAAAAATGGCCATCTGGCCCCTGAAGCTGTCTGAGGGAGCATGACCCAGCCCCTGGCTTTCAAAGGTTGAGAACACCTGAGCTAGAGCCACCTTTTTCACATCAAGTCAGCTATCACTGAAAGCATCTTTCAGTATTACTGGGGTGATGTTTTTAGTTATTAATAGGTGGAACATTGCTGGCAGGCTAGTTGTTTCTTTTGTGGCTGTGGACAGAAAAAAGGTAAAAGTTGCCCTTGCTCAAAAGCCAGTTGTATCCAACTCTAGGGTTCAGTGTTTGTCTCTATTTATAGCCAAAGAGCCAGCACTGTCTGCATCTGCAGACATTTCCGTGCACATGTGACAAACATAACTAGACACCAGAGTGCATGGAATGTTGTTTACCTTCCCAGTGAAGTGGTACCTATTTATCTACTTGCAATGTCTTGCTTTCAAACTGCTAGGTTGGCAGGAGCTGGGACTGAGACAGGAGCTCACTCGATCGTGTAGCACTCAGGTCTCGAACAGTGGCCTGCCAACCTTTCAGTCATCAAACTCAGTGTCTTAACCACTGACCCACCGCAGTCCCCAGACAAAAGAAAAGGATCTGCCAAACTCTCTTTTCATAGAGAGTTCAAACTATTCATAAGCAAGGTGGCGGCTGCTACTCGTGTCCAAGCATACATTTTTCTTGGAAGTCATTTTCTCAGTTGATGGACGTCTCTCTAGTGACTCAATAAACTGATCCTGGCATGGAACATGCGACCACACACATTACACTGAATAGATGGTGGAGGGTGTAGTTGAGTTTGACAAAGCTTTTGTGCTTGTTGCTTAGCCTCTTCATGTCTGTGGCGTTCTCCTTCAAAGTGATTGGTAGCAGCAGATATGGTTTGGTGCCAAAGTGGGCGATCTACATCCGCTGCCTCCCAAGTTTGTGCGTTTATACCTGACACCTTCGTGGTTTGTTTCAGCTGGTCCTTATAACGCTTAAAAGTAACTCCACAAGGTCTTGTACCGGAGCTAAGTTCCCCATTAAAAAATTGACGAGGAAGCCTGGAACCATCCACACGGCAGACATGCCCTATCCATCTAAGGCGATGACCTATGATGGAAGCTTCAATGCTATTTGCATGTGCCTTCAGAGCTGCGATGTTGGTGACATAGTCATCCCACTTGATGTTCAAGATGGACCTTAGCTTCTGTTGGTGAAAAAGCTCAAGGAAGTAATCACACTTATATCCACAAGTGTGGTCTTTGTTCTCCTGCTTTCAAATTACAGGAACATATTCAGCTGTTTCATTAAGAGTAGGCAGGATGATATGCCAGTCTCTCTGTCCTTAAAATTAACAAGATAGTATTAGTTTAGCAGGAAGGTAGGCTTTAGTACAAATTCTCTCTCCCCACCCCCCACTCCCCTGTATAACAATTTTGCAATAAAGAATGAATTGGGCACATGATTTTTCATTTCTGGATAGCTGGGGATTGTAATGCATGAAACACAGGAAAGTGCATTAATCTTAAACTGCTAAGTAATGAAATGTCACATGGAATAACCTCTTCATTGGCACGTTCTCCGCTTTTGGTTCTATTATCTCTCTCTCTCCCTACACCATAATATGTTCCCCCTTTAAAAGCCGTCACAACATTTTTGATTATGCCAGATTGTACCACATCCCTTGCTTCCATGCTTTTTGACTTAAATATTGCCATTGGGAAAACAATATCCCTGGGTATTACTGCTATCTTTTTAAACCATCGATGTAAGCCATCAGAGCATGCCAGCATGGCATGGGGCAATGATGCCGAACCTTGCTATCCCAGATGTTCTTGAACTTGAACTGCATATGTGCAGTAAACCCACTCGTGTGGCTTCATGGAGACTGGGGCTTCTGGAAATTGACGTCCAAGAACAGCTGGCATGCCAAGGTTCGCCATCACGGGTGTAGGGGTAAGCCTCCGACCAGCTGAGGTGAGCCCCGCCCTTCCTCCCTTTGCTAGGAGAAGTAAAGGGCCGTCAGGGCTGGCAGAAGACAGCAGCCTCCGACCAGCTGAGGTGAGCCCCGCCCTACCTCCCTTTGCCAGGAGAGGTAAAGGGCTGTTGGGGCTGGCAGAAGACAGCAGCCTCCGACCAGCTGAGGTGAGCCCCACCCTACCTTCCTTTGCCAGGAGAGGTAAAGGGCCGTCCAGGCCGGCAGAAGACAACAGCCTCCAACCAGCTGAAGTGAGCCCCGCCCTTTCTCCCTTTGCCAGGAGAGTTAAAGCGCCGCCGGGGCCGGCAGAAGATAGCAGCCTCCGACCAGCTGAGGTGAGCCCCGCCCTACCTCCCTTTGTCAGGAGAGGTAAAGGGCCGTCCAGGCCGGCAGAAAACAACAGCCTCCACCCTCCTCCCTTTGCCAGGAGGTCATTGGGACCGCCCTCACCATTGGTGTCCCGGGCTTCCGCCTCCCTGTGGGGGGCTCAAAAGGCTGGTGGTCGTAGATGAACTTCCACCGCCACCCTAGAGACACCTGCGGCCAGTTTGGAGCTCGCTGGGACCACCCCACCATCAGCGTCCTGGGCTCCCACCTCCCTGCGAGGGACTCAAAAGGCTGGCAGCTGCGGAAGAACTTCCACCACCGCCCTGGAGAAACCTGCGGCCAGTTTGGAGCTCTCCGGGACCATCCCACCATCGGCGTCCCGGGCTCCCGCCTCCCTGCGAGGTCTCAAAAGGCCAGCAGCCACGGCGGGATTTCCACCCCGTCCTGGAGACACCTATGGCCAGTTGGAGCTTGCTGGGACCACCCCACTATCGGCATCTCGAGCTCCTGCCTCCCTGCAGGGGACTCAAAAGGCTGGCGGCCACGGAGGAACTCCCACCGCTGCCCTGGAGACACCTGCGGCCAGTTGGAGATTGCTGGGACCACCGCCATCATCGGCATCCCAGGCTCCTGCCCCCCTGCGGGGGGCTCGGTAGGCTGGCGGCCCCGGCTGAGCTTACGCCGCCGCCGCCGCCCTGGAGACACCTGCGGCCATTGGTGCCCCAGGCTCCCCCCTCCCTGCAGGGGGCTCAAAGGGCCGGCGGCCACGGCGGAATTTCCCCCGCTGCTCTGGAGACACCTGCAGCCAATCGGAGCTTGTTGGGACCACCTCCACCATCGGTGTCCCATGCTCCCACCTCACTGCGGGGGGCTCAAAAGGCCGGTAGTCACACCAGAATTTCCACCGCTGCCCTGGAGACTCTTGCGGCCAGTCGGAACTCGCCGGGACCATCAACATGGGTAGAGAGACTGAGAGGGTATGTTTTAAGTGGGTTAGGGAGGGAGGAAGGGAGAGATGGCCCTGCCAGCCAGGAAGATGGGGCGACACTCCGTCTGGGTTAATGGTGGAGGTTCCAGGGACCCATTTAGAGGTTGTGACGGGCATGGGGTGTTATAGCGGGAACCGCAGGGTGGGCCGCACTCGGAGAAGGCGGGACCGATGCTTATTATCTGTCCTGTGTTCTGGCCCCCCAGTTTCACCTCTAGGTCCTGAGCAGCTGATCCAGGGTAACCCCACCCTTAGGCTGCTGCTGATGAATGCCAGGTCGGTCTGTAGTAAGGCGCCCCTAATCCAAGATTCTATTCTGGGGGAGAGGGCCAACCTGGCATGCATCACTGAGACCTGGCTGAGACCAGAGGATGGGGTGCCTCTATCAGAGATGTGTCCGGCTGGGTTCGGTGTTTGGCACCAGCATAGGGATGAGGGCAAAGGCGGTGGTGTTGCCATTATAGCCAGGGAGTCACTGGGAGTCACCAGGGCCACTGCTCCACAAATTCTGGGTTGTGAAGCCCTGCTCCTGTGGCTGGGCCCAAAGGGTCAGTTGGGGATCCTACTCCTGTACCTGCCCCCTTGCAGGGTAAGGGACTCCCTGCCTGGGCTCCTCGAGGCTGTCTCAGCATTGGAGTTCCCTAGGCTGATGGTTCTGGGGGACTTCAATTTGCCTTCGCTGGGGTCCAGTTCTGGGGTGGCTCAGGAGTTCATGGCTTCCATGGCAACTATGGACCTGGCTCAGGTAATTCGGGGCCCTACCAGGGGCAGTGGCCACACACCAGATTTCGTCTTTTTGTCAGAGGGGTGGCAGAGTGATCTGAATTTACAGAAGCTAGACATAACACCTGTGCCATGGTCAGATCACTATCTGGTGGCTCTAGACTTTCTGCGGGCGACACTTTATCGTAGGGAGGCAGGGTCTATTAAAGTGGCCCGCCCCCGGCAACTGATGGATCTGGATGGATTCCAGAGGGAACTGGGGGATTTCCCCCTGGATCGGCAAAATGATTCGCCCAAGGCACTTGTTGACCTGTGGTGTGGGTCAACGACAGCTGCCTTGGATGTAATCGCTCCACTACGGCCTCTCAGAGCCTGCGGAGCTAGGTCATCCCTGTGGCTCACAGAAGAACTACGGGAGCTCAAACGGGCAAAGAGACGCCTTGAACGCCGCTGGGTGAAGACCAGGAACGATTCCGATTGGACACTAGCTAGAGCCGCTATTAGGGCCTACCTACTGGCGATGGGGGTGGTGAGGAGGCAATACTTCACCTCCCTTATTGCCTCCGCTGATAATCGCCCAGCCACCCTGTTTTGGGTGACCAGGTCCCTCCTTGGTAGGGATCGGCTGCGGACTTTGCTGACCATCTGGTGGAGAAAATCAATCAGATTCACTCAGGGTTTAATCTTGGGGTGGATGGGGAGGGTCAGGGGGGAGCCAGTGCACAGTCTTGCTGTGTTATCTGGGATCGGTTGGATCCTGTTGCCCCAGATGAAGTGGACAGGCTCCTTGTGGTGGTCCATGCCACTAATTGTCCATTGGATCCCTGTCCCGCCTGGCTGGTAAAAGCCTCCAAGACAGTGACAGGTGGCTGGGTCGGGGCTATAATTAATGCGTCTTTTTGGGAGGGGATATTTCCTGCACCGTTGAAACATGCTTTAGTGCGCCCCCTCCTGAAGAAGCCATCCCTCGATCCAGCAGTCATAACCAACTACAGACCTGTTTCCAACTTCCCCTCTTTGGGTAAAGTATTGGAAAAGGCAGTGACGCGTCAGTTGCAGGGGGTACTGGATGAAGCGGAATATCTGGACCCATTCCAGTCAGGATTCAGACCTGGATATGGTACTGAGACTGCATTGGTCGCGCTGATGGATGATCTCTGCCGAGAGCGGGATGGCGGTTATCTGTCCGTCCTTGCTCTTCTTGACCTCTCAGCGGCTTTCGATACCGTTGACCACAGTATCCTTCTGGAACGGCTCCGAGGATTGGGGATCCAGGGCACTGTGTGGTCCTGGTTTTCCTCATTTCTGAGGGGCCAGACCCAGTCGGTGTGGTTGGAGAGCGAGAAGTCCAGTCCTAGGTCCCTAAAATATGGGGTGCCTCAGGGCTCGGTACTCTCTCCTCTCCTATTTAACATCTACATGAAGCCGCTTGGTGAGATTGTCCGTTCCCACGGGGTGCGGTACCATCAGTACATGGATGATACACAGTTGTACATCTCGGCCCGTGGGGACCCCAGTGATGCAGTCAAAGTCCTTTCCAGTTGTCTGGAGGCGGTTGGGGTATGGATGGGGGCAAATGGGTTACAGCTGAATCATAGTAAGACTGAGTGGCTGTGGATGGGGGGTCATGTGCTATCCCGGGAGCTACCATCTTTGGTTTTGGATGGGGCTATTTTGCCCCAGACCGACCCGCTGCACAACTTGTGGGTCCTCCTGGATTCGCGGCTGCTGCTAGAAGAACAGGTGGCGGCTGTGGCCAGGAGGGCCTTCGCCCAACTTTGGGTGATTCGCCAGTTGCGCACACTCCTGGACCAGGACTCTTTGTGCATGGTCACTCATGCTCTGGTGACCTCCAGACTAGATTATTGTAATGCGCTCTACATGGGGCTGCCCTTGATGACCATTCGGAGGCTGCAGCTGGTCCAGAATGCGGCAGCCCGGGTGGTGATGGGGTGTGGACGTTATGCCCATGTCTCACCACTGGTTTGGGAGCTGCACTGGTTACCCGTTTGCCTCCGGGTGCAATTCAAGGTGCTGGTTTTGACCTTTAAAGCCCTATATGGTAGTGGGCCAGGTTACCTTAGAGACCGCATCGCCCTAAGGACGTCTGTCAGTCCAACCAGAGCGGACCGGAGAGGCTCTCTAATAGTGCCATCGGCCAGGGGGTCTCGCCTCTCTGGCACAAGGAGGAGAGCCTTCTCTGTGTCCGCACCTGCCCTTTGGAACCTCCTGCCTGTGGAACTGCATCTCCAGACGGAGTTGTTGCCCTTTAGAAAAGAACTAAAAACCTGCCTGGCGGGCCAAGTTTGGGGTGCAGGTGGGGGGGTGGCTTCCGTTGGGTGGTTAATATAGGAGAGGATGCCTGACCCATGGTTTCTTCAGTTCCTGCACCCCTCTCTTTTTAGGGGTGGGTTCTTATTACTGGTTTTTATCTGTTTTATTTGTTTTTATTTGTTTTTACCCACTGTTGTGAACCGCCCGGAGTCGGCTTTGGCTGAGTGGGCGGTATAAAAATTTAACAATAAATAAAAAAGTAAATAGGGAAATGGCATTGTGGACATCATTGAGTGATCTGCTTTACATGATTGTTGTGAGGATTACACGGGAAAGAAAACTAGATGCTTTTCAAATTCACTGGAAGGAATGTAAGATATAAACGTAATAAACAAATAGAGTGTTTTATTTTCTAATTTATGTTTCCCTCCTGCCTGAATAAGTTGCTTCACAGGTTTTACAAGACACATGGAATCACATAGGAGGCTAAATATGAGCGTGAATAAGTAACTAGCAACTAACATAAATCAGTGAGTTAGAATAGTTCGAATCCTGTTGCACAGTTAAGCAAAAGGCTTGACTTCTACCAGAAAACTGCCATAAGAAAGACAACTTTGTAGGTCTTATGTGCTACTGTATTGCCACACATGCTGTCTAGGCCTGATGGGCTCAGGTTCTCTTGGGATCTCAGAAACAATATAAGCAGTCAGTGGGTGAGAAACAAGGTTTTATTAGACAATTCTCTAAGCAAAGCATATCAGAGACAAACAATGGAATAAGAATGAGAATAAAAGCAAGCTATATTTACTTATCAGCATAGATTCCCTCTGTCTCCTCTCAAGCCACCAGGGTGCCGGTTAGGCAACAGAGATGCTCCTGGCACTTCTAAGTCCCCCTTCTTTATGGCCAGGGCCATAGCCGGGGGGGGGCGAAAACCCTCCTGAGCTAACAGCCTCTCCCCCCCCCCCGTGACTCCAATGTGAATGTGAAATTGCTGCCCCTCCTGAATTTTTTTTGCCCCTCCTGAACCCCCTCCCCCCAATTCTAGAATCCTGGCTAAGGCCCTGTTTATGCCTCAGCAGCTAAAAGTGATCTCTCATCTTGTTTGGCTCTAATCCCCTCACTCAGAGGATGTTGAAACCCAATGATGGCCATCTGGCCTGGGCTAATTGGTACTTTTTCCTTGCAGGTGGTACTTGTTACTGGTCCTGTCAGCTGAGAACACAGGAAAGGGTCACAGAGACCTGCCTTATCCCTTCTTTATTTAGTCTGGGACTTTCTGCTCATTACACATCTCAGGTAGGTGTCTTATCAGCCAAGGACACGGGTGTGCTTCAGAGCCATCTCATCTCCTCTGTCTTCTTGTGCAAAAAACTCCCCATCTATCCTTATGGCCCTACTAAATCTTACTATTTGATAAGTTTAATTGGGAAGCATTCCTTTCCTGGTCAGCAAGACCTTCTAAATGCATTAATTGCTAGCAAACAAATTCTACTTATTTAATACATATTCATATAATTTTAACCTTTTCAGAGCTTGGAGGGGGAGAATAGGAATAACACCTAACTACTAGAGTTTACAATCATCTTCTGCAAAGCCAATCTTCCCCTGGGCAATACAGCTGTGTGCACAGTTGCATGACTCAGCGTATGCAAGATGCCTATGGAAACTCACTTACAGCAATTCTCCAATAAAACCTATACCTGTTGCATAACTGTGCAACAGGTTTTTCATATACTGCAGATGCCATATGAAGCTATACTAAACATTTAGCTTATATGGGGCACAGTACTTTCTTATGAAGAGAACAAAAATATTAGGGATAGATGAGGATTTTTTTTATTCTGTTGGAAGAGTGACTTTTTTTGTTTTTGCTTAGTTTTCATTAGAACAGATGAACTACTGGGAGAATACATTGAATTTTTTATCATGTACAGGCTCAAAAGCACTGTTCCGTCAGAATACTGCCAGAGGGAAATCTTAAATAAAGATCACCCATATCAAAATAAAAGATAAAACAAATGGAAGATATATGCATTTCAGTGCTTTTCACTCCATTTTCCCATTGAAGCAAGAAGCTTTTGTTTCTTTTCTTTTCCTCTCCACTCTATTACCACTCCAGAAAAAAACAACCACTAAAATTTCTTTTAAAAATTTAATATAAGAGAGAGAGATTTTTCATGGGAAATTTGCTCTTGGCTCATTGTAGGACGCTTTCAACAACAACAACAACGACAAAAGTGGATAGGGAATGAAGAATATGTCTTTTCTTCAAAGACAATCAAAATGCAAAATATCTTGGAAAACCTTGGTTAAAAAAAGAGTAATTTTTAAATGAGTCATTAATTGTTCATGTTTTTATTGTCCTCAAACTCAGATAATAGTTTATGAACCTTTTATTAAAACACTGATGTAAAAGAGAGTAGCTATTTCTCCAAGGGTCCACAGAAGTAGGAAAGACTGGTGTGCACAGATATCTTTGCATTTAATTACATAGAAGAAGTCTGTTATCATAAGGAAAATCTGTCCATGAGACTCTCTGGAGCCCTCTTACTGATGGAATTACGCTTTGGTGGATACCTTGGAGTCGTTATTCAACAAGGAGTCTACGCACTGGTAGATGTCTCCGTGACAACATTCCACACGTGCAAATGGACTTGGAAAATCAAATCCACATGCATGCGGTTTTTTAGCCATTTGGATATCACGTCACCCGCTGGCTAGTTGGACCATGACGTGTGCCCTCTCCTTTCACCTGGCCCAAGGGATCTGATGGAGGACGCTTTTGGTGAGTTTTAGTCCAGGCCTAACATCATTGAAAAGTGATGGGCTACACTGCCTAGTCAGACCGCTCAAGTCCTTGCACCTCAACAAGGCTTTCACCTGATGCAATAAGAATCAGATATTATGCTTTGATGATCCCTTCCAAATGCTGGTTTGGTGAAGATATGGGCTAATTCTACTATTTCTTATCACTTTCCAAGACAGGAATATCTCACTTAACACTAAACATAACTAACCAATCTATTTCCAGCCTCAAGCCTTTTGCACAAAGACTGCTAGATAAAAACAAAACTCATCACTGCCATCCCCACAACCCAACCCCTCCTTTCAGCAGCTTTTAATCACATTATCTGAGGAACTGACTTGTGTCTCAGCGCAACAGACTTCCATCAAATGTTTCCCATCTACTCCCAAATAAATACATTTTCTCTTCATACTTGTAAAGATGGGGGCTGGGGTTCAGCAGATTGTATTATTATAGGCTACACTGGATAGCTTAGGTCTTTTAATCGCAAAGTCAATAGCATTCTTCTTATGCAGGAGGAAAGCAGGGTGAGGTTGGGGGTTCTGTTTTGTAGCAATGTTTGAAAGAATTGCAAGGCAGTAATCCTAAATCCAGGGCAATCTATTAAGCATTACCAATCCTGAGACTCAACTGATAAGCACATTCTTCTTCTTCTCTGTCTCTCATTCTTTCTCCCTTAAAAAAAAAAGAAGTTAATCCTCTTAAGGCTTGTGCTAAGTAATGAAAGACTGGGATGAAAGATGCCTTTTTTATTACTACCATATAAACTGCTTGTGTAAATGTTTCATTAACACACTGCTTGATCAGTATTAATTTCTCCTCCTCCCCTCCCCCACGTTACCACTACAAGCCTGCTGCTTTCTGCACTGTTCTGAGATAAGAGGCCATTTCTGGATGTGGTCCCATTCTTTGGAGAAAGAGGCAAAGGAAAGGCCTTGCATTTTACAGACTGTTTTGTTGCTTTCAACTACCCACCGGTTGTGATTATGGATTTTCCTTCTCTTTTGCCTAAGAGCTAGTTCACATGTGGGAGCCATCTTGAGTGAATGAAAAAGAGCAGCACTGTGCTCCATTCAAACCTCTATGTGTTTAGCAAAAGCTGTGAAAGAACACTCCTTGTCTGTTGCACATATGTGATGGCAGGTCCTGATTAGAGTTTCTCCTTATAAATCAAGCACTGCTATTACATTTTTTTTGTTTTACCAAGTCCGTGACAATGTCCTCTTTTCTGTGGGGATTGTTTTGATATCTGCCCAGGTCAAACGAGAGTAGGGCATTTTGCGCACAGCCCCAATGCTTACAGAGTCAAATAAGCCCTTCGCTCAGATTTTTTATACTGTAGTGTTTCTCAGGAAGCATGGGTCAAATTATTTTGGATCGTGAAATCTCTTGTTTAGGTTAGAATAACAAGAAGGGAATAATTTGAAATGCAAACAATAGTACTGTCATTGTTAAAGGGTCATCTATATTAATCTGTAAAAGAGACTGCGGCAGCTCAAGTGGTTAAGACACTGAACTTGATGACTGGAAGGTCAGCAGGTCATGGCCTGAGTACTGCATGACGGAAGGAGCTCCCATCTCTCTCCCAACTCCTGCCAACCTGGCAGTTTGAAAGCAAGAAATCACAAGTAAATAAATAGGTACCACTTTGGTGGGAAGTTAACAGTATTCTGTGCACTCCGGTGTTGAAGCATGCCTGCCACATGTCCACTGAAATGTCTGCAGACAGTGAGAGTGCTGGCTCTTTGGCTGTAAACAGAGATGAGCACTGAACCCTAGAGTTGAATACTACTGGCTTTTGAGCAAGGGCAACCTTTTAATCTATAGACTGAGGCAGCAAAACCAGCAAAGAATCATTTGGTATCTGAAAGTCATAGCAATTTACAGACTGGAGCCCATTATTTCAACTGTCTATCAGGTCGGCTGCAATTCACAAAAGCTGACACCAAACAAAATTTAGTAGTCTTCATACCTGTCAACCTTCCCGGATTGGCCGGGATTTCCTGATTTTTGGCGCCGATTTGCGCCATTTCCCGCCCGCAGCTGCCAAAACCCCGGAATTGACAGCAGGGGAAAAGAGGTCCTGCACATCCCTTCTGCATAGATCGCCTTCTACGCATGCGTAGAACCCTTCTACGCATGCGTAGAACCCTTCTACGCATGCGTAGAACCCTTCTACGCATGCGTAGAACCCTTCTACGCATGCGTAGAAGGCGATCTGTGCAGAAGGGGATCGTAGAAGCCTTCTACGCATGCATAGAAGGGTTCTATGGAAACGTAAAAGCCTTCTATGCATGCATAGAAAGCGATCTGCACAGAACCGTTCTGCGCAGGTCCCGTAGAAGGTAACCTGCGCAGAACCGTTCTGTGCAGGTCCCATATTTTCTGGAGCCGTGGTTGACAGGTATGGTAGTCTTTGTGGACCAGCATCCTGTATCCAACTAGAGTAGACCCATCAAATCCCTTTCTTGTTGTTGTTCAGTCGCACAGTCGATTCCGACCCTTTGCGACCCTATGGACCATCGTTCTCCAGGCGCCTCTGTCCTCCACCATCCCCCTCAGTCCTCCCAGCTCTGTGCCCATTGTGTCTACAATACCATCTATCCATCTCATCCTTGGCCTCCCCCTTCTTCTTTTGCCCTCCACCTTTCCCAACATCACGGCCTTCTCAAGTGAATCCTCCCTTCTCATTTGATGCCCAAAGTACTTTAGCCTCATCTTTACTATTTGACCTTCCAATGAGCAGTCAGTGTTGATTTCTTCTAAGATTGACCTATTTGTTCTCCTCGCTGTCCAAGGTACCCTCAAAACTCTCCTCCAACACCACATTTCAAAGGCATCTATTCTTCTGCGTTCAGCTTTCCTAATTGTCCAGCTCTCACATCCGTACATTACCACTGGGAATACCATTGCTTCGACTATTCTAATTTTTGTTTTCAAGGTGATGTCTCTGCTTTTCACTATGTTCCCCAGGTTTCTCATGGCTTGTCTCCCTAGAATCAGCCGCCTCTTTATTTCATGGCTGCAATCTCCATCTGCAGTGGCAAATCAACATATATGTAAATCCCCTTGAGTCAATCGGTCAATTTCATTTGGAGATAGCAATAACATACTGGCCAAAGTGTAAATCCTTTTGTGTTTTTTACTTTTCTTAGGAATTATCATCAGAACATTAGTAACGATAGCAACAGCTGCAACAGTACTAGTGGTAATTGTAGTAATTCTAATGGTGTCTTTAAATTCTGGTAAAATGATGATTAGCCATATGATCCATATTCAAGCTATTAAAAAATTCAGCAAATGCAGGAGGAAGGTGATAATTTATTTTGAGTGATCCAATAAATGTATCGCCTTCCTCCTGCATTTGCTGCATTTTTATTGGTAAAATAATGAGTGAGCAAAATTCCTCTTGCATAAATTACACCAGCATAAAGCAAGCAAAGTAACCAAAACAATAGATTGTTGCTAATTAAAGAATTCCTCTTCAATCTCTAATTGCTTAGACATGAAATCATCGTATGTGAGTTCAGTGAATTTGCATGCAACCCAGAAATGAAGCAAGGACTCTTTAATTACTTTGCCACTAATTAAAAAAATCCCCATTTTGATTGTAGCTTTGATTTTTATTTTTATTTTGGCCATTAATAGCAAGCAATTCAAATGTGCACAGTGGTTTGTCAATTTTATTCCAATAACACTTACAACCTACCTTCTATGTAGGCTACTCCTATTAGAAGAACAAAAGTGGCTAGAGATTCGAATTCTATACACATGTATCTAGGATTATCTCATTGAACTCACCGAGACTGACCCTGAATAAAGATGCATGGGAGCAGGGTTTGCAGGCCAGCTTTTAGGTTCAGGGTGGAAGAACAACCTCAGCACAACATGTGGGGGACCTATGACCATATCTGCCAATGTTTCTACTTTTACTTAAAAAGCACTGTGTTTTTAATTTAAGTGTCAGTACTAAGAATGGAAGTTAAACTTCTCCCTTCAGCCATTTTGCTAGCTGCTATTTTCTGCACTAAAGAAAGCATATATGGGCTGAAATGTCAAAGATAAAAGTTATCGCAGAGTGTCAAGCAGCAGCTTCAAGTGGAGAACAGTTTGGACAGATAAATGTAGAGGAGAAAGGTAATTTTCATGAGTTGTATTAATGTGCCTTGAGCCCACCCTGTCCACTGTGCATGGAAGTAAAAGTTTGAAGATGGGGAGCCTTTATAACAGTGATGGTGAACCTTGGCACTCCAGCTGTTCTTGAACTTCAATTCCCAGAAGCCCAAGTCCCAGTGAATCCACACAAATGGGTTTACTGTTGAAGTCCAAGAACAGCTGGAATGCCAATGTTCACCATAACGGCTTTATAACATGTGAGGCTCTTCATGTGAGTTGAAACATTAGAACAGGGGTGGCCAAACTGTGGCCCGTGACTCCAAATCATCCAGCCCGTGCCGCCCTTGCCACTCCCTGAAGTGGAAGTAAAATGCACCTGGTTGCAAATGCCGTGGGTGCATTTATGGCAGTGTTTTGTGCATGCATTTTTACTTCCACTTCCAGTGGGAGGAACCGCACAACCGGCCCATAGCCCAAAAAATTTGGGAACCCCTACACTATTCTGTCTGACACAAAGAACAGACACAGATATCAGCTTCTGATTCATCACCCATTCATGCACAGGACATATTACATGAAAGTAGCTATGACAATCTGAACCCAGGGCATAAGCTCTTCCCTGCCACTCTTACATTTAGTTTATCTTATCACATACCAGTTCCCCACTTCTGTGATGTTGTGATTGCCATATGCAAAGTTTATGGGAAGTTTCACTTGCTGCTTAAAACAAAGAGGAAGGAGAAGATAGTTTGAAATATATAGTGTACCCTTAATCAGATGCTGTCATATGTTGTCCAGTTACATAGAAAGGCTACATTTTATCTCTTCTGTCATAGGTCTAAGGTCACTATAATGAATACAAATATCATACTTATCTCAGTAGTTGAATGATTATTTACTACCAGAATCTGGTTTCAAAGTGCATAGTTACATTCAGATAAACAACCCCCTAAAATGCATAAATATATTAGAGCCTTAGTAAGAACTAAAAACACATACAAATCAATACGTTGACAAACCACTTTGATTTGTATTGATTAAGACTGAACCACTAATTCATATATCTCATTGGTTACTTTGCAAGTCTTTTAATATTGTTGAATGATCTACAGCAATTGTGATTCAATTTTCTACTAAGAAAGGGTCACCTATGACCTCCTCCATATTCTTTATTGCTTCCAGAGCAAAAAAGCTAAAACAGGGAATCTATTATCACTATGCATATATATGGCTCCAAAAACTGTAATATCATCCCTGTATTCTATAGTTGACTAGCATATTTTGCCCGGCGGTGCCGGGCTTTTTAAAATTGTGTTGGATAGTAAAGGGTTTCGTTGTTTTTTTCTTGAACCAATGGTGCTGGGCTGTTTTAAATGATGTTGTAAGGTTTTGTGATTTTGTGGCTTCGAGGCGCTGCGTCCGCCTGCAGCGGACTTGTGCTCCCAGTGTTGGTTTTTTTGTTTTGTTTTTTTGCATGCCGGCTTCCTCAGTGCCGGGCTCTTTAAATTGGTTTTTGAAGGTTTTTGTTTTATGTTTATGCAAATTTAATTTTGATTTAATTTATTTAATGTAAATTAATTTTATTTAGTTTAAAATTTAATTTTGGTTTTTTAAATCTTTATTTTTACGCATTTTTTATTTTTTGTTTTGGTTTTTTTGAGTGAAAAGTGATTTTGTTGTTGTTTTTGGTATTTTTTTGAGATTAGTGTGATTATTTTTGAATGTTTTTATAATTTATTTGATTAATTTTGGAATTAATCTTATTAGTTTCAATATTTTTGACTGTTTTTTCTCTTGTGGCCTCTGGGTGGGGGTGGTGAGCTTTTCTTCCTCTCTACAATTTCTCTCTTCTGTCCTCTGGGTGTCGCTTCCGGTAAGATTTTTCTTTATTTTCTCATTTGAGTTCCGGTCCTCATGGATAGAAGACATCTTATGGTAAGCTCTCTGGTTGTTGTTTTTTTTGAGGGGTTAGTTTTTTTTGGGGGGGTGTCTGTGTGTTTTTTCTTGTTTATTTTTGGCTGTTTTTGTGTTTCCTTTTTGGATTTTTGAGTGTTTTTGATTGTTTTTGGTTTGTGTTTTTGTGTTTACTTTTTCGGGGGGTGGCTTTCTTTCCCATGGGCCATGCTGGCTAGCCCGTGGGAAGGAAGGACAATGGTGGGGGGGCTTTCTTTTCCACGGGCCATGCTGGCCGGCCCGTGGGAAGGAAGGGCAGTGGCAGCGGGGGGGGGGGGGGTTCTTTTTTCCCGGCGGGCCATGCTGGCTGGCCCGTGGGGAAGAAGGGCAGCGGTGGCGGGCATTTTTTTTACTTTTATTTTTCACGCGCCGGCTGGCCCATCGAAAGGAAGGGCAGCGGCGGCGTGGGGGTTTCTTTTTTTTTTCCTGCGGGCCATGCTGGCTGGCCCATGGGGAAGAAGGGCAGCAGCGGCGGGCGTTTTTTTTTTTTAACTTTTATTTTTCACATGCCGGCTGCCTCAGCATTCTGTGTGCTAATGGCGCACAGGATGATGGGGCTTGTAGTTTTGCCTGCGCGTGTTTGCTTACTGCAGCGGTTTTTCCCCGTGGCTTTTTTTTTATTGGTCGCGGCGCATTTCCGAACATTCCTTTTGCCACACCGCTCAGCCTGATTGGCTCTGGCGTGGCGCAAGGAACGTTGGGAATTGAAGTTCCCTTGTTTTGTTTGCGTCCGGGGGGCTCCTGCCCCCCGGCTGAAAATTTCAACCCAACAGTTACCTGCGAACCGGGTTCGGGCAAGTGAACGGAGGCCCATTACGGGCTAGTGGGGCCTGGTGCAACAGCCTTTGTCACATTCCAATGGTTAACGCACCATTTTATAGGTATAGATAGAGTGATGGACAATGACTCAGGAGACTTAGGTTCAAATGCCTTCTTGGAAATTCACTGGGATAGAACTGGTAAAACCACACCTTAAATATTTAACCTTGAAAGCCCTAGCAGGCTCTTTGCAAATAAGAGGCTCCTTAAGAAAGTTTTCAAAAAATTTAAAGTCTTGACATATAGTCCAAATGCCTGGAGCTGTTTTCAGGTGGTGCTGAAGATGACAGGGATATTTTCCAACTGTTTCTCACTGACAGAACAAAACTGGTAGCGCTTCTGTGTAAATCAGTTGCTTGGTGCAAATTCCCTACTTCTGATTCTTGGTTAAGGGGATATTCCTGTGTGTGCATGTATTCACAGAAGAAAAGAGGGTGGGGGAGGATGAAATTATGAACAGTCTCCTACTGTTTGGGTAGGAGACAAGGGATGGGCTCAGGATCTGAGATATAAAAAGCAATAAAAAAGAGTAAACAACAGAAAAGAAAAAGACAAAAACGTTGTGGCACTTTAAAGACTAACTACTGTATTTTAATGTTAGCTTTTGTGGATCAAGTCAATTTTGTCAGACATAAGAATGAAGCTTCGTGGTTTCAATTTACTGTATACACATTAGGTACAGTAGTACAGAATGGATCTGTCCCAATTCTTTCCCTTACTACTCTTTCATTCCTAATTTTATCCCTTCTAGTCAATCCAGCAGTGTTCCTCAGACATCTCATTTCTTGGGGGAAGGGTGTTTACATAGAAAAAACCTCCTTGAAGATTGTGGTCTTTTTGAACCACAATTCGGGTGTACCCTGGTAACAGCAACCTTGTGTTGCTGGCTAATCTTTCTCACACTAGGTCAGGCAAAAGGAACTGCAGAATGAACTCACCAAAACGTGCCTCCATTTTGGCAGTTTCATGTCTGGTCTAGACACGGAAGAAGAATTTCCATAGTGGCCAACTTTTATTTATGTTTTGTTGTAATTGTCCATGTTTGACACTGGTAACATAAGGTGTGAATGAATATGCTTTGCATAAGGTGTTTCTTTGTGTTGATTGGTGTAAGAGTGGAGCTAACTGTCCCAATATTTTGTTTGCCTTACTGTTAATCTCTTCATCCATTTTGCCAATTTCAGTGAATGTTGTTCCTACGTATTTGAACTTTGCTACTTGTTCCCTCTATTTCAATACAGTCAACCCTCACATAACAACATGTTCGTATTGCATCATTTTCACTTAACAACGCATCATTATGCACCACATGTTCCCCCGCATAACAACGTTTTTAGTGTCATTGTCCGGACAACAACGCTAAAATAACCGGACAATGACGCTAAAAATGTTGTTATGCGGGAAACTCCATAGAAAACCACAAAGCAACAAAATTAGCAACGCTACTTGGGAAACCAAGTAACATCGTTATGCGAAGGTCTACTTTATCTAGAGTATGCTATTTCCTTCCAATTGCCATTAACTCAGTCTTCTCTTTATTGATTCTCATATTATTTATTTTACATTCTTGGATCATGGATGTAAGTGGTGTTGTTGTAGTTCATTAGTTGTAGTTGTTTAGCATTCTGTATGAGTGAATAATATTAGAGTTTTATTATTATTATTTTAAATGCTTCTATGCCACTTAAAAATCTGGAATGGTAAGGCAACTAATGAATATGGTAAATAAATATTTTCACATTAAAAACTGTAGTTTATTTAAGTAGGTTGTTTGGTTGGTATTTGTTTAAACTGTTCAGATCAAGACAGCAACAAACCAGGGATAAAAATTCTGCTATTTAAAAAAAAAACTTGGGTTTGGACCAAAGTTCAGACAAAAAACAACTTCCAATGTTTGGGTATCTAATAATAAACTATGGTTTGTTTAGAAGCTGGAAGTGGCATATTTTTAGCTCCTCCTCTGGTGTGCAAAAGATGAGGGGGAAAGAGCTACAAGAATCACCACTCAATTGACATGGAAGAAAACCATGGTTTCTCATTATGTCATCTGAATCTTCCCAAGGTTTCAGCATGAACATTGTATTTCTGGCCTATTATTGGTTCTACAGTTTTAAAATCAAATTTGATTATCTTTTTTGTTTTTATTCCTTCACAGTGACATTGAAAGCAGCAATAAGTAAATTTGAGATAAAAAGAACCACAACAACTGTTGAGTAACATCTTCATGAAGATTATATTGTGTGGCTTAAGCTATCGACAAACAGAATATTCTTTGTGGCAACAGGAGATCACATTGCCAGGGAAGCTAAGCCTAGAAAGCTTAAGCACATGTCAGCATCTCACAGTTAATTAAAGAAACGAGTGGAAAGCATCAAGGCTTGCTTCCCTCTGCATGAATAATTCACTGCTGGTATCCATTATTAAAGCCTGTTACTTCACCACAATGATTTCCAGCCTGAGATGGATTGGTCTCAGAAATGAGAGATAAATTGCAACAAGGCCTACAGCTATATTAATAAATTGAACTGAACATTTATTTGCTCATCTAATTAGAACTGTAGTTTTTCCAAATAGTATAGTAATGCATTACCTTGACAGATTTTACCTGATGCAAGATATAATTAACAGAAGAGCCATAGAAAAAAGAAAGAAAGAATCTGTATTCCCTTAAATGTTTGGATGTGAACTTTGATCCTTTTGAGGAAGTTTACTTTTTAGGTGCCATGACCCAAAGACCTACTGTGCCAATAGCTATTCAGCACTTCTGTACAATTTACTATGTTTAGTTCAATGTTTTTTTAAGTATGTTTGGACTGATTGAAAGGATTTATCTGGGTTTTACATGCTTCTATAATGTGACATTTCTCCATTGTCCAGACCTTTATGGATGATGTTTCAGAGTTTTGTACACTGTTTGGAGAGATTGCATTTCAAAATCTGAAATAGCAAATAGATCAATAATAATAATAATAATAATAATAATAATAATAATAATAATAATAATAATAATAATAATAATAATAATAATAATAATAATAATAATAATAATAATAATAATTTCATGTCAGAAACTATTCTGGGTTGAAAAGAAGGCTGCTAGATTTGGATTCCTGAATTTACATGCTTTTGCTGTTTGTCTATTTTTTTTATAAAACACCACATATTAATTGTTTCTAGTCTGGTGATTACTAGGGGATGTACTCTTTGCTTTTCCGGATTTCAACTCTAAGAATTCCAGGAACTACAGCTGAGAAACTGAAATCAACACTCTTGTTGGTCCCCCACCCCACAGGTCTTTCCAGTGAAGTATCTGCACCAGCTTTCCATGTTTCCTATGGTTAAAACTGCTGTAGTGCTCTTTAGGATTTGCCTTGGTATACGACCCTACCAAAGCCTTCATTGATGTCTGGAATGGAGAAATGGCCAGCACCATTGACATGATTGCTCCTAAGTGTCCCCTCCCATGGAGCAGAGAGAGAGAAGGACACTCATTCACCAGGGAGCTGGTGGCAATGAAATGAGTGACACATCTCTTAATTACATCCTGCTAAGATTACTCTAGGGGACTGCAGTGGCTCAAGTGGCTAAGACGCTGACTGGGAGGCGGAAGGTCAGCAGTTCGATTCCTGAGTACTGCAGATTGGAATGAGCTCCCCTCTTTGTCCCAGCTCCTGCCAACCTAGCAGTTTGAAAGCAAGAAATTGCAAGTAGATAAATAGGAGCCACTTCAGTGGGAATGTAAACATCATTCTGTGCACTCCGGTGTCTAGTCATGCCTGCCACATGACCATGGAAACGTCTGCAGAAACAGACAGCACTGGCTCTTTGGCTAAGAAACAGAGATGAGCACTGAACCCTGGCTTTCAAGCAAGGGTGACCTTCACCTTAGATTACTCTAAGTGGAGCTGTCTTGGAGATGGTTTGAAAGCTTCAGCTGGTTCATAATGCAGTAGCCAGACTGTTGATTGGGGCCAGTTATAAGGAACCACATAACACCCTTGCAACAACAGCAGCACTGATTACCAGTCTGTTTCCAGGCTCAATTCAAAGTCATTACTTGAAAGACAGCATCTTCCCATATGAGCTTACTCGGCTCTTCAGGTTTTCAGAGGGGGTCCTCCTGTTAGTCCCATTGCCATTAGAGATACGCTTAATGGGGACGCATGAGAGGGCCTTCTTTGTGGCCACTTTCAAAATATGGAATGCCCTCCCATGTATTCTTCTGACGACAGCTGAGGACTCATCTCGTCAGGCAATTTTTTCATAATTATCCCTGAGTCCCTGAATGCTTTGCTTTAGCTAAATTTATTCTCTGTTTTTAAAAAAAATCTGGATCCTGTTTTTAATCATTTAATGTATTTGAACTTTTATTGTAGTTTAATTGTTTTTAATTATATAATTTATTGAGTTATAATTTGATATGTTTAACGTTGTGGGCCATACTGAGTCCCCCCTTGAGAGAAAGGTGGCCTGTAAATATAACAAAACAGAGGGTGTAGTCTCATTGCCCATTAGAATCTACAGAAGGCTCCTCCCAAAAGAACTATGATTAATTTTAACTGTAATTAGGTCATCAACTAAGGAAGCAACTTCTAGGGCAGGGGCTGGTTCTTATATAGCTCTTCTTCCTGGTCCCTCAGGTGGAACTCACCAGGCCTTTAGCAGGTGCGGCAGGGTATGGTTCTAATCAGAGCTGGAGCCCTGAACTGCCCCAAATTCTGAGACACACAAAAGGTACAATAAAAATGCAACCACCACCACCACCCCCAACACTTCCTAGATCTACAAAGGCTTATAGCCTAAAAAGGTGCATTGGAAAAGCAGAAAATCATACCCATCAAGTATGACTCCCAAAAATATGGGAAATTACTGCGCATGCGTGGGCATGCAAGTGCAGAACCCATTTGTGCATGTGCAGAACACATTGGCACATGCATAGAACATGTTTATGCATGCACAGAACACATATGTGCATGCAGAGAACCCCTTTGTGATTTGGCGCGCATGCGCAATAACCCCTTTCTCGCCTTTCAAAATACGGGATGGCAGTGGGAAAGGGGAAGAACGAGCTCCAAAATATGGGAAATCCCGGCCAACACGTGATACTTGACAGGTATGCAGAATATATACCTTTAAAATGCATCATTGTAAAAGTGGAAAGCATGATACAGTGGTAACTTGCTTAACGAGAATAATGCATTCCACGGGATTGCTCTTTAAGCAAGTTTGCTCTTGAAGTGAAACACCATTGTAAGTGACCAATTGTGACTTCTGGCAGGGGAGATTGCGAGTTGTTAAGTGAGTTTTTCTTTGGTTTTAGTTGTTAAAACTAAATAATTTTCAGAGAAAAATCTGCTCTTTAAGTGAGTTAGTCTCTAAGCGAGGTGCTCTTTATGCGAGGTTTTACTGTAACATTTAGTAATATTTAGCCATAAGCAAATTATAAAATGAGCACACAGAGTGAGCTTACCCAGGCAATCAGCCTGAATCCATGCTTTCCTTTGCTGTTACAGGTTTCTTGTGTGTGGTGTGATTTCATTTTGAAGGTGCATTGTATTGTGTTGCCATGTATGGGTCTCCTAACACCCTATACTTATATTTATCTCATATGTTTACATTCTCATTTTAACTGTAAATATACTCTTCTGGAGTTTTAGAGGCCTGGTGCACCAAGGAAAAACACTTTTTTTGCAGTTTTATTAGTTTTATTACCTAATAAAATACAGAGGGGGAAAGAAAAAGAAAAACTATTTCAAGAAACAAAATATTACATAACAAAAACTCAAAGACAATACAAATTATGCAAAATCAGATTAGAGTGAAATGAAAAATTAGAAAGCAAGATATTACGATTCATCAATTTCAATTAGTTTCTGTTACAAAAACTATATATAATGTCTACTCTTATCCATACCCTTATCACTTATCTGTATCTTATTTTGCTATATGTAGCGACAATTACATTCACCCAGTGATATTTACATTGCTTCCGGAGAATGAGTTTGCTATTTGTTACTATTTTGCATCCAAAATGTGAGGAATTCAGGCGCTGGTGTACATCCTTGGTTTCTGACTAACACGTGCTCAGTAAAGCATTTCCAAATCTCATGAAATTTATTTTCTTTTATTATACCCTTTCTTATGCTTAACTCCCATGTTAACTTATCATTCACTGCTAATGTCCACATTTCCTTGTACCAATCCTCTATTTTTATTATAATTTCACTTTTCCAATTTTTAGCTATGCATTGTCTTGCTATAGTTAACATGATTAATAATAAATCTTTTCTATATTTATCTAATTTCAAGTTATCTATCTCAGATAATATTGCAATGCTTGCATCCAATTTGAAACCAGTGTCCAATATTTCATTAATTTCCCTATTAATTTTTGTCCAAAAGGGTTTTAGTTTTACACAGTTCCACCACATATGTATATATGACCCCCGGCTATCATTACATCTCCAGCAATAATTTGGTTTTGTGTTATCTATCTGATGTAGCCTGCCCGGTGTTAAATACTATCTCTATATTAATTTATAGTTGTGTTCTTTAACTTTAACTGATAGGGTGCGCATAATTCTACTCTTCCACTTCCTTTTCCAACCTGCGTCAGTAATTTTAATATTCAAGTCTTGCTCCCATATTGATTTTAATGTATCCTGTGGTTTATCATCGTTATTTAATATCCTATATATTTTACTAACTATTCCTTTAATTGTTATTCAGTCTGTCCTTAAACTGTGTACCAAGTCTTCAAATAATGTTCTATTTCTACTTAAATTTGCTTCTTCCAATTGCCTTTTATTCCATTTATTTACCTGTGCAATTTGCAACCAGTTCAAGTTCATTTGTTGAAATATATCCATTTTTTTTACTCCCTCACTACAAACCTTCATCCAATTTTTTAAACTCACCATGTTGTTTCTATTAATTACACCTTCCAACCTATTGTCTATCCTTACCGGGAATGTTTTCATGTCGCTTAACTCAATTATCGGTGACACTTCTGGAGCTAATCGTTTCTTTAACACCCTCTATGTGTCAAATAGCACTTTCAATAATTTATTTGATGTACCTATTTTTTCCTAACTTTACCTAAAAAGGCTTCATTCCCATATTCTGAGATATCCTGCATCTCTAATCTTTCCCATATGTGCTCCTTTCTCATTAATATTTTACATATGTTTCTTAATTTAAATGCATTAAATATCTTTCAATATCCTTTCCTAATACAGTGATACCTCATACAACATCCAAACTTGTTTCCACAAGTTTGGACTTTATACGGATTTGGACTTTGTATGAGGCATGCAAAATCCTATCCGCGATGCCTCATACAACATCCAAATCCTTGCCATGATGCCTCATACAATGTCATTTCCACAGAGATACATTATACTGTAACAGCACAGACTTCAGGGTAAAGTCAAGGAAACAGAGGAAACTGACAGAATTTTAAGAAATCATTGTCTAAAGGCTAAAAACATTACAAAAACATGTCAAACAACCCTGATTGTCCAAGAACCTGAAGAATGCTGCAAAAATCCCAGGAATGCTTCTAAAAATCCTGACAAAAAAATTCAAAAAAATCCAAAATTGCGCTCAAAACCACTCCTAAACACTCTTCGCCTCATGCAAAACACACAAGAGAAATGCATGCATGTGTCCTGCCTTTTATACTGCCCAGGCACAATGCAACCTGGGAAAACCCCAATGCCTCATACAAAGTCGCACGACTTTGTATGAGGCAACTTTTTTCAAGGAATTAGATGATGTTGTATGAATCCGATGTTGTATGAAGTGGACTTTGTATGAGGTATTACTGTACTTCCGATTTTAAAGCTTGCAATCTTTCCATAATACTCCTATATTTTGTTCTAGCATGCTCACCTTGTAGCTTCTTAATTTCATCCTCCATTTACTGCTGTTCCTTTTTATATTGCTTATTCATAATAATTGTTAACTTAATACACTCTCCTCTAAATATTGATTTCATGGTATCCCATAATATTTCATCACCTACATCATTTGAATCATTTATTGTCCAATATTCTTCACATTTTTGTTATCATTTCTTTGTTCCTTATATTCTTAAATAATTTAACATCATACTTCCAACCATTTTTCTTTTGAATCATGCTATCTATTTTTAAATCTAAAATAATTTTAGCGTGATCCGATTATTTAATTATTCCTATTTCTGTGCCCTCGATTTTATGAACCAGATTTTCCGAAACCAAAATGTAGTCTATTCTAGAATAGGTGTTATGGACTTGTAAGTAGTAACTGTATCCTTTTTCTGAGCCTTTAATTTCTCTCCAAGTATCCCGCAGACCTAATGCTCTAATCCATATATCAATGATTTTCTTACTGCCACCAGTATGTTTTGTAGGATTTGTAGTATCTAAATTGGACCTAACTAGATTAAAATCCCCCACTACTATTAATCTTGCTGTTTTTTCACTCTCTAACATTCTTCACATATAATCGAAATATTCCTCCTGTTTTTCATTTGGCACGTACACATTTGCAAGAATAATTTCTTCTCCATTAATCAATCCCGTTGCAATTAAATATCTCCCCTCAGAGTCTTCTATGCATTTTTCCTTTACAAACCCCAGCCTTTCAGATATTAAAATTGCAACGCCTCTAGCCTTTGAATTTCCATATGCCTTTTCATAATATTCTACCCATCCTAACCACAAGTTGTTTGTGTTATTATCCTTTTGATGTGTTTCTTGCACGAAGATTAAGTCTGTTCTGTCTTTCCTAATTGCGGCCTCTAATTGTTTTCTTTTTATTTGATTTCCAGCGCCTTTAACATTCCAAGTTAATATTTTTTAATATGTTTCATCTTTATTTTTTAGTTTCCTCTTTAATCCAACTCATTCTCCAGAAAGCATGTGTACAAAAAAACATGTTTTTACTCCCACAAAAAACAACATAAACAATAAAAAAATATAACAAATAACAAAAATCCATTACCCTCCCCACCTTTTCACAAAAAAGTGGCCCTTGAGTTTCAAGGAGGGGAGGGGGTTGCGGTAAGATTGCGGTCCAAGTGTAATACGAAATCTGTCTTGCTTGCTGATTTAATACTAATTTCCACATTCTTTAACTTTCTTCAGGGCTGTGAGCCGTATGTGTGTACATTCCTGCTATTATCAATGTTTCTTTTAGTTCTAGCCATTCCTTCGAATCTTGTTCGATTACATTCATTTCTGCCAAAATATCCAATATGCATGATCCTTCCTTTATCACAATTGTTTTTCCTGATTTTGTAAATTTTAGCTGCTTCAAAAATTTCCATTTGTAAATAATTCCTTTTCCCCTCAATTTTTTGGTTATTGGTTTGATCTGGGTTCTCCATGTCTGTTCTTCAAATGATATGTCATTATAAACTTCCACGTTATTCCCATCTATGCTCAAGGCAGATGGACCTTCCTTCTTTATGTATGACATTAAACTCATTTTCAAACTAACATTTGCAAATTTTAACAATACCAATCTATTACCACTGTTATTTCTTTTTGAACCCAATCTGTACACACTTGTTATATCATCAGCAACAAACTCCCTTAACTTTAACTCATTTAACGATTTTAGCAATCTACTTTTCAAAAGATCCGGAGTTTTCTCGACTACATTCCTGATTACTACATTGGGTCTTCTCAGTTGTTCTTCCAAGATATCTAGCCTTTTCCCATGATCTTCTGACTTTATTTCACTTTATTTTACCTTTTCCTTAACTCCTTGAACGTCCATAGTTAATTTCTCAACCTCCTTTGTGTTTAAGTTCATTCCTTCTTTCAATTCTGTTACTTCCTTCATAATTTTTGCTGTTTCAACTTTATTAGATTCTGCTATTCCCACCACTATCATCATCATTTTTTGCTGGAAAATCTCGAGGCTTTATTGTTGGACTTTTAAGAAATCTTCGGTATACTGCATCCTTTGTTCCTCAATTATTTGAAATTTTTCCTGCAGGAATTCTTCTAACCTGTCAAGCCTTTGTTCTATGCCTCCTTTATCCTGTATCACCTTGCCTTCCATTCTTATATCACTCTCCTTTATTGCTTGTACTTCCTCCCTTCTATCTTCCTCTTTGTTTCCCATCTTGGTGCATATGTCCTTCTCTTCTTGTTTATTACTCTTCTTCACTGTTTTTATCTTTTTTCTTGCTCCCAAGTCTCTGTCCTCCCTTTCTGATGATTCACCAAAGTCTTGCTTTTCTTTTGGCTGCTGCATGTGCTGCTGTTGTAGCTCTTGTTGTATTTGTTCTTGATTTCATTCCTGCTGCTGCAGGACTTGCTGTTCTTTATTTTTTATCTTTTTCAGCAGATTTTCCAATTCCTCAGCATCTTCTAACTCTTCCTTTAGTGACTTCCTCCTCTCTTCAATTGCTGTTCTAATTAATCATCCTGTTCTTGTCCAAACCACTTCAGAATCTTGTTCTTCTTCCTCTTGTTGTCACTTCCCCTTCCAACTCATTCACATAACATGTGACAAATATACATTAAATATACACTAAACACTGGCTCTATTTTCCTTTCTCTCATTTCCTTCTTTTTTTTACAATTCAATATCAATATCAATTTATATATATATATATATATATATATATATATATATATATATATATATATATATATATATATATATATATATATATATATATATATATATAAGAAAATAAAGTACAGCTCAGTAAAATTAATTTTTCTATAAATCCTTTTGCATGAAAAACTTTGTCAATGTACTCAAAATATTTTCTAATCTTTATGTCTTAATATTGCCTTACACCCACTAGATTTATACTCCCAATGTAAATTGCTATAACACTTGCTTAAGTCTTATTTAATAGTTACTTAACAAATACCTAACACTTATTTAAATTTAATTTGTAACTTAATACCTAACCAATGTTAAGCAAACATTAGAGAACTTTGAAAAAGCCTTGAAAGGAAAAAAGAAGGGGGGATAAGGGGAAAATTTATGAAAAAAAGATAAAATAAAAAAATTGAGAAAGGATACAAAACATAAAAATAAAATAGAAATTAAGAGATTTAAATAAAAAAGAGAAAGAAAAAATAGGAAGCAACAATATGATGTGATATTTAATTTCTGTGGTTTAGCACTTCAGTCCTTAGAAGTATATACTGTATATAAAAAAGCAGGCTGGAGAGAGAGAGAGAGAAAAGGGGGAATGAGTGAAGCACTCCGTTATCTCCCCTCAATGTAATCAAAAGGACCAGGCTTGCAGCTGTGTTTGCTAGATGGATTGTAGCACCAGTCTCATTTCTCAGATCGCCATCTTGACATTGTATCAGCAACTAATTACCAGTCCTATTATAAGCCCAAGAAAAATTGCGAATAAAAAAGAAAAGAGTTCAATTTCACAGCCACTTATTAATTCTATAATGTCAGCAATGTCAGGAAGCTATTTCCAAATCCTCCTTTCAAAAGGAGAGGAAGGTAAGAAAACAAGAAATTGCCCTGAAGATCTTCCGTGTTCCGATGTTCAGAAAACTGCTACAATGTTTTTATAGCTCACTTCAGCTTAGCTCCAGTGCCTTGGGGCTCCCTGACTCAGACAGGACAAGCCTCCGCTTCTCCTGCTGATTCTTTCTAGCTCTGGGTTTTTTCCTTTCAGCTTCACGTATATATTCCAATACCGCTCTTTTCCAGACTGCCCTTCTCTCTCCCAACTTCCAAATTTGTGACAGACACACAGCCACTCTTTCCGCAATTCGTCTTCTTTCCTTTTCTCGCTTGCCTCAAACAGCTCTTCCAAAATGTTCCACTGCCCAGCCACTCACCTTTGTCTGGCTTTCCCTCCTCTTTATCCATCTTTCTCTTACAATCATCTTCTATCACCCGACAAAACTCGCCTCGCTCTGTTCCTACTTTTGCCGCTTTCTCCTTTCCTGCTAATTATTCCGACATGCCAGCTCGCCAGCTCTTCCCTTGTACAAGCTTTAAATCAAGGAAAGGGCTGTAAGGAGCGAAACCTTGTAAAAGAAGAACGAGGAAGACAGTAAGCAGTTTCTCTCCTGTAATGGCGGAGGCGGGTCATCCCGAAAGGGACCTTCCATGCGACTGAAGCCTTCTCACTTTCTTTTAGCTAGTCCTAACTCTCAATCTTCATTTTAAAAAAATTGGGTATCTTCTTTCTCTAACTTACAGTTAGTTTTGCTATTTCCAAGTGGCTCACACCATCAGAAATCCACTCAAAGTGGCCCACCTTTTGACAGAGAGACAAATTCGCTTCCACTCAGCTCGCCATCTTAGCTCCACCCCCAAGAAAGACATTTAAAAAGAATTTCTCTCACTTCCAGGGTCTCTGTAGCTCAGAAACTGGCAAGCTGCCATTATAGAAATATGTCATTGTTTTGACTAACTTTCTCAGAACCAGGAGGAGAAAAAGGCTTGGAGTATAAAAGCTTTGTTTCACCAAAGTGCTGTACATCCAGTGGTAGGCATTAGCAGGTTCGCACCAGTATGCGCGTACCGGTAGTAAAAATGGCTGGCCCCGCACACCTCCTCACCCTGCCCACCACCTCCTAGAAGAGGCTTCGGAGGAGGCTGGCTCCATTTCCATCTTCATCAAAGGCTTTTCTTGGGTTCCGTTTCATCCCAAAACACATCTCCAGCCACTCCGGAGTGGTTGGGGAGGCACTTCGGGGGCATACCCGTCAAGCGCCGTTCAGGAAAATACGCCGGCCCGGGTGTGCATGTGCAGGAAAACTCCATTGCGCATGCGCAGAACCCCTTTGCACATGTGCAGAACATGTTTGCGCATGCACAGATGGGTTCTGTGCATACGCAGATGCACAGTAACCCCCTTTCCCCACCATTCTAAATATGGGATGGTGCCGGGAAAGGGGAGGAACACGTACCAAAATACGGGATTTCTCGGCCAATTCAATACTTGACAGGTATGCTTCGGGGTGAAACACAGCCCTGGAAAAGCCTTGGGCAAAGGGGGAAATGGCTTCGGAGAGGGCTCTTCACTATAGAGCTATGAAAATAGAAGCCTCTTCTATTTTCATCACTCTATAGCGAACCTCTGAAGCCATTTCCCCCTTCTCCAAGGCTTTTCCTGGGCTCTGTTTCACCCCAAAGCATATCCCCAGCCACTCGGATGTGGCTGGGGAGGCACTTTGGGGTGAAACGGAGCCCTGGAAAAGCCTTAGACAAAGGTGAAATTGCTTCAGAGGTTCGCTATAGAGTGATGAAAATAGAAGAGGCTTCTATTTTCATAGCTCTATAGCAAAGAGCAGTCACATAACCAACAGGCCATGCCCACCCAGCCACATGGCCACACCCAAGGTGTGGTAGGAATTTTTTTTGATGCCCACCACTGTGTACATCCAAACTCCTGGAAAGCCATATAGGTATACAGAGTGCAAGTTAGGAGACCTGCATCCTTAGGGTATACTTTGTTATCATTAGTAAAACACATTCAACTGTCAGGAATGTTATGGTACAGTGACTTTGCTTAGCTGGAGAGCTAGCTACATAATTATTTTGCAATGACTTCTGTAAAGTTTCCCCCCAATCATCAGCCTTAAAAGAACTTTCATTTTGAGGGCTATTCTTTCTATTGTTCAGTCGCACAGTCGATTCCGACCCTTTGCGACCCTATGGACCATCGTTCTCCAGGCGCCTCTGTCCTCCACCATCCCCCTCAGTCCTCCCAGCTCTGTGCCCATTGTGTCTACAATACCATCTATCCATCTCATCCTTGGCCTCCCCCTTCTTCTTTTGCCCTCCACCTTTCCCAACATCACGGCCTTCTCAAGTGAATCCTCCCTTCTCATTTGATGCCCAAAGTACTTTAGCCTCATCTTTACTATTTGACCTTCCAATGAGCAGTCAGTGTTGATTTCTTCTAAGATTGACCTATTTGTTCTCCTCGCTGTCCAAGGTACCCTCAAAACTCTCCTCCAACACCACATTTCAAAGGCATCTATTCTTCTGCGTTCAGCTTTCCTAATTGTCCAGCTCTCACATCCGTACATTACCACTGGGAATACCATTGCTTCGACTATTCTAATTTTTGTTTTCAAGGTGATGTCTCTGCTTTTCACTATGTTCCCCAGGTTTCTCATGGCTTGTCTCCCTAGAATCAGCCGCCTCTTTATTTCATGGCTGCAATCTCCATCTGCAGTGATCTTAGATCCTAAGAACGTAAAATCTGTCACTGCTTCTACTTCTTCCCCGTCTATTTTCCAGGAACTGATCGGGCCTGTTGCCATTATCTTGGTTTTCTTGATATTGAGTCTCAAGCCAGCTTTTGCACTCTCTTCCTTCAAACCGATCAGGAGATTCTTTAGGTCTTCCTCACTTTCTGCCATTAGGGTGGTGTCGTCTGCATATCTCAGATTGTTGATGTTTCTCCCAGCAATTTTGATCCCATATTGTGATTCCTCCATCCCTGCATTGCGCATTATGTGCTCTGTGTATAAGTTGAATAAGCAGGGTGACAGAATGCAGCCTTGCCTTACTCCTTTTCCTATTCCAAACCACTCTGTCATTCCGTGTTCTGTCCTAACTGTTGCTTCTTGGTTCATGTACAGATTTCTCAGGAGGCATATGAGGTGCTCTGGTATTCCCATCTCTTTAATCACTTGCCACATCTTGTTGTGATCCACACAATCAAATGCCTTAGTGTAGTCAATAAAGCAAAAATAAACTTGTTTCTGGTATTCCTTTGTTTTCTCCATGATCCAACGTATGTTGGCAATGTGGTCTCTAGTCCCCCTGCCTCTTCTGAAACCAGCCTGCACCTCTGGTAATTCTCTTTCCACATGCTGCTGAAGTCTATCCTGTATTATCTTGAGCATCACCTTGCTGGCGGTGTGGGATGAGCGCAATTGTTCGATAATTTGAACATTCTTTGGCATTGCCCTTTTTTGGGATTGGAACATATACTGATCTTTTCCAGTCCTGTGGCCACTGTTTTGTTTTCCAAATCTGCTGGCATATTGAATGCAGTAATTTGATGCCATCATCTTTTAGAGCTTTGAAAAATTCAACTGGGATACCATCATCTCCACTAGCTTTGTTGTTTGCAGTGCTCTTTAGGGCCTTTCTGACTTCACTCTCCAGGATGTCTGGCTCAGGTTCAATTTCTTCATCATTGTGACTATCAGGAGTGTTGAGTTCCTTTTTGTAGAGTTCCTCTGTGTACTCTTTCCATCTTTTCTTAATCTCTTCTGCATCAGCTAGCTCCTTTCCGTCTTTGTCCCTTATCATGTTCATTTTTGCTTTAAATGTTCCCTTGATTTCCCGGATTTTTTTGAAAAGATCTCTGGTTCTGCCTCTTTTGTTGTTTTCTTCCATTTCTTTGCACTGTTCTTTTAGATAGTTTTCCTTATCTCTCCTTGCTTTTCTTTGAAATTCTGTGTTCAGATGATTGTATTTTTTCCTTTCTCCTTTGACTTTTGCGTTCCTTCTTTCCTCTGCTATTTTAAGAGCCTCATCTTTCTATATCCTCCTTAATTATTTTAGCACTTTATATATTCAAAATATCATCCCTTGACAATCAAATTTACTTCCTTTCTATCCTAACTGGCAGCAGCCTGAAGCTGAATTGAAATAAATAGCATTTCAAACACACAATTACTAACTTTATCTGGCCACAGTTGTTTCGCTTCTCAGAATTCAATTTGTTTCTGCTACATCAGGGTGACCGATTGGGAAATCCTTGTGGATTTTCTATGTCTGCTTTGATGCCAAAGGTCAGTACTTTAGTACAAAGAGAGAATTAATCCAATGTGCCAGCATACCAAATGATATGTAAATCATTCTAAGTGAACAACTAGGGGTTCCTGTTCTTAGTTCCCATCTGGACAGGCAGAGGCAAATCAAAGCAGAACTCCACATATGAATATTCAAGGCAAAGTATTGCTTCATTGTCAGCTCTAATTGCTAGTTTTACCTTATTAGTAAAAGCTTTTCTGAAGCTGAGGCTGACATCCATTTGTTTGCACACTGTTATTAGTCAAGACTCAGTGAAGTCTTGTAATTAACACCTCTACGTTATCTCATGCAGTGAAAGTAAAGACAAACACATATGACTCACTTTGTTTCAGCTCTGTTCTTGTTTTGCTATACCATAGTAACTTAAGCAATAGTGTAAGCTCATCAGAGTGCCATATGGGAGGAACAGAAAGCATTAAAGACTTCTCCCCACCCCCAAGAAGCAGCACAGGAAAGTTTGTTAGCCACTGAACACTAATTACTGCCAACCAGTTTTAAAACTAGGAGACACAATGATAAATTTACTACATGTTATTAATTGGCAAGAAGTGACAACAAAGAATTTTATTTCCAGTGGGGGGAAAGGAGGTTGCATGTATATGCACACAAGTGCATTATTTATATATAATGCTGTCATTTCTACAGAGTTAGCATACAGAGTTATCTGCTCCCTGCTTTTATATTTGCAACAATCTTCTTGGGGAGGTAAATAAATAAATTTCATAGTCAGAAATTACTCTGGGTTGAAAGGATTTTTGCTGGAGAAACTCCACTCAGGGGATGCCCAAATTAGGCTCCTTTCATGTCCCCAAGATCCATTGTGCAGGTTACGAGAGAGTGGCCAGCCTAGATTTGAACCACATTCTCTTTGTTTGATTGTAAAATTCTCACCCAGGGGTAAAGATCTTCAGGCCCAAGAGCAGGCAAGGGAAAAACCAGCTTCTTCAATTGACTATGCTCCTTCCCTACAACCTTGTTCTTTGATAGTTTCCCAGCTTTTGTATAGTTCCTCCCTACCCATTCTAAAAATTGTAAAAATTCTAATTATTGTAATGCGCTCTACATGGGGCTGCCCTTGACGACCATTCGGAGGCTGCAGCTGGTCCAGAATGCGGCAGCCCGGGTGGTGATGGGATGTGGGCGATATGCCCATGCCTCACCGCTACTTCGGAAGCTGCACTGGTTACCAGTTTGTCTCCGGGTGCAATTCAAGGTGCTGGTTTTGACCTTTAAAGCCCTATATGGCAGTGGACCAGGATACCTTAGAGACCGCATCGTCCCAAGAGTGTCTGCCCATCCAACCAGAGCGGACAGGAGGGGCTCTCTAATAGTGCCATCAGCTAGGGGTGCACATCTATCCAGCACTCGAAGGAGGGCCTTCTCCGTGTCCACACCAAATCTCTGGAACCTCCTGCCAACAAATCTAAGACTTCAAAGAGAGTTGCTGCCCTTCAGGAAAGGATTGAAGACCTGGCTGGCAGGGCAGGTGTGGGGCCCTAATGGGAACAAGGTCCCCGCCTGCTGGCTTATGTAAACAATTAAGAACTCTCTCTTCTTCTTTTTATAGTGGGTGGGATGGGTGGGTGGGATATGGGTCTTTTAAAGTGGGTGGGATGTGGGTCTATTAAAGTGTTTTTATGTGTTTTTAGAACTTGTTGTAATGCCGCCCTGAGTCGGGTTCTGCCTGAGTGGGCGGCATATATAAATATGACTATTAAATTAAATTAAATTAAAAAGTTATAATGCTCCCATAATGTTTGGTGAGTTGCTATAAGCTATGACCCCTACCTATGCCCAACCTGGACCTTGATCATGCCCTGCAAAATGGCTCTTTCTGGGGCAATTATATGCACAACCTTCTCACCATCCACTCATACCATATGCTTGCCTCCTTGGCCTCACCTACCATTAGAAATCAGTCCCGGAAAATGTCTCAAAAATTGAATTTGGTTTTCAGACTAAAATATATTTGCCACTCTAGCTCTAACCACTAGGTTTGAGGTCTTGTTGTCTTTTGTTATCAGCAAAAATAACACTGGACAGGTTGAGGAGAATGGTGGAGGATAGGGGTGCCTGGCATGCAATGGTCCATGGAGTTGCAAAGGGTCAGATTTGACTATGCGACTGAACAACAACAAAAACAAAAATGACTAACACAGCATTTGACTAATACAGCTATCAGCTACGTAGTACCCCCCCCCCCCAGATCTCTTTATCCCTACCATCATAGATAGACAGATGCTATAAACATGTTGTTGTCTGAGTATGATATAGGCAAGAATTTGCAGAGCAGTAACTTAGCAGTTTGAAAGGAAGAAATTGCAAGTAGATAACTAGGTACCAATTCGGTGGGAAGGTAAATGGCATTCTGTGCACTTTGGTGTCTAGTCATTCTTGCCACATGAGCACAGACATGTCTGCAGATGCAGACAGTGCTGGTTCTGACTGCAAACAAAGATGACCACTGAACCGTAGAGTCAGATACGACTGTCTTTCAAGCAAGAACAACCTTTACCTTTACCCTTACTAAGCATATTGTACTCAAAGTAAGTCCCCATTGAGTACAGGGTATTAAGAGTAGCTTCTAGTATTAATTCAAACCTGGTTGTAGGGTGATTACTTCACCAAGAATGGTTAGAGAACCAAGGTGTAAAATGGCCTGCCTTAGAGAAGTAGCCACCAGAGAGGGAATTGTTTTAATGTAAATGTACGAAATTCCTGCTGAATGTTTACTTATCAATAACCAGAGTGATCATAATGAGGGTCTCTATCTGATACATTTTGCATCATTAGAGTTATTGATTGAACTACCTGGTGTGTTTTGCTGGTTCATTATCATGAAGAAGAGCTTTCAAAAACAAGTCCGCCATCACTGTTCTTGTATTACTGTTATCTGAAAAACGAATAAACTTGAGCACATTCATTAGTTTGATCTCTAAAGTTGTATATCCAATAAACATGTGCAGTACATACAATATTGTGCTATTGTATTTCTGCCAGGATAATGGGATCTTATTCTCAACCTCTCTGTGCCATCAGCAACTGTGCTCTGGGAGGATTAGCCACTCTTTGGAGCAAATTTGGAGGTGATATATGAGGCTGGGGGATACACACATACATCACTGCAATGACACGGTTGGATCATGGCTGCAGTAAATTATAGCATGCTTCTTGTAATGCATACTGTACATTATTTCCCATTGTAACTAGAAACACATGATCTTGAAAAATAACATTCTGATTATAAGTCTATAATTTCTATGTATGATACATTCCATTTCTACTATAAATTCCTTGTTTCTTTTCCTTCTTGGTATAACTGTTGTTTTCATTAAAACGCCTTCCATTAACTTCTGCTACTACAGCTAGGAAATGCATACATGCAACTAATATCACAGCTCTTATATCCTATACAAAGAAAATGGTCATTGTTGTTGTTCAGTCGCACAGTCGACTCCGACCCTTTGCGACCCCATGGACCATTTTCCTCCAGGCGCCTCTGTCCTCTACCATCCCCCTCAGCCCTCCCAGCTCTGTGCCCATTGTGTCTATAATACCATCTAGCCATCTCATCCTTGGCCTCCCCCTTCTTCTTTTGCCCTCCACCTTTCCCAACATCAATGCCTTCTCAAGTGAATCCTCCCTTCTCATTTGATGTCCAAAGTATTTTAGCTTCATCTTTACTATTTGACCTTCCAATGAGCAGTCAGGGTTAATTTCTTCTAAGATTGACCTATTTGTTCTCCTCGCTGTCCAGGGGACTCTCAAAACCCTCCTCCAACACCACATTTCAAAGGCATCTATTCTTCTGCGTTCAGCTTTCCTAATTGTCCAGCTCTCACATCCATACATTACTACTGGGAAAACCATTGCTTTGACTATTCTAATTTTTGTTTGCAATGTAATGTCTCTGCTTTTCACTATGTTCCCCAGGTTTCTCATCGCTTGTCTCCCAAGAATCAGTCGCCTTTTTATTTCATGGCTGCAATCCCCATCTGCAGTGATCTTTGATCCTAAGAAAGTAAAATCTGTCACTGCTTCTACTTCTTCCCCGTCTATTTTCCAGGAACTGATGGGGCCTGTTGCCATTATCTTGGTTTTCTTGGTTTAATGGTCATTAAACTGACTGAAATAATAAGACATCATGTGTGTTCTGACTATGCCATATGGTACTCTATAATGTGTATGTGTGTGTGTGTGAGAGAGAGAGAGAGAGAAGGCAGACATTTTTGCCATTTTTCTCCCAATATCTATACAGTAAAACCCCGACTTACAAATGCCTCGAGTTACACAAAATTCGACTTACATAATGATTTTGTGCTAAAACCATGTCTCGATTTACACAATTTCCTATGGGTTTGCTTCGAGTTACATAAAAAAGCATTTTTCCTATGGGTTTGCTTCGAGTTACATTAAAAAAAATTCCATTGGGTTTGCTTCAAGTTACATAAAAAAACGATTTAAGCAAAAGCCTATGGAACAGACTTTTTTGTAAGTAGGGATTTTACTGTATAGGTCTTCCCTGTATTTTTTTAAATTGAAGAAGAATGGATTTAGTCCAAGGCTCAAAGATTCTTCGTGTTCTTGTAATACGTGCTGCTACTCTCCTGGCCTGCAGCTACAGAATCAATCGAACATTGGAATTTTCTGTCTGCCATGGAGGGCAAACATCCTTGACGAGCTGTTTCCCATTTGAAACACAAGAAGTGCAGGCAGTGCTTACAGCAAAACAATGCTGTGTTGAAACCAATACATTATTATAACCAACTGATATATGTATGGGACCAATCTGAATGCATTTATGTGGGTGTATATGTGTATCAGGTTTATATACCAGCTTTCCTCAGTCCTAGGGATGCTGCTTTGAAAAACAGGTCATTCCTGTAACTCACCATGGTGTGAAAAAGGAATGTATTGCTTTTGCTGTCAGGCAGTTTCACTCTGGCATAAACGTGGAAGAAGAAGCTGATGCAATGTCAGGGAGAGGAATTCATGTCCATTACACAGTGCACTGTTTTTATTCCTTATTTTTTAAAGCACCCTTTAAGGATTGCTAAGTTTTTTCTCTAGAACTGCATTAGTCAAGGGAAAATATCTGCCAAAATGCCTCTATAATGGCCACAAAAGTGACTTCTTTTTATCTCTTTTTTAAAATTAAGAATACAAGAATACCAATAATTACACATTACAATAAACAATAAAACAACAAAAACACTATTACAATATACAAAAGTACTGTGTGCTCCCTTCACCCAGCTGGACAATACGTATGGTGTCGGGTTTTGTTGTTGTTGTTTGCAAACCTAATTCCTTAAACTGACTTCCATCAGAGATTCATTGCTGTAAAAAGACAAACTGATTGCATTTTATTACTCATCGTAAATAACTCATTGATTTGCATTCCCCTCTCCTGAACAAACAAACTTTGCCCAGCTACTCTGAGCCTCTGTATCAGATGTACAGGTATGTCTGATAAAGTGGACTTGATCTGCAAAAGCTATCATTAAAATACAGGAGTGGACCAAGGTTGAGAAATACTGGTATAAATGAATTAAGTCCACAATCTCTGGCTCCTAAATTTCTTCAAAGGACTGGATTATTTATAAAGTTATAACCAGCTGCACTGCATAGGAGATGTTAGTATGAGCAGTTCACTATCTTCACTTTAGTGTCAGCAATATCCTTTCTCTCTAACATAATGCTCAAAGCAGTGTACATAATCTTCTTCAATTTTGACCTTCACCACAAGCTCCACAAACTAGCTTGGCCTTGAACAAAAGAAGTATCTTGCTCTTAGCAGCAGAAAAGAGTGTTTAGCTTTATACTTTTCTCCATTGTCACTTTCACCGTGTGGAAAGTGAAATGTCTGAAGAGGAAAAGGGCCCTCATGTATACACTCTACATGCAAGCAAGAATCCTGGACAACTGTCATTCTGGCTTACATGGAGAATCTGTGCATAAGCTGGAATCTCTCCTCTTTGGACATATTGTTCACCAGGTGAAGAAAATGATGACTGAGAATTGTGGGATAGGGGTACAGGTGCATGTTGATAATAACCAATAAATAATGATTGAGTAGGGCTCAGTAGCCTCACAGGGGGACTTCAATTCCCAGAAGTCTAAGGCAGTACATTAGCTGATCAGTGCTTTGGAGAATTAACTTTAAGCTTCTGAGAATTGAAGCCCAAAAACCAAAGGTTGAGAAACCCTGGCTAGTGAGTCACTAGCTCCAGCTTCCAAAGTAACGGCAGAGTAAGGATTTGAGCCTGAGAATCCTTAAATCTAAAATTTATCTGAAATTTTAACCATTATACCAATGTGGTTCTCACTATGATCATTTTAGTGGAAGGTCAGCAGTTCGATTCCCGAGCACTGCAGGATGGAATGAGCTCCGTCTTTGTCTCAGCTCCTGCCGACCTAGCAGTTTGAAAGCAAGAAATTGCAAGTAGATAAATAGGGACCACTTTGGCGGGAAGGTAACAGCGTTCCGTGAGCTCCGTTGTCTAGTCATGCCTGCAACATGACCACGGAAATGTCTGCAGAAGCAGACAGTGCTGGTGCTTTGGCTTTGAAACAGAGATGAGCACTGAACCCTAGAGTCGGATATGACTGGCTTTCGAGCAAGTGAAACCTTTACCTTTACCTAATATGAGAACAGAAGTTTTTTTAAAAAAAATAACATTTGTAAGCTCTGACCAACCTTCACAGTGTTCTCTGTCTACCTCACAACTATGCAAATACTATGCTATTAAAGAAAAAGAAACTTTGCCTCACTATTTGCTATTACTGTACCAGAAAATATTTTAAAAGATGGAGGAAAAGCCTATTTTACTGTTAAAGACATCTGAATATTCATTGCAAAGATATTGGTTGTTTCAAGCAGTTAACATCCATTTTGTTGGTTGACCTCTCATGAAAGGTTAATAGTCTAAAATCTGGTCATTAAGTGTAGTAACAAATGTTTTTTGGGGGGAATTATTGCTTCCATAAACTCCAATCAATGGCTCCTCAGCAGCTGCCCCTGGTTCAGTGTTCTGACTAATGAAGAATTAACTATTTCCAAGCAGTTAATAAAGACTTTTCACCAATCTGATGCAGAACATGATTTCCCTGCGTTGTAATTAACATATTATCCCCAGGGCGTTAACTAACTCCCACATAGGCAGACTAAGATTTTACCCTCCTGGAGATGACAAGCCATGAATATAATACAGTTTCAGCTAAGATTAAGTTAGCTATTTAAACCAAACAAAACAGGTTCTCAGGAATATGAAAGAGTGTTGAGTCTTTAATGAATATTTGCTTACCTAATAATGCTGACAACGTTTTGCTATGGCTGACATTCTTACACTCTACTCTGCAGCAAGCTGGAACTCCAAAGCCAATTAATCAGCATCTAAGAATAAAAAATTTTTTTAACAGCACAATAATAATGTAGGAGAAGCTGATAGCATTTTTTTTTGGGGGGGGGGACAGCAGTGGGGATTGGAGGAGACACAGGTCTATAGACTTACATTATAATTCTATACATATCTATGCAGAAGGAAGCCTACAGAGTTCATTTGGAATTGCTTTCAGGTAAGTGTGGTGTTGTGTATTGAGGCATTATTGCAAGTTGTGCGGGCAGCATCTTGCAAGAAGAAAATGGTGGTTTCCCACCATCCAAATTAGGAGCCAAAGTTGGCGTGAAAACCCCCACGCCCAGGGTGCTCATTATGCTAAACCAAGCCCTGTGATTGGTTACAGTTTTATATCCTGTTCCTCATTGGTTCATTACATATATACCCTGTTATGATTGGTTAGTTATGGTTATCCGGCGGTCGCTACTTTGTATCAAGGAGCCGCCACCAGGGTGACACTATATAAGCCCCACGAGTAAACAAGGTCGGGGCAGGACCGGATCTATACTACCCATTCTGCACAGGTAGCCAGCAACGTGCTAAGCCTGGGTCTCCCCCACACATTACCGCTTCTAGTGTAGCTCAGCCCTTGCCTCTTCTATGGCAGACTCCGGAGGGACTGATTTCATGGGATTGTATAGCCATCTCTGTGTCCGGAATGCCTTGTAAGCATAACTTAAAAAGACTGTTGAATAAACTCTAATTGCTGTTCTGCTCATCGTTGCCTCGACTATTGCTTATAAAGGCCAGATGCAATATGTGTATAACTACAGTCATAGGATAGTGGTTTGCTTTTCAATTTTAAAAAATCATCCAACACAAATTAAAGATAAGAATGCAAAAGTTATTGGGAGGGTGACATCTCCCAGAATCCCACCCCCTTACATCCCTGAATATTCCAACCAAAGATTATAGCCTTCAAAGGTAACTTTTCAAAGTACCCCCATGGCATTTCACTGAGGTTTATTAGATGCCATGTTTCTGTTGTCTGGGCAAATCGTGGAGGACAGGGGAAAACAAGATGTGATTGATTAATGCCACAACATAAGGATGTTGGCAGTGTTGCCTACAGACTCTGTAGGACAGGGGTTCCCAACCTAAGGCTTGCAGGCCGGATCCAGCCTGTGACACCATTTCATTTGGTCCCACCTCTTCAAGGGCATTTGAGAAACAAAATGGGCACCCCTTTGAAGTTGTTGGGGCAAAATGGCCACTCCCATCGTGCAGGCAGGGCAAAATGGCTGTTCGGCCTCTGGCATGAAAAGATTGGGAACCCCTGCTGTTGGACTTTGGCCATGAATACTTTAACCATGGAGTCCATTCCTGAATAGACTAACTCCTGGTTGCTCTTATAGCTCACCATTTGCTTTGGACTCCATGGACTCAATTTATATTGCTAAGAAGGAAAATGCCTTGCAAATGAAGACTTCTTCTTCTCTTCAGTCAGGCATGCTTGAAGTATACAGCTAAACAACAAACAATAGCAAAAAGAAAAAGCAGAGCAAGGGGAATTCTGAGGAATGGTATATCCAGCATTTGGGCCCCTGCTAACACATAGGACTCAACATAGGTCTTCTGATGATCATCTCTGATTCTGAATTCATGATGGTGGGATATGTTAGGTCACACAACATACAAATCTAAATTTGCTCTTATTTGAAACTGAAATATGTTTAGGCATTTCAACTGATGACTTTTCAGACAATCTTGGGCAGTGATGGCAAACCTTTTAGAGACCCAGTACCCAAGGAGGAGGAGGAGACACGCAGGCAGGCACCACGAGTGCCACACACCCATGTGATGTTGCCAGAGTGCCTCTGGCAAAGTCACATGGGTGCATGCATGCGTATACCGCTCGAGGCATGCCAGCAACACCACGTGTGGTCTTGAGGCTCCAGCATAAAAATGCAAGTGATAAACAAGCACACATTTACCTCAAATTCATAACCCTGTTACTCTATGCTGGGCCGTTGGCCGCATAGTTCCTGCAATGCACCGGGTCCCCTACTGCGAATACCTTTGTGTTTCCCATCTCAATATTCCTCCCTTTTTCCTCCACCCTGGTCAGATTCAACCGATCAAAAAGGGTTACTGGTCTCCAACACATTAGGATCTCAGCAGGTGATAGTCCGGATGCCAGGGGATTTTCCCGGTAACAGATAAGGAACTGGCACAGCTGCAGGTTCAAATCCCCAGGACCCATTCGCCGAAGTGCTTCTTTGGTGGTACGCACTTGGCATTCAACCTGCCCGTTAGTAGCGGAATGGAAAGGGGCTGAGGTGATGTGCCGAATAGCATTTCTCTCTAGGAATGCCTGGAATTCGGTGGACGTGAAGGTACTGCCGTTGTCAGAGACAAGCACATCGGGCAGTCCGAAAAAACTGAACACCTTGCACAACTGCTTGATTGTTGTGGCTGAGGAGGTGCCGGACATGGGGATAACCTCTAACCACTTAGAGAAGGAATCGACCTCGAGGAGGAATATAGAGCCTCGAAACGGACCAGCAAAATCGATATGTAATCGAGACCATGGTCCGTGGGCTGTGTCCCATTCTCTGTGAGGAAGTCGGGACTCCTCGGGTCGAGAACTCTGGCAATTCTCACACGTGCCCACCAAATGTTCAATATCAGCATCTATCTGGGGCCACCAGAAGTAGCTCCTGGCCAAAGCCTTTGGGCGCACAATTTGCGGGTGACTGGTACACAGCAACTTGAGCACCCTTGCGCGTAGTGCCTCAGGAATGACTACCCGTTGGCCCCAGAGGAGGCAACCCCTCTCTAATGAAAGTACAACCATTTTTCGGGAAAACGCTTGGAACTCCTCGGCTGGCGGAGTTGTGGGCCAGCCTTTCCTTACCCATAAGATTACTTGAGACAGAACCTTGTCCTTCACTGTAGCCTTGGCGAGGTCTGTGGGCCTTATGGGCGGCAAGTTGAGGGATTCGATCAGCAACACCTGGTGATCACCCTCCACCTCGCATTCGGCTTCCCCTATCCCTGGGAGGGGGGACCGGGAAAGTGCATCAGCATGGCTGATCTCTTTGCCCGGGTGGTGTACCAGTGTGTACTGGTAAGCATTATAAAAAATTGCCAACAGAAGCATTCTTGGGGTCAGAATCTGGGGTGTGGACTTGTTCGTGGTGAAAATACCCAGTAGGGGCTTGTGGTTGGTGACAATGGTGAACCCCTGACAATAGAGGAAGTTGTGGAATTTCTTGGTTCCAGCAACTATAGCGAGAGCCTCTCTATCTCTTTGCACGTAATTGCGCTCTGCCTTTGAGTGTGACCTGGAATAAAAGGCAACCGGGGCTTCCCGCCGTTTTCCAACATGTGGCACAGCACCGCCCCCACCCCCACTGGTGAAGGAACACAAACTAATACCACGGGCTTCTTGGGTTCGAAGTGGGTTAAGATTGCCTCAGAGGAGAGGAGCTGTTTCAACTCTTTGAACGCCTTCTCCTGGCTGTACCCCCACCGCCAAACTGCGTCTTTCTTTAAAAGACGATGCAGTGGCTCCGCTACGGATGCTTTCCTTGGCAAGAAGGAGTGATAGAAATTTAGGAGCCCTAGGAAGGACTGCAGCTCTGGTTTCGCAGTGGGGTGAAGGGCATTTCGAACAGCCGCAACCTTTGAATCGGAGGGCTTAACACCCTCGAGGGTTATCTTAAACCCGAGGAATTCAACCTCCCTCGCTAAGAACACACATTTATCCTGTCTCAATCTCAGTCCCGCTCTCTCGAACACAGTTAGGACTTTATCCAGTCTTTTGGCAAGTTCCCCCTCACTCCCTGCTGTTATCAATACATCAACAAAGTAGGGGAGGACCCCGGGGAGACCCTTGAGGAGGCGTTCTACCAATGATTGGAAAATCCCGGACAGTTCAATTCCCAGGGGGGCGAACCATTGAGTCCCCAGGAGGCAACAGGACCCTTGTTTGAGGACCACTAGGGGTAGTTTCTCCGTGAACCCCTTGAAATTGACCATAAAATCTCCCACCCCCAAAACCGGAATTTCATAGCCTTGCACGTCCCGTAAATTTGACTTGAGTGCCTTAAGTTTTGGCCACGCATTGGGGGGAATGTGCAAAAATTCCTTTTGGGAGATAATGGAGTAGGATGAGCCCGAGTCCACCTCCATCCTAACTGGGACCCCTTGCAACAGTACCTCAATGAAGAAACGTCGGTGCACCAGAGACACGTGGTTTACTGTCGCGTCGTCATTGGAGACCTTTCCGATGCCATCGGCCCTTTGTTGTGGCTGGTCCGCTGACTCTCGCTCTCTTCTCCGCTGCCACCTGCATGCCTTGGCAATGTGGCCTCACCGTCCACAACTGTGGCACTTGGCTTTCTGAAAAGGACACTTCTTTCGGTCTTGGGATGCTCCACAGCCGTCGCATCGGTGGCCCTCAGTCGTTTTCTTCTGAACCTTTTGGACATCGTCGTCCTCGCTGGAGCAGGAAGCCACTGGAGCAGAGGCCTCCAAAGATGATGGGGGGCTCACTGGAGGTCAGGGCGAGTGCCATGCAGCCTGGACAGCCGCCCATGGCCCTTCCAATGCAGCATTCTTTGCTCAGAAGGTTCTAATTCTGGACCTCACCACTTCAGCCGCCTGAGCCTCCCACAGGATGGCCTGAAACGAGAGTTGCTCTCGGACCATCAACTTTCGCTGGACTTCTTCATCCCGCAGACCACACAGCAGCCGGTCTCTCAGGGATATTTCCAGGTTCTCCCAACAACAAGGGGTGGCCGCCAACCTTAGGGATGCCGCGTAATCAGCCACCGACTCACCCGGCTGCTGGTCTCTCCTGTGGAAGGCAACCCTGGCTGGAAAAATGGACACGGCTGGCTGGAAGTGTTCCTGAAGAGCCGTTAAGATTTGCCCGAGCGGGACCGCATCAACCTTCCTGGGAGCGAGTAGGTTGGTCAGGAGCCTTAGTGCTGGTAGGCCTATCTGTGCGAGGAGGCAAGACTGCATCTTCTCCTCATCCTCGATGCCCTCGGCATCCATGGCATACCTGAACTGGCACTCGTACAGCTCCCATGATTCTGCATCGTTGATATCAAACTGGGATAGCTTATAACTTCGGGGAGCCATATCCCACCTTCATCGCCAATTTGATGTTTGCAGATTGATATGCAATATGCAGCATTCATAAGGCCAAACACATCTTTATTGTAGAGTAGGCAATCTGAACATGAGGTAATGGCAGAGGCGCAGCTTCTTTTATACAGCATGGTACATTTGAAACTGGTTACACCATTGTTCATTGGTTACTGTATTCGTGACGTCATTGTGACACATGGCATTCTTCATCAGGTTTACCTGTGGTAGGAATATCTCCCGTGGCTGGCTGTAATTGGGTAACTTGTATCACGTGTGTAGATCGCTATCAGCTGCCTCTCGATACATCTAGAGGCAGCGGTAGCTCATTGTAACTGTTGCAATACATTGGGTTACATTGTTACATTCCATGTTAAAGGCATAGTATTCCATACATAACATAGCTCACCATTTGCTTTGGACTCCGTGGACTCAATTTATATTGCTAAGAAGGAAAATGCCTTGCAAATGAAGACTGTTCTTCTCTTCAGTCAGGCATGCTTGAAGTATACAGCTGAACAACAAACAATAGCAAAAAGAAAAAGCAGAACAAGGGGAATTCTGGGGAATGGTGTATCCAGCATTTGGACCCCTGCTAACACATAGGACTCAACATAGGCCTTCTGATGCTCATCTCTGATTTTGAATTCATGATGGTGGGATATGTTAGGTCACACAACATACAAATCTAAATTTGCTCTTATTTGAAACTGAAATATGTTTAGGCATTTCAACTGATGACTTTTCAGACAATCTTGGGCAGTGATGGCAAACTTTTTAGAGACCCAGTACCCAAGGAGGAGGAGGAGGAGACACGCAGGCAGGCACCATGAGTGCCACACACCCATGTGATGTTGCCAGAGTGCCTCTGGCAAAGTCACATGGGTGCATGCATGTGCACGCCGCTCAAGGCATGCCAGCAACACCACGTGTGGTCTTGAGGCTCCAGCATAAAAACGCAAGTAAATAAACAAGCTCACATTTTTACATCAAATTTATAACACTGTTGCTCTAATTGAAAAAAGAAAAACCTATTTTATCTACTGTCTTTAATAGTGTAATGAATGACTGCCTCCACATCTTTATGTTTGTCCATCCTACCAGTCCCCAGCCCCAGCTCCCCACCCCCAAGGGATGCTGGTCTGGTCAGGGCTCCCCAAGATAAACTCCATGGGCGCTGGGTCACTTTCCTTGCATGCCACAGCTTTTATTAAAAGCACAGTTGCTTCCCACACAGTCTCTGAGGGTTGAGTTACAGTCACTAGACCCTTGGGTGCATTCTGCCTGTTTGAGGTTGCAGTTAGCCCAGTGGTTCCCAACATTGAGCCTATGCCCCACAGTTGAGCCTATGCCCCACAATTCCCAGAAGTCTAAGTCAGTACTTTGGGGAATTAACATAGGCTTCTGGGAATTGAAGTCCAAAAAACAATGGTTGGGAAACACCGGGTTAGTCTCAGTGGAGTTCCTCCAAGTTCTGTGAGGCAAATGCAGGGAGCAAGCTTCATGCGGGGGTATGTCCCTTGTGGGGGAATATTTATACTAGGGGTTCTCAACCTAAGACCCATGGGCCAGATATGGCCCATGGCACCATTTCATGGGGGCCCACCCCTCAAAGGGCATTTGATAAACAAAATGGCCACCTCCATTGTGCAAGAGGGGCAAAATGGTTGTCCGGCCCTTGAAGCTGACTTAGAGAGTGTGACATGGCCCCCGGCTTGAAAAGGTTGGGGACCCCGAAACCCTGATTTATACAGATGAGTGGAAGTAGGCAGGCTTGATGGTTCCTCCCAGTCCAGCCTTTCTCTCAACACAACTTTTCTTACATGCCTCTCTGACACCATGGTTTCATTGCGATGGGAGCTGCTTCAAGAGTAGGAGGGGATGGATTTCTCAGCTTCTGTTAACTATGGAGTAAACTGCCACCGTCTGCTTTTGGTTGAAAGCCATGGGTCACCACATTTGTACAGAATAACATAGTGATGTATGCTTTTACATTTGTGCTGCCCCCCCAACCCCAGTGCTCTCGCCCACCCAAGGTAGAAGAGGAACCATTGAAGGGGAAGATGTGTGCTGCCCCCCACCCCAACCCCAGGACTCTCGCCCTCCCAAGGCCTGGGTGGGCAGAGGAGATGTTGGGGGGAAGAGGTGGTTTTTACATCTGTGCCACTCCCCACCCACACATCCCCAAGACTCTCACCCACCCAAGGCCTGGGTGTGCAGAAGAGGAGCCATTTAGGGGGAAGAGGCCCCCTAAATTTTATATCTGTGCCGCTGCCCCCATCCCTGGGACTCTCGCCCACCCAAGGCCTGGGTGGGCAGAAGAGGAGCCATTAGGGCCCTGTGTATATATTATGACACGTAAACCGCCTTGAGTTGCCCCAGGGCAAGGAAGGCAGTATATAAATATAAAAATAAATAAATAAATAAAAGTACTGGTATTCATGTGGAAACAAACCTTGTTTATATCTTCCATTTAGGACAGAGGTGTATGGAAGCCATATCCAATAAGCTGGTTTTAGTTAAGATTTTATTCCACTGCTTTTACAACTGTCTTTTACAGATGTGAGGCATCTGGTGTCCCAGTATGACTTGAATTATCCTCACACTGTTGAACTGGGTACAAATATAAGACAAGGTTAGAGACAGTACAGCACTCCAGATGTCATTCAATTTGCACTGTCTCCAAGTCCTGGTCAGTCTGGCTTGGGCTGTTCGGAAATGGAGGGCAACATCAGACAAGTCACCAGTCCTTCTCCTGATGAGGTCTTTTGGACAGCTAGCTGTTTAGGAGAACAGAGCGAAACATATGGCATTGTGCTTTGAAAAAAGGACTATTCAGAAATGCACAACCGAGGAACTAAGTGAGTGGCTCTAAGGGTTGTTTGTTACTCCTTCAGCTGCAATATTTTGCATAGTTACTCTCTCATCAAAACCATCCATTATTTATAAAGCTCCTGATATGCATTAAGCACTGTGCATGCATTTTAAAAACAAAAGCCCTGCCCACAGAGTCACACTCTAGAAAGCACAAGACAAAAAGAGAGAGGAGAGGCTGCACATCTTTCATTGAGTGAAGTGGTGTGTGTGTGTGTGTGTGTGTGTGTGTGTGTGTGTGTGTGTGTGTGTGTGTGTGTGTGTGTGTGTGTGTGACAGGAGGAGAAGGTGTAGGCCTTTCTGTCAAATTTAATTGTGCAGAAATCAAGGCCTTGTGCATTCTTCAAACCTGCTCTTCCTCCCCAAAAGTCCTACTCATCAGTACACCTGGAAAGACTTCTGAGAATGCCACAGCAACTGTGAAATGATTGAACCATGCCTTTCATTAGGTTTCATTGCCTTGAAGAGCACTGTCAGGACTCCTGCAGGCCTCACCAGAAGATAAAGAGGCTGCTTAGTCACTTGCAATTCTATTTGTACCTGATTTAGGCCTCCCCTGCCTTTTCCCTTCATGGTGCCAGGCAGCTGTTTGCTGACACTCCGCTGACACTCTGCATCTCAAACGACTGAATTTGTACAACACCATGTTAGATGTGGGATAAGTTTTTATGACTACAACAAACTGAACATAGGCAATGGCATAGTGCATATTTCAGCAAGAAGGGAGGGAGCAGGGAAAGGTCAGCTGAAATTGTTCTTCCAACAAAGAATTGCATGCAACCCAAGGTGTTGCTATTTATGTTCTCCTTGCAATGGAGTTTTCAGAATACATAACAGCTAAAGTTTACAGCAGTAATCCTGATAAGGCCTGGAGTACTCCCACCAGATGACTGTGGGGGCTGGAAGCTGTAGGCCAGATTAAACCCTTGACACTGAGCAAGTCCTAGCAAGAGTGGACTCTGCCTTGCAATAGTGCATTAGCTTCTGCAAGGGGCTTCTGCAAGGGGCTTCTGCCTTGAGATACAGTGCCACATACATAGTTGCATGCACTTATATATACACACATATAGACATTACAGTCACTACTGGTATGATATGTACATATGTAAAATGGTACAGATGCACAACAAGGAAATGCCCTGATAATAGGTATTTCAGGAAGACCCGCCTGAAGACCTGCCGCCGCTGCCGCTGCAGCTGCTTCTGGGGCTAGCCCCCCTCTCCCAGCCCGGGAGGGCTTAAAAGCCACTGGGATGCCACTGGGATGCAGCTGGCCCAAAATATCTCCCGGCCAGAACTCTAAGCCCCTAGAGGCGGCAGGACTTTCACCGCTGCCTCCGGCCTCTTCTGCGGGGAGGAGAGTTCCCGGAACGATGGATGCGATGTATATATACACACATATAGACATTACAGTCACTACTGGTATGATATGTTTGTATGTAAAATGGTACAGATGCACAACAAGGAAATGAATTGATAATAGGTATTTCAGGAAGACCTGCCTCCGTCGGCGTCTCAGGGCCCCGCCAATGCCTTTGGCCAGGACTTAAAGGCCATTGAGGCAGCAGGATCATCGCTCCCCACTCTTGGACTTTTGTGGTCAGTGTGTGTGTGTGCTGAATTGTGTATTGTATTATTGAATTGTTATTGTTACTTTGCTACTGTATTATATTTTCTGCTTTACGCTTGTTATATTATATTGTTATATTGTATCCTTGTTTTGCTATATTGTATCTTATTGTATTGTATCTTATTTGATGTGTTGTAAGCTGCCCTGAGTCGGCCTTGTAGCTGAGTAGGGCAGGATATAAATTAACATTGATGATGATGATGATGATGATGATGATGATGATGATGATGATGATGATGATGATGATGATGATGATGATGATAAGTACGCAACAAATGCAGGCAGTGAACCAACTAAATGAAGGAATGAGACACTGGCTAGTATAAAGCAGGCTGATCAAAGAGAAAATTCATCTCAGCAAACTAATGAGTTATGCTGATTCCTTGAGTTAAGGTTCTAATATGGCATTCGTTCAGTAATGAGCTTAATGGATGGGACCGTTGATAGAAAAGGACTCCGTGGGCTAGGCTACAAAGATTGGAAAGCTCACTTCATGATAATCTTCTCTGTCTCTACGCCTATGTAGCTAAAATTTAATCTATTTCCAAAAAGCTTAGGACCTCTGAAAATACACTTGTATTGTTGTGATATCAAGTCACTTCTGACTTGTAGTGACCATATGACTTGCTGATCTCCAAAAGATCCTATTACTTACAGTCCCCCTCACATCTTGGAAAGTAAAAAATGTGCCTTCCTTTATTGTGTTAATCTATCTCATATTTGGTTTGCTTATTTCCTGTTGTCTTCAACTTTCCACAGCATTGTTACAACTGCCTCAGTTTTAAAAAAATTGCTTCAAGAGAGAGTTCAGGCTTGATTTGATGTAGGATCCACATATTCACTTTTCTGATGATTCAGCATTTCCATCAAGATCTCCCCCAAGATGCTACAATTGCCACCTAATTATTTACGACTACTTGATTTCAATTTCTAGTCTTACTTGCAATAGATCTGTTGAATCAATGAGTTTCTGTAACCTTATTGGAGAGTAGTCAAGCAATGACACATGAGTAGCATTAATTTGTGGATTCAGTCCTTTGAAACACTGAATCACCCCCTGAACAAATTTCCCCTTTTGTATAGGAATCATATCCACACTTTTTTTTCTGAAAATAATAATAAATCTTGTTTATTAGAGAAGTACACTTATGCTAGAAAATCTATTATTGTTTGGTGGATAGAGTGATGGCCTAGGATTCAAGAGACATGTGTTCAAACCCTACCTATCAAGTATCTCAGATTGGCCAGGAAATCTAGTATTTCTCCGCATGTTCCTCCCCTTTCCCGCCACCGTCCTGTATTTGAACGGCAGGGAAGGGGTTACTGCACATGCACGCCCATCGTAAATGGGCTCTGCACATGTGCAAATGGGCTCTGCACATGCACAAAGGGGTTCTGCGCATGCGCAAAGGAGTTGTTACTGCACATGCGCACCCAGGCCGGAGCAGTTCCCGTATTTTCCGGAGCCACGCTTGACAGGTATGGTTCAAACCACCACTTAGACATGGAAGCTCATTGTAAGGGTAGCATTAATAAAACCTTGAAAGCCCTATTAAGTTCACTATAGGTTTGTTCCAGTTTGAAAATGCACATCATACAATTGTAATAAGGAAGGTGATAGACGTTCTAGAGAACTGAAGTTGGAGATGTCAGCAACCTTTGTTCTCTAGAGAACAAAGGAAACATCTCCTCCTGGGAGGGACAAGAAAAAGATGTGAAAGAGCAGGAGGTGGCTGCACTCCTGAAGGACAACAAAAGAAGAAAATGTGAATGGCAACAAAATATTCAAATTGTATAAAATTAATAACACCAATAATGCTTTCATGTAAATGATGCAAATTTTACAAAAGGATGAAGCCCACTATCTTGTTGTAAGGACTTAAAGAGTTAGAAAAATTAGGTTTGGTATGTGTCTTTTTAAACAATCAGCCAGTTATGCTGTGCATGTGGACCTAGATTCTCAAAGGATGTGGATACACTTGTTTTATGCAGAAATACCTTGCACAAACTATTGAGATCTTGACAAGAAAAAAAGTGATTGCCTGACTTATTTTTGTTGGCAAATAAAGAATACTACAGGACTTGAAAATTCCATTTCATTATATTTGTTAAAGGTCAAGACATGAATCAAGAAGAATGAAGAATTTAGCAAGTATTCTTTGCCCTCCTAATTCTCAGTCACCAACATATTACAATTGCATAGTGATGGAGTAACCATCTGTTTTGCTGTCATTAGTTGTGCCTGTACTTCTTTGCTGCCACATATCAACAAACCAAATTTAGCTGGATAGCTGGGGTTTCAACTCCCCATACATGCCTCCTTGACATGGGCTGGACTCAATGATCAATAGGATTCCTACAAGCTCTGCAGTTCTTAGATTGTGGTAGTGGCTGCATTTCAGTTTGACATCCACCCTGTCGTCATGACTTATGGAGTAGTGGCAAGACTAGCCGAAGATCATGCATGTGGAATTTTTATTTTAATGTCATGCTTATACTTCTTATTGCCTGATACAAGAATTGAAGATTGTAGATTATCTGAAAATTCTAAATTGCAAGATCACTTTACAAGTTGTCTGCAAGGTATACCTGTCTTATCTTCTGCTTCCAAAATGACTTTCCATCCTACATAAAAGCTCAATCAATAATAACATCTCGCATAGATGCAACTACACAAGCACACACCTATTCCATGAACAGTGAATACCAAACAAGGTAGAGCACCCTTTAGTGCATATGCCACAGAGTAAAATTTGTTCCTACTAAACTATTCAACCCAGATGTATAAGGTCTTTACAGTAAAACCCCTACTTACGAAAAAATTCCATTGGCTTTTGCTTAAATCGGTTTTTTATGTAACTCAAAGCAAACCTATAGGAAAAATTATTTTTTACATAACTCAAAGAAAACCCATAGGGAAATGAATTTTTACATAACTCGAAGCAAACCCATAGGAAAAAGATTATGTAACTTGAAGCAAACCCATAGGAAATTGTGTAAATCGGGGCATGGTTTTAGCACAAAATCATTATATAAGTAAAATTTTATGTAAATTGGGATTTTACTGTATTCTTATTCAGACTGCTTCTCAAACAATTCAAAATGAAGAACAGGGAGTGACATTTAGGTAGTTCGTTATGAATAATTAAAAGGACTCCAGTTGGGCTGCTGAGATGCTGGCAGGTGGTGGACTTGGTTTATTTTCTGAAAAGCACACAGAACCATTTTATTGTGAAGACAGTAACATGATATCTACATTAACTCTTGTGCACAAACAAGTGAATTCAGCCAAAATTATGTATTGGCATAAATTACAGATTAAAAATAGAATTCAGTTAATTTTAAAAAATAACTTGTAGTAAATTAAAATACTCTTATTATGTTGCATCATAGAATAATGGAGTGGGAAGGGGCTTATAAGACCACCAAGATCAAACCCCTTGGATTCATGCATGATGGACTGTTATGGATACCAGGGTGATATACTGTTAGAGTGTTGAGTTGGGACCTGGGAGAGCCATGTTCAAGTCCCCACTTAGCCATGAAACCCCAGTCTTGTTCCACCTTTATTGGTCTCCTCTTTTTTGCATGCTCTATTTAAAGTGCTGCCCATCATCTTTAAAGCTTTAGACCAGGAGTTCCCAACCTTTTTATGCCATGGGCCTGACTATGCCCCCCCCCCCCCAGACAGCTGAGCGATCTGAACCATGTTCTTCTGGAAGCAGAAGTAAATATGCCCACGTCCATGTTTACAACAGCCTCTGGTGCATTTATGGCTGGCATAACTGCATTTACACAGGTGTGTACAGGTGTGTTTTATGGATGTCATAAATGCACCCACTTCCACTTCCAGGTGCAGTAGCGGCGGGCCATATGAAATGGTGCCGCAGGGTGGGAACCCCTGCTCTAGACAGCTTGGAGCTTTTTTTACCATTAAGGATTATCTCCTATATGAGTCCATCCACCACTAAAAGCTGGCATCTGTACTCCCGCTTTTCCTTCCTTCCGTCCTTCCTTCTTTTTCTTCTTCAAGTGATGTATCCATTCCGAATATTGGCTATCATTATGGCATAGATCTTCCTGTTCTTAACTCCTTGGAACAGTTCTTCCAAGAACATTCATGGCTGACCCAAAGATTGTTAGCCTCTGCCCACTGAAGGGCTGCCAGGGACTGAAAGCTACGTTTATTTGACTTTCAATCATGAAGATTGTCCAGGGAACCATATAATGTAGTGGCCTTCCATTTGTCTTCCATATCACAGTGTGACACCCATACCATGGATCCAGTTCTATGAGTCACTTTCTGGTCCTGAGCCCTTTTGGCACATAAACTCCTCATTGGTCCCAGGCCAGGATTGATGAAGCTTTTGCTCCCCATCAAGATGGATTCAAGTGGGATTTAAACCACTTGAAGACCATTACTCTTCCCTGTGGACTTCTCCATACAAGTCGGTTATTCCTTAGGGTTGTCATGTTAGTTAATCACCACCTGATAATTGGCGTTGAGTCGCTGGCAGTATGGTCTACTCTATTACCATAGCAGGATAATCTTTCCTTACTCTGTAGGAAACGAGTGGGAGAAATATAGGACAAAAAATAGGGTTAAAAAGTAAGTTAAATGTAAAATATTTGTGTATATAAAAACCCTGTTTATGCAATTTGAAAATAACAAAGTCAATGATGCAATGTAAACCTGAGTAAAATGTTCCTTGGATCAACAGATTGCTAGGATAGAACCCATCTGGTATGCAAACAGATTTTGGTGAAATTAGAAATGGCATTTTTTTTTCTTCAGTGATTGACTATTCAAAGATAATAAATGGGCATAAATCCTACAATAGGTTTCACAAATGTCCCCAAAACTGGACTGTGTGTATATTTCAAGATACAGTTGAAACATTGCTGCCTAATTATTAAAAGACTGGATTAGGCTATATGGGTTATCTTTCACTGTAAAGGTCACCTTCAGTTACTCCCTATTTGAGCAATGCTTTGACGTGGAAATTCCTAAAGCAGGATGGATCAAATTGTGTCAGGCCACCTCGCTTCTCCAGACATTTTTACTGTCAAATATCATTCAATGTTTAGCTCTGAGCACCTTTTCCATCTCTCCGTATAAATGTGAGTTTTAGTATGACAAAGAAAGGGTATAAATTTTCATTAAAGAAAACACTATGTTATGGCAGTACTAAATGAATCATCTGCAATCACTTCTAAAATACTTGATTTATCTTGCCGCATTGGGAAGGCTCTAAATTACAGAAATATTTTCGCTGACAAATATGAAGTATAGATTAGATATAAATTTAAAAATTGGACCTGCCTTTATGGCAAGCTTTTCAGCTTTTAGATGGTCACACTTATCCCTTTAATACTAATACTAATAGGGGAAGGAAAGAAAATAAATTGACACTCTTACACATAATCATATAAAATTCATCAGCTAAAGATAATGTATAATTTCCCCCCTCGGAATGATTCATATTCACAGAGCTTTCTGAGAGATGTTCATATATTTTGTGACATTGTGAAATGTCATTGAAAAAAGGCAATTTGGTCTAGCCTTGAGCAAACATGCAAAAAAGTGAATATGCAAAAGAGACAGAGAGAGAGGGAGGGAGAGGGAGGGAACCTCTTTTGTTCTTCCGAGAAGATTCTCCCTCTCCTTCCCACCCACCCTGTCTTTCTCTAATGTATGCCACACATACCAAAGTGGAGGTAAGCTTACCCTAGTGAGGTACTGCATGATAAGAACTTGGTTAGCAAACATGGCTGTGCAATCAAATGACTTTAATAACAAAATCCCCAGCAGACTATTTCTGAGCTAACTGCATTGCACTCTGCAAAAAGATCAATGCTTCATCTTCATTGATTTTCTTCAGCTGGGATCCCAGGATTATGCACAAAGTAAGACTTCTCCATTATGATTTCTAAACCAGCATTCAGGATGCTTCCCTCTGTACTACAAACAGAAGGTTATAAAAGATTAACATCGCCCTTCTGCTGTGGTTGCAGCGTGATGGAGAGAGCACAATATAATATTCCTAGGCTGTTGCATGAATCACACCAACAAAATTCCTTTATATTGGTGCTAAACTCAAAATAAATGAGCAAAAATGTCGCGCCTACAAAATGAAACACTTTACACAGATTCATTGAAGGCTGGTGATACTTACACTACAGTAAAACCTCGCATAAAGAGCACCTTGCTTAGAGACTAACTCGTTTAAAGAGCAGAATTTTCTCTGAATAGTCACCTTGCTTAACAACTAAAACCAACCAAAAATTCGCTTAACAACTAAATTGGGGTTTCAAATCCCTCCCACCAGAAGTCACAATTGTTCACTTACAATGATGTTTCACTTAAAGAGCAAACTCACTTAAAGAGCAATCCCGTGGGAAGCATTACGCTCTTTAAGCGAGGTACCACTGTATATAATTATCAGTGATGGGATTCAGCAGGTTCGGCCCAGTTTGTCAGAACCTGTAGCAGACATTCTGGCTGGCCCCACCCATACAAGTTTTGAAATTAAGGCATCCTAATTCGTGTGCAACACAGGGCTTTTCCCCTGGCCACGCCCACAGAGTAGGTAGTAAAAAAAATGAATCCCACCACTGTATAGTTTCTCTTCCAGGAAGATGCTAGATCTCAAGACAACATGTACATAGAAAAGGTATAACTTGTTCCTTGGTTAAAGGCAGTATATCTTCAGGAATCAAAATAAGCCCACATTTTACCAGACATCCACATTTTTAAAAAGTATCTACATGCATAATTCCCTTATACATCAACAGAACATGACTATTCTTTTATTAAGGAGTTGTCATGTGTCATGTTCCTCATGTGCTGGTTCTGCAAGCATTTCAGCAGAAGTCTGTTTGACACCTTCATCAGGTATAGAGATGAATTTATCAAATGTACAGGCTTTTTATGCAGGGTTCTAAACCATGCCTATAGTTTAAAGCTGGACACTAGCAGGAAATCATCTAAAGAATTCCCTAACAGAAGCAGAGGAGATGCCCCAATTCATTTCTTGTATTGTATATCAGTGGAGGATCCAAAGACTTCCCCAAGTCTCTGGGGAATTTTTCTTCTAAGCTATAGGCCTATGTTTTGTAAAAATATACTACCAAAGACATAACTGTCTCATATAAATTGGGCAGCTAAATGTTCTAAAATATGTAGATTGTTGTGTTTATTCTTGCCAAAGAGACAGGGAACCAGTGGCTCTATGACAGGGGCTCCCAACCTACGGCCCATCACCACCTCTGCTGCACCCAGAAGTGGAAGCAGGCACATTTATGTCAGCCATAAAACACACTTGCACATGCACAAACACACATGTGGCTGTCTTAAATGTGAAAGTGGGTACATTTATGACAACCATAAATGTGCCCGCATCCACTTTTGGGTGTGTGTGGTCCAGCCCACTCAGCTGTCTATGGGCGTGGTCAGCCCCATGGCATAAAAAGGTTGGCCACCCCACCTCTATGCTGATGATAAGCTTAAATCAAACATAATAGAAACCTAGTAAAACTTCTCCAGTTGCTCTAGATTGCCCCATTACACAAGCTGCACAACTATGTGCGCAAAACTGTATGGGATGCCACCTTTGTGCTACCTGTGAACTAGCACACCTGCTAGCACAACGAGTATTTTGCTAGTGTAATGGATGTAGACTTTAATGTAGTTTTGCTTTAATTGGCTAAATGCCATTTTGAAGCAGATTAAAATTGTACGGTGTAAAATCTCAAGGTCCCTGCGCACGGATACAATTAACCCCAGGCTGGTGATCTGCGCAAGATGATTGCCTCCCAGGTGTATAATTAATATATCCGGAGGTTCGGCATCCCTAACAGACATAAGGAATGGCATCAGTTCCCGCCACCTCATTCCACGCCAACCATACCACTGAAGATGCGCCATTGTGCGGAAGCTGAGATGAGGACCCCAGTCCAATGCTGCTGCATAACGTGCAGCCCAATAAACATAGCTGTGTCCAACCAGCCACACTTTCACCGGTGTGCGCCTACACACAGGGTCTGCAAGAAAACAGAAGAGAATGAGGGCGAGCAATATATTCAAACGAGGATAGGATGAACATATAAACCAAAACGTGCGGATCTCCATCTGCCCATCCTTTGGATGTCTGCCTCCAAGTACCCAAATGCTGCAGCTGTCGATGCAGCGCCTATACGAAAGGAATGGGTACCGTAATGAGCCCCGGGGAGCCCTAAATTGTAAAGAGCAGCCCCAGTAATCTTCCAAAATTGGAAGCAAAATAACAGGCCTGGGTGGGAGCCTCGTACAGCCACGAAGGCATGCAGGGCACTAACAGGGCAGATTTCATTGAAACTACACCTAAGGAGCGTGACAGAACTGCCCTTCCCTTGTTAGTCAGCTTTAGATGAACGAATGTTCAGCTGGGCCTACTCTTGCATAAGAGAAACATCGCCCAATTCTAGGGCCCTACGTGACCTATCATGTCTTGAAAGAGCCACCAGTTCACTGATCCTAAGAGACCCGAAAAATGCCACTGTGGTGGCCGCATGGAAAAGAGATGCCTCAAATTGATCGTAGCAAAGGCTATGCCATGCCCTAGCCATGCTTGCAAGTAGAGTAGGGGAAACAGGTTGCCGTGTGTCAGGGCGGTGGCCACGTTCACACATCCATCCCTCCAAAACCCAGTGGACTCAGAAATCACCAGTGTAATCCAGGTAACCCCAAGCTCTGGCAGCGAAGGCCAAGGCAGAGAGTCGAGTGCCAATGGTGCATGGGGCTAATCCTTTACCATGAAGGTGCACCATGTACTGTAGTATATGGTCAACAGGAATTGGCCAGATGTCAGGCAGGTGCACATCCCTGTGGAATGCCAGAAAAACCAAATGCATTTGCTGATACGCCTTATGTGTGCGCACGGCCAATGACATGCCGATCTCCCGGCTCACTTCTCCTCACCAAAGGTCCACAACTTGCTCGGAAGTGGTGAGGGAAGTTCTTCAGCTTCTGGCGCTAAGACCCGAAACTGGGAGATCTGCAGGCGGGATAAAGCATCAGCAATATCATTATTAATGCCTGGTACATGTCTGGCTTTGAAACGCACATTGAGGTGGAGTGACTGTAACACAAATTGTCTAACTAAGGCCATGACTCTAGTTGAACGGGAAGTTTGGGCATTAACAATGTGCACTACAGCCGCATTGTCACACCAAAAGTGTACTACGGAATTAGTCCACATCTCACCCCACAACATGAGTGCGCCCAGTATAAAGAATTCCAAGAATGTAAGGTCTCTTAACAGCTCAGTGCCCTGCCACTTGTCGGGCTACCTACCATAAGCCCACCGGCCATTAAAATAAATGCCATAGCCAAGAGCGCCCAACGCATTGGACTGAACCTGAAAGTGGGGTGTAGCAACCAGCTCCGTGCGCCAAAAAGAAACCCCATTAAACTCATTGAGGAAAGTGTGCCAGACTGATAGGGTGAGTCTCACCCTGTGGTGCTTTTTGGACAGACCAATCATCGCATCACATCGCACAGTCACCTGGCGAATGCCCTGCCTGGGGTAACTACACTGCAAGCAAAGTTGAGGTACCCGTGAAGCACCTGCAATTCGTGAAGGGACACCTTACATTTAGCTAACATGGCTACTATCACCTCAGAAATCTGGGTCACCTTCTCTCATGGCAACCGGGACGTTTGGGCCAGAGTGTCAATCTCTATGCCCAAAAATGTAAGAATAGTGGCTGGGCCTTCCGTCTTTTGGGGGGCGAGGGGCACCCCCAGCTCGGACATAAGCTGCTGAAAAGTAAGCAATAGCTGTCCACAGGAGCCCAAACCGCTACCACCCCCAAACAAAAAATCGTCCAGGTAGTGTGCGACGGCTCGAGTCCCCGACCTCTGAACAAAAGCCCAATGTAAAAAGGTACTGAAACGTTCAAAGGCAGAGCATGAAATGGAGCAACCAAATGGCATAGCTTTGGCAACATAATACTTCCCCTCAAAACAAAAACCTAACAACTCAAAGTCATCAGGGTGTACTGGCAACAATCGAAAAGGTGATTTAATGTCACACTTAGCCAGTAGTGCCCCGTGACCACATGAGTGAACCATTTGTAAGGCTTGGTCAAAAGATGTATACCGGACTGAACAAAGTTCATCTGGTATAGCATCATTGACCAACGAACCTTCTGGGTAGGACAGATGGTGAATTAAGCGAAATTCACCAGAGGACTTTTTAGGCACCAATCCAAGTGGCAATACCTTTAAGTTAACATAGGGGTGGTGGTCCAAAGGACCAGAGACCCTCCCTTCCTTAATTTCTTTGCCTATCTTCTCCCTAGCTATATCTTCCTTACCCTCGAGTGATCGCAAATTGGGAGCATCCTGGGGTGCGCATACACCCATGAAAGGGATGCAGAAACCGCACGTAAAACCTTCTAACAAATAAACTGTATCATCCCTCTTCGGATAGACGTGCAACCATCATTCTAGAACTTTTATTTGGATTGGGGAGGGGGCCTTTTGTAGTAGCCGTCGCGTCAAAAGAACCTCTGCCCAGCCCTTGCTGTCCACGACCCCTCCCATGGGACCCTCCGGCCCGAGGACAGGAGGAAACGGCATGAGGTCCCGAGCATGTAGGGCACTCGTGTCAGAATTTACACTGCCTCCTATTGCAGGTACCTGAGGATGAATAACTCCAGGACAGCAGGCGGGCTGGAACCCCCTGCCCCACTGGCTAGTAGGGAGACTGTGCAATACTAGGCCGCTGTACCGCATGACCACAGTGATAGCGGTCGCCGGCCGCCGGCTGGGAAGGTGTAATGTACAGCAGCCATAGGAGTTGATTAGGTTCATCGCAGCGCATCTCGGGATGAAGAGCGGCCCTCATTCTAAATTCTTCATCATAGGCCAGCCAAGATGGACCAGGGAAATCAACATACGCCCTGTAAATTGTGTCTAGATATTGTATCATAGGAATCGCCATATCCGGGCGAGCCCTAAGATACACAGCTGCATATATCAGATAGGCCGGCAGCCAATTAGCCCAAGTACAAGGGGGCTTGCAACGACGAGACAATTCCTTGTCCCGGTCATCCTGCCGTTCCTTTTCTTCCCTAGTGGGTTCCCTATTAAGTAAGCTGAAAATGTCCACGTACTCCCTGCACCATATTTTATCCCTGGTGGCTGGCAGAAGATGGTCACCAAGAGGCAGGGAGTAACCGGCCATAGGTATGGTGGATATCGGCGCAGAATGGTATGCCACATTGACAGGAGAGCCGTATGGCCATACCAGGTACGGTATGTTGGGACCCGCGGGTGGAACACCGGGCGGTACAGGAGGGTAAGGAGCTCTCCATGTGTTAACCTGGGTGATGGGAGGAACCAAAGTGGGCGTCGATAAGGTGTTGGCCACCTGTTGAGGCCAAGGCCATTGCACTCCTATCGGGAAGGTATCAGGGTTACCATGTGTTCTAATTTGACCGCCATACTCACACGCTCCGCCCCCCCCAGCCACCCCCACCGGGGGTTCTGGCTGGTGATGGGCGTCGGAGCTCGGGAACGCATTCAAGCTCAACACCTCTGGTGATCCCAGTGGACCCAGACGACCCACCTGAGCTGGACCCGGCTGGCGGGGATGGCCGGGGAGCTGTGATTGCCCACGCGGCATGGGCCGTGTGGCCTCCAGCAGCTCCACCCGACTCTGGACCTGAGCAGCCACTTGCAGCCACTCAGCCTGGGCCTGAAGGGGCCCACCAGGCATAGACTGGCCTGCCACCCAGTAAACCTCAGGCCGGGGCCCAATACCCGTGGCACGCTCGAGGGCAGCGATGTGGGCCAAGAGTGGCCAAGGGTCAACCATGTCAACCACCCCAGTGGAGTGCAGAGTAGGCTCCACTTGGAGTCCCGGTCCACCCGGAGGGTCAGGGCCCGCAGGCCCAGAGAGTGGTGAGGCCCCAATGGGAGCCATCCGCGCGGTCCTAGCCCGGGCCCTCTGACCCTGGGTAGGCCCAACCTCACGAGGAGGCCCAGGAGGGCCAACAGGGGCAGAGGGGGACAAGGCCCCAAGAGCGGCCATCCACCCAGGCCTTGCCCAAGCCCTCAGGCTCGGGGTAGGCCTGACACTGGGCAAGGAAGGTGCCGGGTGAGCCCGCCTTCCCACCCAAGAGGTCGAGGTGCACTCTGCAGTGGAGGGCCCATATGGCACTCTCCTCTTCGGCGCCATCGCTTGTCCCCGTGAAGGCCTGCAAAAGGCCGCTGGAGAGGCTCCAGGGCGGTCCGCCGGAGAGCCTCGTAAAGAAAAAGATTGGCTGGCACAAGAGAAACGAGCTCTTAGCCCAGCCAATCTTCTAAAAATGGCGGCAGGTACGTGTGTGGCCACCTCTTTTATAATGGAGGTAGCCACGCCCTGCTGCCTAGCCCCAGGTGCCCAAATCTTCAGGGCGGGGCTGGCAAAGAGAGTGACGGCGATATTGCGCCGCCGTGCTTTCCTTTTATTTTATTTCAGTGCTTATTTTAACAAATAATGATATTGTTGAGCTTTCCTGATGTCAGGGCTCTGGGATCCTGTCACATTAACATGGGTACTCAGAGTAGGGTTTGGATACTAGAGTTAGCCAGAGTGATTTGGTGGACTCTGAGAGCTGAAGTATAAAAACAAACAAAGAGAGCTCCTTACAGAACAAAAATGCAGGAGCAAGGCGAAACTTGGAAAATTAGAATGTCATGCAAATGTTCATTCATTTCACTTAAAAGGTGAAACAAATATATGAGATAGACTCACTACATGCAAAACGAGATATGTCATGCCTTAATTCATTATAATTGTGATGATCATGGCATACAGCGTACATGAGATTATGTGATGATTATGGGGTACATGGGATTGGGGGGTTAGGGTTTTCATAAACTGTAAGCCATAAGCAACAATATTCTAACAAAGTAAGGCTTGAACTATCTCGCTTTGCATGTAATCAGTCTATCTCATATATTTGTTTTACCTTTTAAGTTGCATTACTGAACTAAATGAACATTTGCATGATATTCCAATTTTCCAAGTTTCACCTGTATTATGCGAACTTTGGTGAGTCAACACCACTCCTTCAGGCATGCACCAATTCCTTGTGGATAGTGCAGGAGAATTATCAAAGAGTCCCAAATGTTTGTGGCAAGGTGTTGTGCCAGGCTTTGTTTTCTTAAGGGTGAGCTGGGGGGAGGGGGGACCCAGCAGACTTGATCTGATATCGTTCCCATTCCACAAACTTAGGAAACTGGATATATGCATGAAGTCTCTCTGTTTATGGCTTTCTTTTAAAACTACAGGTTTCTACTTGGCTAGAGGAAAGGACCAAAATATGGTCCACTCCCTCCTCAGGCTCATTGAGGGAGATTTTTTTGGATCAAAAGAGATTTTTACTTGTACCCTGATGTAAATTGACTGATTTGCAAAAAAAGACACACTTAACAGTTTTGGATCACTATATAAGTCTCTAAGATTAAATATGGGAAATGGATGGGTCTCTTCTTGTGGAAGTATCAGGTTTCTTTTATTTTTCAGTCTATTTTGACTGTTGTTTCTTTAACATGTTAAACTCCAGTACCACTGTTCCTGAGGATGTGATCCCTTTCAGACTTTGTGTGCTTGATCTACATGATAGGAAGCTAAATAAACATTGTAAAGTAATTTGATAATGAATAAATAGAAGGATACACAGAAGGAACTCACACCATTGTTTAACCTCGAAACTATGCTAATATGTATTGGGTGATAGACATGAAGCTTTGAATAATGGAGCTGTTATTCTAGCCCAGCAGGGCCCTCTCTGGGGACTCATAAGTGGATTTGCCTCACCATGACTAAACACAGCTCCAATGCTGCATTTTGCATTGCCTGGAGTATCTTGTTGCAGCCTATCCACACATTTATCAAACTAAATCACATTTGGAAAGAAAATATATTCTTCCATTCTAGATAGGAGACATCTGTGTACACAATTTGCATACTACTTGTCTACAAACATATAAAATGGAAGAATCCCTGAGAGAGAGAGAAAATCTGGCAGGGAATATTGTGGCAGCAGTGCAAATGTTCCATTAACCTTTTGTATGCTTGTGGTAGGTCTGTGTAGTGCATAGGGAGGGGTGGAGAAGAATATATACCATGTGTAACAAAAAATATCCTGCAGAATGCAGAAAATTACACAAGAAACGTCTAGGTACGCAGCCTGCATTACAAGAGTGAAGTGGTAAAATATCCTTGCCCAACAATAGTTGATGGTTGATGTTGAGAGACTATTGATAACAGGTTTTTATATTTCCAGCATAGTGGTAAAGTAACCATCAAACCAAAAACTAGGGCTATGATGATTACTAAACAAACAAAAACAGAATCAGGAAAACATTCTATTTGGGCTACAACAACCCAGAACTCTTAGCCAATGTGACCAGTGGCAATGCTGCATGAAGAATTTTAATCCTCAGATGTAACAGCCAAAATCTTGATCACCAAAGTGTTCAACAGCAAGTGCTTACACTGACATCTGAACTTTGCTAATGAGATCTATGCAAGTTCCAGTACGTCAGGGGTGTAAATATAATAGAATTGTGGCCAACATTTCCAATTGCTGTTTGAAAGACAGCATCACTATTATGTTGTTATGTGTTGTCAAATTGGAACTAACTTAGACCATCCCTAATGTGTTTTTCAAAGTACTGCATGTGAGCTATTTAATGGGTGGTTTTACCACTGCTACCACCACCATGAGTTTCCATGTCAGAGCAGGGGTTTGAACCATTGTCTCCCATTTCTTTGTCCATCACTCTATCAACTAACAGTGCAGTGGGTAACTTGCTTTCATTCACTAATAATAATTGGATGTCTTTTTAAAAATTGACTTACAGAGACTCTTTCTAGAGTTTTCCAGATAGAGAATATACAGAAATAGTTTTGCATTTCTTTCTTCTGGGGGCATTCCTGGCACTGTGAAGCTTGCCCAAGGCAAGCTGGCTCTTCTGTCTGAAGACATTTGAAGAACTGAACTCCCAACCACTGGCTCTGCACCCAGGTATTGTATCTAAATTCCTGAGCTATCCAGCCAGCTTTTCATTCACTAGTTATCGGCTAATATTGTGGGATTGTTTTAATGAAAGAGGTTGCTATACATAAAAATTATGCTTATATACCTCTGTAGGAATATCAGAAACAAGTCTACTTCTGTTTCATTGACTACACCAAGGCCTTTGTCTGTGTGGACCACAACAAAATATGGAAAGTAATTAAAGAGATGGGAATACCAGAACACCTTATATGCCTCATGAGAAATCTGTACATGAGTCAAGAAGCAACAGTTAGGACAGAATACGGAATGACAGAGTGGTTTGGAGTAGGAAAAGGAGTAAGACAAGGCTGCATTTTGTCACCCTGCTTATTCATCTTATACACAGAGCACATAATGTGCAATGCAGGGTCGGATGAATCATAAGTTGGGATCAAAATTGCTGGGAGAAACATCAACAACTTGAGATATGCAGATAATACCACCCTAATGGGAGAAAGTGAGGAAGACCTGAAGAAGCTTCTGCTTAGTTGAAAGAAGAGGGTGCAAAAGGTGGCTTGAGACTCAACATCAAGAAAACCAAGATAATGGCAACTGGCCCTATCAGTCCCTGGAAAATAGATGGGGAAGAAGTAGAAGCAGTGACAGATTTTACTTTCTTAGGATCAAAGATAACTACAGATGGTGATTGCAGCCATGAAATAAAAGGTGACTGGTTCTTGGGGGACAAGCTATGAGAAACTTGGGGAACATAGTGAAAAATAGAGACATCACCTTGCAAACAAAAATTAGCATAGTCAAAGCAATGGTATTCCTGGTGGTCATGTATGATTGTAAGAGCTGGACCATTAGGTAAGCTGAGCGCAGAAGAACAGATGCCTTTAAAATGTGGTGTTGGAGGAGAGTTTTGAGAGTACCCTGGACAGCAAGAACAAATAGGTCAATCCTAGAAGAAATCAACCCTGACTGCTCTTTAGAAGGTCAAATAGTAAAGATGAAGCTAAAGTACTTTGGACACCAAATGAGAAGAGAGGATTCACTTGAGAAAGTCTTGATGCTGGGAAAGGTGGAGGGCAAAAGAAGAAGGGGCGGCCAGAAATGAGATGGCTAGATGGTATTGTAGATGCAATGGGCACAAAACTGGGTGGGCTGAAGAGGATGGTGGAAGACAGAGGTGCCTGGAGGGCGATGGTCTACAGGGTCACAAAGGGTCGGAATCAACTGTGTGACTGAAAAACAACAAAAGTCTTCAAGATATACAATGCATTATTATGTTTGTTTCTGTGACAAACAAGCAACTATCGTTTCTTTGGAATATGGGAGTATTTAGCATTGTTTACATGCTTCTCAGACACTTTGAATTTCTATTACAAAATGTTAATCCTATACCAAGGACATATTTATTTTCTAATACAGTATACATATATAAATTTGCTGACCACTCCTGGTGATTTAAATGAAATAGTATGTTCTTTATTCTTTTTTTATTTCTTTGCAAATTGGTTCTGCTGGATTTTTTTTTTGTTACTGTATACCACACTGGATATTTTTTTTAATGATATTGACATTAATTTTTTCTTAAATACAATAAATATGTAACAACTTCTCTATCTAGCTATGTGGGTAAGTACTATCTATAGTGTATGTGTCATATATGTGTGTAACAATGTACATACATGCATATGCATGCAGACATGCAATTGTATGCTGAACAAAGCTGATAATGATTATTATGGCCAACCATAACCCTCACAATATGAGAATCGCTCCATGAGAAGCCATCTGCAGTTATTCAACATTGAATAATCAGTGCATTTCTTTCTTTTTACAACCGCTGTGCCATGCCAATAAAAGATCAAATGCTTTCCGTTACTGGCCTGAATTTTGAGAAAGTACTTGATGTTCTCTGCATATCTGCTCTTAGTTACAGCTCATTAAAGGAACCGGTCTACTGGTGATTCTGTAAACATAGACTTAGGTCAAAAGTGGCATTTTCAAAGGGGAATGCACAAGGCTAATGTTAAGTGATTTCCACTTTGTCCATCTTGTTTACACAGTTCTCAAAGTGTACAGTTTTGCAGAAGGTGGGGGACAAAAAGTAAGAAGGGAGAGAAGGGAGAGAATCTGTGTAGGGCACTGTGTCCAATTCTCAATAGACCTTTTCCAACACAAAGCTGCACAATTATTTTTCTCTTGCAAAGTGTTCAAATGAAGCAGTACCAGCACCCATATGTTCACAGTGGTAAGTTTTAAATAAATTACCATTTCCTGGAAATTCTAAAGCAGTAACTTGCATGGTGGCTTCCCTCCTGATTCATTTTTCCTCTGGAGACATGTAGGTAAATGTAAAGGTTTCCCTTGCTCGAAAGCCAGTCATATCCGACTCGAATGTTCAGTGCTCATCTCTGTTTCAAAGCCAAAGAGCCAGCGCTGTCGGTTTCTGCAGACATTTCCGTGGTCATGTGGCAGGAATGACTAGACACCGGAGTGCACGGAGCGCTGTAACCTTCCCACCGAAGTGGTCCCTATTGATCTACTTGCAATGTCTTGTTTTCAAACTGCTAGGTTGGCAGGAGCTGGGACAGAGACGGGAGCTCATTCCATCCTGCAGTACTCGAGAATCAAACTGCTGACCTTCCCCCTCCCAGTCAGCATCTTAGCCACTTGAGCCACTGCAGTCCCTTACCCGGAGACATGTACTAGCATCAAAATTTGGTTTCAGAATTTGGAATTACAGACACCCAAATGAGTAAAAGAGGAAGTAAATAAGAAGTCCTTTAGTTGCCCATGTCCAGAAATGTGAAGGAAATCTTGTTTTGTATGGTGCTGGAGAATATATTTGAAGATATCATGGATATTCAGAAAGTTGAACAAGTTTAGGGATGCCATACATCATGGAAAACCAGGATTGTCCCAGATAAAAGATCAAAAAAATTGTCCTGGCCGGTTCAATAAAAATAATATTAAAATCCCAGAGTTTAAAAACTTACTGATTTGTATATTATAACACCCAGGTCCTTGCTGCAATGTACCACACATGGAGGGAGAGAGGGTGGGAAGCACCTCCCTCTTAGTCCTTGCCTGTCTTGAGCTCTCATTTGCTCGGCCGCAGCTCTGCAGGTTGGGAGGGAAAAGCAGCGCCCGAGGAGGAAGAGAAGGGAAAGAAACATGCCGGCCATCAAGCTGTAGACAGCCGGCTGCGCCTCGGTCTTGCTTGCACCTTGCTTTCAGTGAGAGCATGCCTGGAGGAGTGTGTGTGATTAAGACTGAGTTTGGCTCTCGCCAGTGGTGCAACGGCGGCTGGGATTATTAGGGCAATGGCTGTTTTGTAGATAACCCACCATTTTTATTTATTTATTTATTTTATTTTATTTCACTTGTAGCCTGCCCATCTGGGAAGTCTTCCCTACTCTGGGCGGTTAACACACAACACATTTAAAATGTACACTTCTGTCCCGGATTTGTGGGAGAGAATTATGGCAACTCTAAACAAGTAGCTCCTAGATCAAATCAAGCCTGAGTGCTCTAGAAGTAAAAAAAATGATGAAAATAATAATTTCATGTCAGAAATTATTCTGGGTTGAAAGGATTTTTGCTGGAGAAACTCTGCTCAGGAGACGTCCGAATGAGGCTCCTTTCATGTCCCCAAGATCTTTTCCCACCAAAGTGGTCCCTATTTATCTACTTGCAATTTCTTGCTTTTTAACTGCTAGGTTGGCAGAAGCTAGGACAGAGACGGTCACGCATTCCACTGAGCAGTACCCAGGTCTTGAACTGCTGACTTGCCAGCCTTCCAGCTCACAAGGCGAGCTTCTTAACCACTGAGCCACCACAGCCCGTAATGATGAAAATAAGGCTAAAGGAGCTAAAGCAGAAGCCTGCAAAGTCCCTCCCGCTCCTGAACATTATACAGTACTTTGTGCATGTCATGAGAAGACAAGAGTCACTTGAAATCACAATAATGCTAGGAAAAACTAAAAGTAGTAAGAAAAGAAGATGAACAAATATGAGAATGGATTGACTCCACTCCAGCTTTTAGTTTACAATTGCAGAGCAGGGCTATTAAGGTCAGGACATTCAGATGGTCCCTCATTCATAGGGTGGCGGTAAATCAAAGGTGATTTGATGTCATGTAGCAGCAACAAAATCATAGATGAAATATTTTTCCTTCTGTATGGGGCATGTTTCTCTCTTGCTGTTCTTTTCCTTTTTTCTGCCACTTAGAGCTTCCTGTTATAGAAACACTCTTTAGATCACTTTATTAATTTCCCCACAGAACTATAAAACAAAATTAATACCTCTGTTTTCATTGCCAAATTGTGGAAAATATATGTTAAAGAACACTTGCCAGGACCGTGGTGCTTGGAAAGATAGTTTATACTCATTACAAGCATTCTTCTTCTCCTTATTCATTAATGTCCTGATTATTAATAATATACATTTCTGAATTATGATCCAATTCATTCTGTTTATGATCACTAATCACCATTCATGCAAATACTGTTTGACTTGAAAAGACAGTGGAATCACTGTTTATTAGTTTTCACAACCTCCAGCCTCAGGGATTATTTTAAAAAATGATCAGACACATGGAAGCTGCAGGGGCTCGTGCTGAGTGCACTTAAATGAAATGATGTCCTCATTATCTGGAAGTAATGTTGTTGCTCTGAGCTTGAAAATGTCCCATGTATAACTGGAATGTTAATGAAATTCAAGGTGGAGAGAACTGTTTTCTTTTAACTCTGATCCATACACTGGCTACATATGCAACCACTGCCATAATCCTCGCCTCTTCCACATGCACAGCAATCATATGTTCAAAATATGTCAAAATGACATTAAGAACCTCAAAGACCTCTTATCATTTTTAATCAGTCTCATCCAGTATCTGGGAAAAGCCAGGGGGAAATAAGCGGATCTTGTAATATGCACAGATCCAAGCTTTAAGAGGCCATATGTTGTATCTCTCAGGCAGGCATTAAGTCATAGCCCATATAACTTCTGAAACAACTACAAACATCTGAAATTTGGACACTGGTGTCCAGATGCTAGTTAGCATAAATAAGATCAACAATCTATTTTCTACACATAGTTGCTCTGAATGGCTGTCCCTGCTACTTTCCACAGCTGAAATGGACAGCTGAAGTCACAACCATCTGTTGTTAGGTTTCGTTCGTAAACATCTTTCACTCACGAAGTCAAAATCTCAGGGCCGCCATCAGAAATTTCTGGGCCCCATACTGAGCATTCCTATTGTACACACACACACACACACACACACACACACACACACACACACACACACACACACACACACACACACACACACACTTTGCTCTCTCCTCGCATTGGGATGGCTGTGGCAGCTGGAATACACAATTTCCCAAAAGAAATCGATGGGCAGTTGGATCCAACTTTAGAGTTCAGTGCTCATCTCTGATTACAGCCAAAGAGCCAGTGGCTTTGATCCACAAAAGCTCACATTAAAATACAGAAGTTACTCTTTTAGCCTTGCTCTAAAGCCAGTTGTATCCTTTAGAGTTCAGTGCACATCTCTGATTATAGCCAAGAGCCAGTGGGCTTGATCCACAAAAGCTCACATTAAAATACAGAAGTTAGTCTTTAAGGTGCCACACATTATGCCCAAAAACAGACTTTTATATCAACATGAACATAATTAAAAGGTAAAGGTTTACCTTGCTCGAAAGCCAGTTGTATCCGATTCTAGGGTGCAGTGCTCATCTCTGTTTCAAAGCCAAAGAGCCAGCACTCTCTGCTTCTGCAGACGTTTCCATGGTCATGTGGCAGGCATGACTAGACATGGAACACTGTTTACCTTCCCACCAAAGTGGTCCCTATTTATCTACTTGCAATTTCTTGCTTTCAAACTGCTAGGTTGGCAGGAGCTGGGACAAAGATGGGAGCTTATTCCGTCCTGCAGTACTCAGGAATCGAACTGCTAACCTTCCGCCTCCCAGGAAGTGTCTTAGCCACTTAAGCCACTACAGTCCTTATGACCACAGTTTTGCGCCACCAGGGCTCCGAAAGAAAGAAGGGATGGAAGGATGGAAGGAAGAAAGATAGAAAGGAAGGAAGGAAGGTTGAAGGAAAGGAAGGAAGGATGGAAGGAAGGATGGAAGAAAGGAAAGAAGGATGGAAGAAAGAAAGAAAGGATGGATGGATGGATGGAAGAAAGAAAGAAAAAAGGATGGAATGATGGAAGAAAGGAAGGAAGGAAGGATGAAGGGAAAGAAGAAAGAAAGAAAGAAAAAGGAAGGAAGAGTGGATTAGTGAAGATAGATAGACAGACAGACGGACCCGCCTGGGAGGGGAGGGGGCAGGCCAAAGAACAGCAGTGGCCTGCCTGAACTTGCAGGAGGGGTGGGGGTGGGGGCCGAACCACCCACCCCAGCTCTGTTTCCCACCACCCCACCCCCAACAGGCAGGCAGTCAGGCTTACCTGGCAATCGTAGGGTGCATGTTTTGCCCGGCAGATCCATAGCTGGCGGTGGGGTGGGAGCGGATGTCCGGTGTCGGCGTTGGCCTGAGAAGTTGTGCTCCCCACACCATGGCTTGCTGCTGCTCAGTGGCGGCGGCTGGAGGCCCCGGTGCCTTTAAAGGCACATGCCCCGCGGCTTCCCGCTGCTGCGCTCGGCCCTGGGGCCCGCCCTCCTCGTGGGCTGGCACACCTTGACCCCAAATATCTGGGTTGAAGTAGGGGAGAGGGGGCCTTCTGGTGGGGCATGCACAGTGGCGCCACGGCCACACGCTGCGATTTTTAAAAAGTTACAATTTTTAAAAAAAAGTTTTTAAAAATGGGCTGCACACCCCCGTGGGCCCCCTGCATCTCCGGGCCCGGGACGGGAGTCCTGGCTGTAAACACCCCCCCCCCCCTGACGGTGGCCATGCAAAATCTACTGAGCCAGGAGGATTCCAGATAAAGAAGCCATTTCAGTTGATGACACAGTCAAAACAACAAAAGAGGTTTTGGGTCCCAGCTGCTTCGGGAATATGTGTGATCCTAACTCAAACTTGCTGACTTTAGGGGTGTAAGATTAGTCATGAGATTTCTGCTGGCTAGGATCTGAAGGGAAGATGAGTCACACACAGCTCATGTGGAGAAGAGGCACACCAAGAAAAATTCTGTTATGTCTGATTCAAACCTCTTTGAACCCAGAGACAACCACAATGTAGCCACTAGTTAAGGTTCAGCATGGGTAACGCCAAGTAATTTCTAACACTTCAAGATTGGGAAAAGATAGGTTACTTGTTGTGTATTTAAGGAAATGTGTTTGCCATTTTGTCTTTGTTGTGAAAGAGTTTAATATATATTTGCTTTACTATGGTCCAAAGTCTCAGGAGACTTCAGGAGGGTTCTGAACGAGAAGTGCACGAGACAGAGCTGTCAATGGTTCTAACGGTTTTTTCCCAACTGTCAGTTCTGGTCAGAGATAGCTAAGGAATGTGAGGGTGTGTTGTTAGCTCTGGCCACCTATTCTCATTCCAAATAAAGTTGTGCGTTTGGCCTGTATTGCTGGCTGCTGCCTATTATTTCCAGAACACTAAATTACTGTAAAACCCCGGGTTACAACTGCCTCGGTTTAAGTTTGCTGCGGTTTACAACGGCAAATCCTATGGAAACGCCATCCCGGTTTTCAAATTTCTAATGTATTTTTTTCCGGTTTACAATGATCAATTCAGGGACCATTTTTTAAATTTTTCAATGCATCCCTATGGATGTTTCATTTTACAATTTTTTTCCGGGTTAGAACGGAGGCTGTTGGAATGGACCTCCATCGTAACCCGGGGTTTTACTGTACTACACTTAAGCTTTACCTCCTACTTCTTCTTGCAAGCCAGGACATTTGTCCTGCTGTTTCTCCTGCGTTCCCACTGACCGTCTAAATAGTTTCAAGCACAATTAGGCGATGTTATTGCTAATCTCAGGTGCAGACAATCTTTTGGCACGTGTTTTGGATACATTTTGTTCAGTCATTACTGCTCATTTTCTCCCTTTAATGTTCTACCTCTTCCCTTTTGTTTTTTTCTGGCTCAAAACTGTTCTGTACAAACAATTTTTTCAATGTGTCCTAATCATTAATGAGCTTGAGAATACAGATCAACATATACAACAACGTATGATGAAGGACTGAATACTTTTGCCTCTTCCCTCCCACTGGTTTGCACTGCCCATAAAATAGCAATAAATTTCCTTTACTTTTTAAAAGGATATAAAACATTACTAGTTCCAGATCAGCTAACAGTAGCTAAAGAAGTTTTGTGCTATAATAAAGGTAAAGGTTGCCCTTGCTCGAAAGGTTGTCCTTGCTCATGTCCATCTCTAGGCTTCGGTGCTCATCCCTGTTTATAGCCAAAGAGCCAGTGCTGTCTGTGTCTACAGATGTTTCCATGGACATGTGACAGGCATAACTAGACACCAGAGCACATGGAACACAGTTTACCTTCCCACCAAAGTGGTTCCGATTTATCTGCAGTACTTGCAATTTTTTGCTTTTGAGCTACTAGGTTGGCTGGCGTTGGGACAGTAAATAAGATATTGAACATACTGTATTATGTTTAGATACAAATAGTAAACTAAGGTCAAATAATTAAGAAAGTAATTAGGATAAAAGGGTAAGATAAGTATAGATATTTATGCAGAGTAGTTTAATTGTTTTCTTTTTTATTTTATTCTTTAAAAAAGGTGTACTTTAATTAGTATTTGTGTTTTCTGTCAACTGACTTTGCTTTATTTGTCATCTTTTTGCATTTTAGTCTGTGTTATTACATGTATTTTACCAAGAAATATAAATATAATTTTAAAAAAGGAGTTGGTGCAGAGACAGAAGCTCACTCTGTCATGCAACACTCAGGTCTCAAACTGCTGATTTTCCAATCATCAAGTTCAGTGTCTTAACCACTAAGCCATTGCAGTTCCTTTTGTGCTATATTGTTATGTTAATAAACCATTTGAACATTATATTGGTATTATTTTTTAAAATAAGGAATGTGAATGGACAGCTATATACAATTGAAAAGAACATTGACTAAACATTTAAAAGCAACAGAACTGTGAAATGTATTTCCATAGGGAAAAATTGTAAATCCATTCCTCTAAAACCTTTAGTTTATATCCACTTGTGTGCCAAGGCAGGCAACCACTGGGGCTGGAACAAGATATAAATGGGAACATAAAGAATGGCAAATAGTTGGTGACATTGGCCATGAGAATAAGGAGTAAAAGGGAAAACCAGAGGAGAAATGTTTCTAATACCATCTATTGCGTGGAAAGCTGAAATGCAGCATCCTGGGCTAAAAGATAAATGGACATGTGAATCACACCACCAGTATGATCTATAACAGTGGTGGCGAACCTATGACATGTGTGCCAGAGGTGAACTTATAGCCCTCTCTCTGGGCACCCATGGAGTTACCCCAGCACAGAGTTTACCCTGCCCCTCTGCCCAGCAGCCCAATGAAAGTGCTTCCTCCCTCCCCAAGCAAAGAGTTTTCCCCGCTCCTCTGCCCAGCAGCCCAATGGGAGTGTTTCCTTCCTATCCTGTTGCTGTGTTGGCACTTTGTAATAAATAAGTGGGTTTTGGGTTGCAGTTTGGGCACTCGGTCTCTAAAAGGTTCACCATCACTGATATATAACCATGCAGTACATCAGTGCAGAACCATTGCCCTATCTGGTCTTGCCCTAAATAGAGTCATTGTGCTTTTACTAGGGAATGAGTTATAAAGTCTGCAACTTTATGAAACAGGGATCATGGTAGCTCCTCCATTATGAGTATCAATATACTCTCATGCATAGAAGGCAACATTAGCTCAGTGAATTAGGTAGCTGACTATGAAGCCAGAAGTTGGGGAGTTCAATACCTCACTGTGCATCCCTGAAGAGTCAGTCTGTGTGAGGTCACACCACAAGAAGGGAAAGGTAAACCCCTTCTAAGTACTGAAAAAAATGAACATAAGTCTAAATTAACTTAATAGCACACAATTATTAATTAGAACTTAACATTTAGGGCTTGTGTAAGTTTGGGGCTCTTTCCCTTGCATTATACTTGAAAGAGTCTCCTGATGCAATACATTTTCTACTGTTACCTTAGCAAACGTTTTTGAAGCAGCTACTTCTGTTTAGCAGTCATAAGTTCAATACTAGCCAGTCCACTCTGCTAGTATAAATACCAAATATTTGTACAGGCCAGAGATTTTTAAGAGTAATCCAGATGCTTCTAATCATACAACTTTCCAATAGACCTCCAAATTCTTGCCAAGTATGTGCACTGGTGCAGCCCATTAAAGCCAGCTGAGATCCCAGAGGCAAATGAAAGGAAACATAAAATGAATCCCATAAATACATAAAATAATGATAAAGATGTCAATATAAAAGATGGATTTCTGTCAGAACAATAAAGAAAACTGAAAGGTCATCATATTATAGCCATTTACTTCTCCTTGTTGAAGAGTTTGAAGTACTGCTCAATCTAGTATGGGGTTTCTAGTGAAAGAAATGTTTTTAACTGGCACGTGAATGAGGAATTGCACATGAGTAGTCATGTTAGTTTGTCGTTGCAAAAACAACAAAGAGTCTCGAGACACTTTAAGCCTAATGAGCTTTATTTGGCATAAGCTTTTGAGTACAAAGCCGTTCTTTCACTACTTTTTCCATATTCAAGCATGCATAATGGTTATGAGTACAGTGCATCCTATTTCCCTGTGACAGTGTCCATATAAGCTTATGGTTTGAACACTGTATCCTATGCATTTGAAGATACAAACTATACCCTTGAAAGCTCAAGGCAAACAAAACAAAACACCCCTTCCAAAGTCACAGTTCCCCAAATGCTTAAGGGCAGTTGCACAACTTTTCCTTTCCAGCAGGCCTCTGTCATGTGACCAGTTGGACGACTGGCCCTACAGCCAACCTGCAACCAGTGCAAGACTGGTTTTAAGGTTTTAAGGAAAGCATGCTGGTGTCAGGGAACCCTGTCACAACCCTGATGTTAACAACTTTACATGAATTCGGATGCAGCCTTACCTCTAAGCACGGCTGCTCCTGGAGTAGAATGCCTTCCAAGTACCCTCTCTTCCTGATAGTAATCATTTTTAATTGTATCAGAAGCACACAAAGGTGCTTTCTGGGTTGAAATGATTTTTTTCTGGAGTAGCTCCACTCAGGGGATGCCCGAATGAGGTTCCATTCATTCATTCATTCATTCATTCATGCATTCATGCATTCATTTATTCTATTTGTATAGCCGCCCAAATCAACGTGTGACTCTTGACGGCGTACATAAAAGCCCCAATGTTTAAACTATAGAAACCCTTAAAATTCCTAAAAACACTGAAAAACTACCTTCCACCTGCACCAAAGACCATGTCCCCAAGATCTTTTCCATCCAAAGTGGTCCCTATTTATCTTCTTGCAGTTTCTTGGTTTCCTACTGCTAGGCTGGTAGGAGCTGGGACAGAGACGGGTACTCATTCTGTCATGCAGTACTCGGGTCTCGAACTGCAGACTTGCCGACCTTCCAGCTAACAAGGCGAGATTCTTAACCACTGAGTCACCCGAGTCCCTATAGTAATCAATGAAGGGATACATTAATTTAAATTTATTTAACAAGGCAGCAGTCCTTTAATCCATTTGTCAGGCTTTACAGAATTGCAGACCGTCACTTCATAATCTCCTTTTCCTCTCACCACCATTTTTTCCTATCTTCTAGTTGTAAGGTGCGAGTAGAAAACTGGTGGAAAACACCAGTCAAGTGACCTTCTTTTTAGTTTCTTCTTGGGTAGTGAATGTTGCTTCCTATTTAATATACTGTACTTCAACTGAGAAAACTGTTGTTGTTGTTCAGTCGCACAGTCGACTCCGACCCTTTGCGACCCCATGGACCATTTTCCTCCAGGCGCCTCTGTCCTCTACCATCCCCCTCAGCCCTCCCAGCTCTGTGCCCATTGTGTCTATAATACCATCTAGCCATCTCATCCTTGGCCTCCCCCTTCTTCTTTTGCCCTCCACCTTTCCCAACATCAATGCCTTCTCAAGTGAATCCTCCCTTCTCATTTGATGTCCAAAGTATTTTAGCTTCATCTTTACTATTTGACCTTCCAATGAGCAGTCAGGGTTGATTTCTTCTAAGATTGACCTATTTGTTCTCCTCGCTGTCCAGGGGACTCTCAAAACCCTCCTCCAACACCACATTTCAAAGGCATCTATTCTTCTGCGTTCAGCCTTCCTAATTGTCCAGCTCTCACATCCATACATTACTACTGGGAAAACCATTGCTTTGACTATTCTAATTTTTGTTTGCAATGTAATGTCTCTGCTTTTCACTATGTTCCCCAGGTTTCTCATCGCTTGTCTCCCAAGAATCAGTCGCCTTTTTATTTCATGGCTGCAATCCCCATCTGCAGTGATCTTTGATCCTAAGAAAGTAAAATCTGTCACTGCTTCTACTTCTTCCCCATCTATTTTCCAGGAACTGATCGGACCTGTTGCCATTATCTTGGTTTTCTTGATATTGAGTCTCAAGCCAGCTTTTGAACTCTCCTCCTTCAGCCCAATCAAGAGATTCTTTAGGTCTTCCTCACTTTCTGCCATTAGGGTGATGTTGTCTGCATATCTCAGATTATTGATGTTTCTCCCAGCGATTTTAATCCCATATTGTGATTCCTCCATCCCTGCACTGCGCATTATGTGCTCTGTGTATAGGTTGAATAAGCATGGTGACAAAATGCAGCCTTGTCTTACTCCTTTTCCTATTCCAAACCACTCTGTTATTCCATGTTCTGTCCTAACTGTTGCTTCTTGGTTCATGTACAGATTTCTCAGGAGGCATATGAGGTGCTCTGGTATTCCCATCTCTTTAATTACTTGCCACATCTTGTTGTGGTCCACACAGTCAAATGCCTTAGTGTAGTCAATAAAACAAAAGTAAACTTGTTTCTGGTATTCCTTTGTTTTCTCCATGATCCAGCGTATGTTGGCGATGTGGTCTCTAGTCCCCCTACCTCTTCTGAAACCGGCCTGCACCTCTGGTAATTCTCTCTCCACATGCTGCTGAAGTCTGTCCTGTATTATCTTGAGCATCACCTTGCTGGCATGTGGGATGAGCGCGATTGTTCGATAATTTGAACATTCTTTGGCATTGCCCTTTTTTGGGATTGGGACGTATACTGATCTTTTCCAATCCTGTGGCCACTGTTTTGTTTTCCAAATCTGCTGGCATATTGAATGCAGTAATTTGACGCCATCATCTTTTAGCGCTTTGAAAAATTCAACTGGGATACCATCATCTCCACTAGCTTTGTTGTTTGCAGTGCTCTTTAGGGCCTTTATGACTTCACTCTTCTGTGCTACACTCAGTATTTTGACCTCTGAAGATCTTCTTCCCTTCTAGGAAAAAAAATGACCTCTTCAGATCTCTGAACTGCAGCTTGAGTGAAACAGATAGTTGAATTCCAGTTTTGATCTTTGTCCATCAAGCCTCCACATTTTAACTTTATCTCCATAGTTGAATTATCTAAAAGGACATGTGGAGAGAAAACTCCCAGGTGGTAGTTTTTATTGCCATTTGAGTGTCCTTTCACATCAACTTTCATGGCACATCCTGTTTCTGACTCTGATTTCTAAGCAGACTATTAGTACAGTTTTCTACGTCTGTTTAATCAATCCCCCTGGCAGAGCTACAAGCTTGACTTTATTATTTTCTTTAAAATCGTCTCTCTTGGAACGAAGAACCTTCTTTTGGCAGAAGCAAGCTTTCTTCCAATGTTCTCTTGAACACTCTTTCCAAACTTGGGGCAGGTGGTTTTTTTTTTTAATGCTCCTGTGTTTGACCACAATGCCTGTATTTTCAGCCAGTTTGGCCCACTCCAGCTTGATGTGCTCTGGATATATTGATCTGTAAATTCCATTACCCTCTGCCAGGGTATCTGTGCAGGTTGATAAGGATTGAGGTCATAGGACCCTGGTGGCAAACCTATGGCATGCATGCCAGAAGTGGCACACAGAGGCCTTTGTTCTGGCATGCGAGCAATCAAAAGAAAGCCCTGCAAAACCTGATCGGTGCCAAAGGGGAGGGAAGAGGGGAGACTGAAATCCCTGGCTGGGCGAGGTAAGGTGGGGAGTGCTTGCAGGGTGGTTGGGGAGAACCTGTGGGGGTGGGGAGCACTTGTGTGGGTGGGGAGGCCCCACGGGGGAGTGGGGAGCACTTATGGGGTGGGAGGCTCTATGGGGGAGCACTCATGGGGTGGGTAGGCCCCACCAGGGGGAGCACCTACAGCGGGGGTGGGGACATGGTTTCACCAGCACACCTCAAGCAGTGCGCATTTGCACACACCCACGTGACTTTGCTGGTAGTACGCAGGCTACATCACATGAGTGTGTGGGCACTTGTGGTGCTTGCCCATGTGCTGCCTCCTCCTCCTTGGGCACTCGGTCTCTAAAAGGTTTGTCATAGGAGAACTCATCTAGAGGGCACCAGAGTGGGGGAGAATGCAATAGAATCTCATGAGTCCTCTCCCTGTCTTTCAAATTATAGTTGCTTTTAATACTGATTTTGTAAAAAAAGATTTTATTCTATTTTATTTGAATCTCACCTTTCTTCTACAAATAGTATCCAAGGGGACTTACGGTAAGCTTTAAAATGCTATTAATATAAATGCAATAATTGGTAAACATAGAATGGGTACACTATTTCAGATGATGTTAGCTTATTAACTGGACAAGGACTTCTAAAAACTGCTCAAAGATTTCAGGTTCAGAATTCTGCAGCATTTAAGGTAAGGAAGGAGAAGATATTCACAACTTTTCTCATCCTCAGCAAAAATGTGTCTTTTGTCCTCAACTTCTCACTCCTGAATGAGAGCAAGAATAGATTTACGTGTTTCTTTACCAACATTATTAGCTAAATATATTGTTTATTGTTTTTAAAAGACTTGTAATATGTGCAAAAACAGCACAAAATTCCATTTTGCACAATAGTATGATGCAAAATTCAAAATTGTTTGGGGAGGGGGGAACCACTTCTGTGACTATTTCACAGAAATAATGCCAAGATACACAGAGAATACTGGAGAGTATGCAAATGCTCTTGTAATCTTACCCAACAGGGAGAAAATGTTGGAAACACACACACACACACACACAACATTACAACTTTCCCCAGGGGGGCTGTTAGTTCAGGAGGGGCTGATCACTCCCTGGCCACCCCCTGGCTATTGCCCTGCCTGAGGATGGTGTGTGTCAGAATGAAATGACAAAAACATTGAAATGATCGGTTAGATTAATCCTGGGCATCACAAGCAATTTCTGAGCACCAAACTAACAATAGCATTAATTATACAGAGGCAATTAGCATGTATGCTTTTGTTACAGAAATAGCAGCTGTGGGGCTATTGGAGGGAAGAGGAGAACTGCAGCATTTTCTCCCTCTGCCATGAGTTCTGACAAAAAAAAGATGCCTCAACAAATACAAGCTGCTGTTTGCCTTCCAAGGGAAGCTTCCAAAGGCACCAATGTTTGTCAAGCCCATGAGAGGGAACAAAAGCATTAAACTCCTCCCTCTGTGGTTCTCAAGCTGCTTTGGTTCCAGACAGCTGCTATTTACATCATTAAACCATGAATGTCTGATATGCATTCATGTAATTAATTGTATTTATGCATACTGATTGCATCCATGCAATCAATGTCACATCTCATTTGGCCCCAGGGTGTTGTGTGTGAACTTTATGTGCAACTGACAAGCAGACGGAATGTTTTGGGGGAAGTGCCCACATTCCATTTCTGCAACAGCTACAGGCTACAACATGCTTATCTATCTCCTCTCTCTGTGTTTCTTAGCTGCCTGATGATGCAAAGCCTCTTCATCTCTTTTCATCTCACCTTTGTATGTGCTGAAACTAGACACAAAGCGATGAGCCATTTTAAAAACAAAGAGATCATCTCTGGCCGTATCATAGCTTTGACTATATTGCACTATATTCCATGTAAGAGAAACATGCAGATATCCCACAATGAATCCTTGGCACACATACATGTTGCTGAGGGGGCTGAACATACAAAAATTAACATCAAGGACATAAAGCCTTGCTCCAAACCAGTGGTTCCCAACATGGGGCGTGCACACCACAGTCAGTACATTGGTGGATCAGTGCTTTGGGGGATTGTTGTGTCCGAACCCGAAGAGTAACTACTCGGACAGAGCTATTTCAAACAACAACATGGTTTATTGCAAAGAGCAAAAGAACAGGAGGAAAGGTGCAGGGACTCAAGCTTATATACAGAACACAATTGTTACATTTACCCTGGCTTCCAAAGAAGCAGGAAAATCATTAACGAATCAGCTATTACAATAGTCTTTACAAATGGCGCCTTTTTTTGCAAGGTGCACTGTAGCATAACCAATGCTAAAACACAACATTCCTCCCCCCCCTCAGTAAGAGACCCACTCTCCATATCTTTGGGGTGGACCACAAGTCTGCTTTGGGCACCCCATCTGAGGGGAACTCTGAATAATAGGTATGGAACGCTCTGGGTCGCCAATGCTGGGGGTGGACCGAGCGGGAAATCCAGGATGACCAACTTTGTGGAAACCCCTGAGCCTCTTGTGTTGGAGTTGGCGCTGCACTCGAAGAGTGCAAAACTGTCTCACCCTTGGCTCTGGGGACACCCTGTTTGGGGGGCTACCCGGAGAGGAATGTGTATGCAATGATTCGGAAGGAAGTGGCTGACTAAAGAAATCCGAGCCTACTTCAAAATCTGAGGGCTCCAATACTCCTTCCCGATTGAGGTGACTTAAAGGTCAAAAACCATAGACAATTTCCTTTTCATTAGCAGGTCAGCTGGGGCCAGGCCGCACTGGGAGAGAAAGGAGGAACGCTTCTGCTCGACATTGATGATGTTTTTGGCTGCCATGGCATGCCGAAACTGACGCTCGTAGAGGTTCCATTTTTCAGGGGTGGCCACATCGAACGGAGCTAAGGTAGGTTCACGGGATGCCATTATCCCATCCTTGTCACCAATTTGTTGTTCTGGTAAAAATGTGAAGCAGCCAGCATAACAGGGCCAAACAACTTTATTGGGCAGTCAGAACATGGAGAGCAATGGCGCAGCACTGCTAAATATACATTTACCCTGGCTTCCGAAGAAGCGGGAAAAACATTAACGAATCAACTATTACAATAGTCTTTATGAATGGCGCCTTTTTTTGCAAGGTGCACTGTAGCATAACCAATGCTACAATACACAACAGAGATTGACTTAGGCTTCTGGGAATTGAAGTCCAAACACCAAACGTTGGAAAATACTGCTCTAAACAAACTCTTTCCTGGTGTGCAAAAACATTATTTTTGAAAATCTAAGAGCAGTGCTGCAGTGGATTAAGGCATTCTTTTTCAATTTGCTGTTCAAGAAATTGTTTTCAAAAAGAATTTGGAAGGAAGGGAAATTTTGACAAACTTCTAATGGGCAAGATTCAAGATTCTTGCATTTAATATAATTAAAACTATCTAGGAATGGGCACAAATATTCTATTTTTCATTGTACTGTATAGTCATTTTTGTGATAGCCAGCAGTCTCTTTAGTTCTCAAGACTTCAAGTAAAACCCAGGAAATGATATTATAAGTCAACTCTACTCAGAGCTATTCAACTTTGCTGTAGATGGATGTGCAGCCTGTTTAATGCTTCTATTCAGATTAGGTGATCACACAGATAGAGCAGATATCAGTGTCAAAGTCCACATTAGCCCCTCCTGCTCCATGCTACTGTCCACAGCCTCCTTTCTTCGATCCTGCTCCCCACTAATTGTTTTTTACCCTTTATGGTTCATTGAGAAGCTGATGATCTGTTTAAACTGTTGCACAGCCTTAAGGAAAAGTGACTGCTTGCCAAAGTTCTCCATAATGTACAAACACATTCCACAGAATACCAAAAGTATTCACTCTAGTTCACTGGAGTTGTTTCAGTGGTGAGCATCAGCAGGTTCACACCGGTACGCGTGTACCGTTAGTAAAAATGGCTAGCCCCACCCACCCACCTCCCCACCCCCTCCTCCTTCAGGCTTCAGAGGTGGCTGGCTCCATTTCCCCCTTCCTCCAAGGCTTTTCCTGGGCTCTATTTTACCCCAAAGCGCAGTTCAAGACCCAGGTGCCGCATGGTGGATTGAGTATCCATCTCTGTTCCAGCTCTTGGGGACATGAAAGGAGCCACATTTGGGTGTCCCCTGAGCAGAGTTTCTCCAGCAAAAATCCTTTCAATCCAGATTAATTTCTGACAAAAAATTAGTTACGAAAATGCCAGGGAAGTTTGAAGATCTTTGCTTCTTCAACTGGAAAATAGCTTGCTTTCAAATATACACTGACTAATAAAACTATTTTATGGAGTGAGAATGAGCCATTGATATAAAAATACTACTACTTTGCTTCAAAAAGTGTTCATCACAACAACCTGTGCTTTAACATTCAAACAAGATTAGTCACATAACAGGAAAAATGCAATGGTGAGAAAAGTTACACAAGCTACAGTTAAGGCAACCTAAAGGTCAAAATTGTAATATTAAATAAATCTTACATGGTTTTATAAACCTTAATTTATTGTCTATGTGCAACTGACATTTTAGCTCTTTGTTTAATACCACAGATTTCAAAGTAGTCTTGTAGAAGAATGCTTGATAACCCTCTTACGCAGCATAATTGGAATTCTGTATGTTAGAACATTTGGTTTTGGAAAGATTTTTGTAAATGTTAATAGCTGCCTTTTAAAATGGTGTAAGTGTGAAATGCTATGAAAAGCAAAGGTTTAAATGTCAGCATGTCTATAATTTCCCATACTGTGAAAACGAAATATATTTTTTTAAAAAGGGAAAACCCTATAGTCATTTCTTGAGTCTCAAGATTGGCAAGTCCACACTATTAGTTATTTTTGGATAAAACAAATCTCCCCTGATTATTATTATTTTTTAAAAAAATATTGGGCAGAGGGACTTATAAAAAAAAGAACTCAAAGTTTCTTTTCTTGGCCCTTATTTAGACAATAAAATGTCTCTCCATATTTTCTATTTTAATACACAGAAGGACTGATCAAGTGCTCTGGTCTTCCAATCACACTTAGTATTGCTTATCCACATCTGATCAATTATTCCTTCAGCAGCAAGAGCTTTAATAGATATTAGGAGTGGCTCCTTAGTCTGGAATATAGAGGATAAGTCCACTGGACTCCACCGCGGCCACTAAACTGCTGAATCTCTTCCCTCCCTCCCCGCCAAAGAACACAATGAGTAGTCTAAATTTCTCCATTGAGTTGGGAAACATTTAAGAGCAAGAGTTTTACATCCTGCAGAGCAAGAATTTCAGGGAAGCAGTGGAGAAAGTGTTGCTTCTGTTTCTGTTAGATACTGTACCAAAGTAAACTGTGTGATATCAAGTATTCCCCCTGGGCTTGGTCAATTTTATTCTGTGTAACTAAAGCCCAAATTAGGCTTCTGGAATCATCGCCACAACTGGCACCGGGTTAGATTTTTTTATTGGGGTTGGGGAATGGAAATATACTGTATGCCTGAATACAGATCTAATGAATGTAAGATACATTTATATTCAATGGCTGAAATCCAGTAGCAAGTCACAGCTAGGGTAAGCCCATTGAATTAATGGAACTTACACAGGTTTTGATTCACCAAATCCCCATTTATTTAAAGGATCTACTCTAGTTGTAATTTACTACTGGATTTCAGCTGCATGGAAAAAACAATGAGATATTTTGCGGAAGGATGGGGTTTTTCTTCTTCTATATATCACAAATACCTAAGAAGAAACTTTAGTGTTCTTGAAGTAATGAGCAGCAGTCAGTATAATGGGCCAAACACATCACTTTATTTGGTAGTTATGAACACAATTCCAACTTCGCCACAACAACTTATATACAGGTAAGAGTAGTTACATGTGTGCGGGAATTAACTGGATTGGCTAAATGCAATCAGAAGAGAATGAGGTGATCCTGAACTATATACAATACGCGCTTCTTGGAGCATAATGGCGCGAACCCCCAATCTCACGTTACTTTTAATTAAGGAAGAAGACAAAATGGCAAATACTTTTCATTTAATACACAACAGGAACTCACACTTAGGAGCAATGAGCATGTTTTACAAAATGCTTTGTATTTCACATTCAGTCTAGTGTGAGGAAATATTACACTAATTTAACTAGCTGTAGTTCTGTTTTAAAATAGTGATCATTATTACATACATTTTGCCACAATCTGATTTTCAATCAAACACAAAATACTGGCTCATAGTGAGTGCATGTGGCAGCATTTATAGTGATGTTTTCAACTCATAAGACTGAGTGATAAATAAGGACAAAGAAATATTTTATCAACTGAATTATAGTTGCAAGGGGCAACAATTCCCATTTCTATTTTGCAAGCAGAAAAAGCATATATGCATCTCACTCACACACGTATATCTGTATACGTCTACATTACAAACACTGTTTATATGTAATTATTATATAGCCCAAATATATATATAGTTGGTAAAGATCAAGTGACCTTGAAATCAGCCTGGCATTTTGCTGCCAGAAAGTGAAGCTCTTTTTTCTCATTTGCAAAAATGAATAACAATTTGATCATTCTTAAACTTCTAAAAGGTTAATTATGCTCTCTCCATGAGCGCTGAATAAAAGCCTGCTTTATCTCTGCCCAGATGAACCCCACAGGGCTTCTGTTCCTTCTAACTCTGCCTGGAAACTAAAGCATGTGAGCTGTCAATTAACTATCAGCTCTGAGATCAGTGTGAGAGCTACACTTGATTTTTTTTTCATCCAAAAAACCCCTAATGGTTCTCAATTGCAGGAGGTGTCTTGCTGGCTTTAAAAATATCACATCAGGAAAAAGCAGTAGCTAGCTGAGGGTTTAGGGCAGTGGTTCCTAACATTTTCACACTGCGGGCCCAACCACGCCCCCTCAGACAGCTGAGCAGGCCAGACACGTGGTTCATCCCACCATAAACACTGCTGTAAAATGCACCCATGACTGTTGTAAACGTGTTAATGACAGTCACAGGTGCATTTATGGCATGTTTTCAGCTGTTTTCACTGCTTCTGGCGGCAGCGGCAGGAATGAGGCAGGCACATTTTTTGTTGTTTCCACGACTTCCAGCACTTCCGGAGGCAGCAGCAGGAGTGAGGGTGGTGGGCCACATAAAATGATGCTATGGGCCACGTCTAGCCCACAGGCTGGAGATTGTGAACCTCTGGTTTCGGGGCTGAGAAAGGAAAAAGAAAAAGAAAGATGCTAAGATCTTGCTTTAGAAATCAGAAGCAATACAGAAAAGCAAAGAGAGAGAGAGAAGACTAATATGGATATTTGAAAACAACAGTTTGCTGCCTATAGAGCAGAAAGGGTGCTACTAAAACTCAAGAGGAACCAAAGTTTCCTACCAAGCAGCAGGTGGGATCTAGAGTGCCTTGATACCAGAATAGATTACCATTGGGTTGTTTTTGTTATTTTATAATGGACTAGCATAGGTTGCCCGGCGTTGCCGGTCTGTTATAAATTGTGTTTTGCTTTTTTGCGAGGGGGTGGGGTTGAGTTAAAAATCAACAGAGGATGCTATATTTTTTTATTTTTTATTTAACATATGTTTGTTATTTGTGTAAACTTTTGATTTATTGTTATTTTTTTACTTGTTTTTACTCTTGTGGCCTCTAGGTGGGGCTGTTGTGCTTTTGACTTGTTTTTAATATTCCGGCCTGCAGGTGGGGCTGTTGGTTTTGTTTTAATTTCACATGCTTTTTCTCTCCCGGCCTCTAGGTGGGGCTTCTTCTGGTAAGTAGTTTTTGTTTCTTCATTTTTGTTCCGGAGTCGTGAAGGGAGGACGTGCTGGTGAGTTCTCTGGGTTTTGTTTTTTGTTTTGTTTTTATGGTGTTGGACTAGTAGGTGTTTCTGTTTCTTCTTTTGTAGTTTTTTTGGGTTTTAGATGTGTTTAATTGTTTTGTTTATTTCTGGTTGGTTTTTATGTTTCTGATTTCTTTTGTGATTATTTGTTTAATTTGTGATATTTTGTTGTTTGAGTTAGGTATTTTCGTGTTGTAGTTAGGTGTTTTTTCTGTATTTTCATGGTATTTTGGGTGTTTTTGTTTGTGGATTTTGTTGTTTATTGTTTTGTTGGTTAATGTGTTTGTTTAATTATTTAATTATTTATGTTTTATTATTTTTGGTGTTTGGCATTTTGGGTAAATGTTTGTTTTTGTTGTTGGTATGTACTTTTGCGTGAAGAATGGACTTCCTGTCAGTTCCTCTTTTCCCCATTGCTGCTTCGAATTTTGGTTTCGATACAGCAATGGGGAAAAGGAGGAGCCGGCAGTCAGCCCGTTCTTCCCTCGTTAGGTAGGTCGGGGAAGAAGGAGCCAGAGAAGAGCTATCTGCCTGATGATGCTTCTCTCCTCTCTGTCTCCTTTTTCTCCTGGCTTACCTAACCGGAGATCAGCAGGCAGCGACCCGTAAGGGGTGGTGCTCTTCCTTGCGGAGTTGCTGGCTGCTGCTTTTGTATTACCTCCACCGCTGTTTCATGTTAGTTCTCGAAACAGTGGCATCGGAAGTACAAAGGCAGCAGCCAGTCATTTGCCAGGGAGGGTGCTTCCCCTGACAAACTGCTTCCTGCTGCTGGTTTTTTTCCACTCTGGCTCAAGGTACCTTGAGGCTGGCGGTGGTCTTGCCATGTCTTCAATGGGGTAGCGTGGAGGAGAGGGAGTCCCTCTTCTCCCCGTTGCTCCGGGAAAGAAGTCCAGCGATGGTGTTGCCGTGGTTTTTTGTGTGTGTTTGTTTTGTGAGGCGCTGTATCCGCCTGCTCCGGACATGCACTCCCATTGCATTTTTTAATTTTATTTTTCGTGCACCTGCTTTCTCAGTGTTCTGCATGCTCACGGTGCGTAGGACACTGGGACTTTGAGTTTTGCGTTTTTTGCTTGTGTTTGTGTGGTGGTTTTTTTCTGCAGCTCGATTTTAATTGGCCATGCCACGTTTCCCAATGTTCTTTTTGCTCGTGCCTCTCAGCCTGATTGGCTGCGGCACGGTGCACAGGACATTAGGAATTGAAGTTATTTTCATTTTTTTTGCATTTGTGGGGCTCTTGCCCCACTGGTGCCTTTGGCAACTCTGGAGTAACCTGCGGACCGGGTTCAGGCGAGTGCAGGAGGCTCGGTATGGGATAGGATGGACAGGTGCAGAAACGTATAGCAAGTTCCAATGGTTAACCCTTGGATTTATAGGTATAGATGTATATCTAATTGTCAGGGTTACTTTAACAATGGATTCCTGCCTTGGCAGGGAGTTGCATTAGGTGACCTTTAGGGAATGTCTGCCATAGGCTAGTGTGGCTTCTAAGAAGTGGTTCTAGAAGCACTTTAAAATTGTATTACTCTACTAGCCATAAAATTCTATAGCTCTATGAAGTGGACGGAACAGATTGCTCTTCTAATGAACCAGTCATTTAGAAGAGAGGTTTTTAAATTAGGCCAAGCTCTGCCTGTGTTCAAGGCGGCCTTGGAAACACTGCTGTTTTGGATAATTCCCAGAACCCTCCAGCCAACATGTAGCTACAGAGGGCTGTAATCCAAAACAGATCTCTTCTAAATTCTGACTGTGTCACATGTGAGGCCAAGTCTTTCTGACCCCTGCTTGAAAGGTACCCAAAGCAGTTGATTGAATTCCGTTTGAATTCTCGTCACCTCACCATAGAACAGTTTCAAGGATAGAGGGGGTAAAGAGTTGGATTAGTATTCAGGAGACCTGGGTACAAATCCTGTTTGGCCATGGACATTCACTGGAGGCAATATCAGGTATGCTTTAGGTGTGGCCTGGAATCACTTTAAAACTGCCCAAGCTTGCCTCATTGATATCAGGGTTGTTTCTTTCTCTTTCTTTCCCTCACCCCTTCCCATACAGTTTTGATGAGATGGAAATGTGGGCTTTTTGACATGCTGTTCCCTAATGTAGATCTGGAGGAGTAAAATGTCAGGAGGCTTGGATAATGTGGGGTTTTTTTTTCTCTCAATCATTCTTAGACCAAATGGATGTCCCTTGCCAATGGCCATTTGCACTGCCAAAGGTTCTTAGATTTAAGCTGCGTTAGCACTCACTGTCTCAAATATAAACACACTAGGTTAACTGCTAGGAGGCTTGTGTTCTGACCAACCTCTGATCTGCCAGTCAGCAAGAAAGGTTGTAGATATAATTGACAAGAACAAGAACACATCCTTTCTTGCCAATATGCCTCTTCCTTGCACGAACAAAGCACTGGCACTAACATCGATCACTGACTTGCTTTTCATTAACAATTGTTTTTCTTTCAGTGCAATCAAACTTCAGAACCAGTCATGCTGCAATAACTGTCTTTCATTGCTGTAACACTGAGGTGAAAGGGAATACAAGGAAGAAACATAGCAGCGGTATTGAGTGGCTCAGCAGGTGAAATTCTGCCAAGCTTCAAGTTGCCAACAAAACATCGATCATCGGCAATGGAGGCGATGTCATTTCATCAGTGAGTTGTTTTTGGACATCATCAGAAAAACAAAACTGGGGAAAGTGTAAATGGAGCAGCAGCATTAGTACAAGAGAATAATCAGGAGCTCAAGAGCAAATGAGGAGAATGAATTGGCAGAAGAACACAGAAATTCATGTGACACCCATTGGCATAGTTCATCCCATAATGATGTTGTTCATCAGTGTTCTTGGACTCTGCCCAAATGTCAGCAGGCCAATGGGCAAAAATAAAAAAATAAAAGAACACAATGTACACAAAGTTTAACATGAACAAGGGCAGAATCCATATAGAGCTCAAACTTTGAATCCTGAATCTCTCTTCGTGACTTAAGTCCTGCTTATGATTATTTTTTATTGCTGTCTCATTCAGTTTATTATATGTATTCTATTTGTACTGGAAGGTAGCAATAGCAATTACACTTACATACCACCTGATAGCTCTTAGTGCACTCTCTAGGCAGTTCACAAAGTAATTAGCATTTTGCTCATGCTGGGTACTCATTTTACCAACCTTGGAAGGATGGGCCAATCTTGAGCCCTGTTAGGATTGAATACACAATGTCTGCCTCCTGTCATTTGTCTTCATCTCTACAACAAACCCCTCTGATTGTTTAGACCAGGGTGCCCAAACTATTCAAGCTGTGTGCCGGTCATGTTGTTGAGCGGGACAGTTACGTGGTTCCTCCCACCAGAAATTGAAGTAAAACACGCCCATACATGTGTTTACAACAGCTATGGGTGCTTTACAGCAGTGTTTTGCACATGCATGGGCACATTTAACTTCCGCTTCCAGGAGTGGTGTGGGCAGCATGGGCTGTAGTTTGGGCACCCCTGGTTTAGATACAGAAGACTCTAGGATAGGCTTCTGTGTTGTCCAGGGCTGGCATCAGAAATTTCCGGGACCGGTACGCGGGGGGCCCCACACATTTTGGCCATGCCACCATGATTTTCTGTGCATGCGTAGTTTGTTTGCGCATGCGCAGATTAGTGGTTTCCTGGCAGTGGTGGACCCCCATCATCTCTGGGCCCGGGACAGGAGTCCTGATGGTCCCCCACTGATGGTGGGCCTTGTATTGTCTTTGGATAAATTAATGGAATTGATTAAGGGTATTAGTTTCAGATAAGGATGACTATTGGGGTGTGGGGCTGAACAAAGAGCCATTGTTTACTCTCAAGTTGGAGCAACAACCCAAATGAACTTTTTTATTACAGACACCATAGTTAAAGAGATGCTCAATTATTTGAATTGAGAAAATGGGAAATTGGCATCATTACAATGACAGAATCTAGAAGGAGAAGGTGAGTAAAAGCCATGAAGCCCCCAAACTTCCCTGGACATTAAAATCTCAACAGCACTAGGGAGGACTCAAGTGAGATCACTGTATGCCATACTTTCTCCTGCATTCTCCCATGGGCTGCCTGGCCCTATCCCACAAGCTCAGGGGAGCCCAAGAGATGGAATGTCTCTCAAGTCCCTAGTCAGCAGGACAATAAATAAATTTCATGTCAGAAATTACTCTGGGTTGAAATATTTTTTGCTGGAAAAACTCCATTCAGGGGAAACCCAAATGAGGCTCCTTTCATGACCCCCAAGATCCATCATGCAGCACTCGGGTATTGAACCCTGACCTTCCAGTCTTCAAGCTCAGTGTCTTTACCACTAAGCCATGCAGTGCTGCACTTACTACTTTAGGTGGAGTAGGGTGTGACTGTTGGAATAAGAAGGTGAGAATTATAGGGCTCAGGGTCCTTGTCACCCACACTGGGTGAAAGGGAGATGCGGGTAGAGGCAACTGAGGACTAGGATTCCATTTGTTTGCACCTCTCTGGTGGTACAAACAGAGATAAAGAAAAGGCAGATCTTTCTCCCACCATGCCATTTGGCCACGGAAGGTGTCCTGGAGTTGAAACTTCAGCAATGTAGCCACCAGCTGATTCAGTGCTGACCCAACCTTGGTATCCACATTGTCTGACAAGAGCTGCAGCAATGATCCCTGCCCAGCTTTAGCACTAGAGACACAAGTGGCAGTAGGCATGGCAAGGAAGGCTCAGAGGAAAGCAGTGCTGTGGATCCCTGTCCCCATAACCCACCTTTACCAGCCCTTCCTAAAAGGACTATATCCTGGAGATGGATGCATACTTCTTACATCAAACAAATCTTGATTTAATTTGTTGTACCTTTTGTTGTGTTATCTGATACACCGCCCAGGGTGGGAAATTCCCCAAATGAGCCGTATAAAAATGTAATAAATAAATGAATAAATTACATCTCCCACTGGACCTGAAGGAGTCCCAATTCGAAGAATTGCATCCAAGAGGTTAATATCAGAAACTCAGCCCTCAAAGAACGCAGGCAAAGGGTGGTTGAGTCCGAGTCTGTGCCTTTAATAAAAGAAATGGTGGTCCTAACTTGGAACCAACTGGGTGGCACACAACTGTTATTATAAGTGACCAGACCAAGCTGGAACCCATGTGACTGCTGCCATGTATCAATATATTTCATATCACTACTTCAAATAAATATATTTTAAATAATCACTGTTGATCAGCTGGGTAAGAGTCCAGCAGATCAGCAGAACAATCAGGGCAGCTGAAAGGGTTCCAGATAATCCATGGCAACACATCTCTATGGTGCATCTGAAGCCCTCATCGGGTGGCCTGCAGATCCCCACAGATCAGCTGAGAAGGGGTCCAGCTAATCAATCTGTTGTTTTTTATTATTATTCAAAGCAACAATATGCCACTTTAAATGAATATTTTTTTTAAAAAATAAAGCTGTGGATCAGCTGAGAGAAGGAGTCCAACCAACTGAACCCCTTTATCTGCTGCCACTGCAGATCACCACTGCTATCAACTGATTTGCAGAGACTGTGCAGGTGATGGTGGAGAGGGAAACCTAATGCTCAGGGGCAAGTAATCTGCAAATGATGCATTTTGCACCAATACAAGTATCAGCACAAAATAAACATCCCCCAGTGGGTTGCTCAAAATAACCTACCTGGGGTCAGAATAATGTGGGTTAATCCATGCACTGTGTGAAAAAATTAAAGTTAAATCCATTTACACATGTGTGTCATGTGAATTTTGATTTTCGATTATTCTCGCCAGTGCTAACTGTAGAGTTTTTAAAGCATCGAACCACAGTGAACATTGACCATACTCAACTAGATGGACTAATGGTCTGACTCAGTGTAAGGCAGATTCCTATATCCCTAACATGGCTCTTGGCCTCATGTCTATGGCTCCACTTTTATTGTTCAATGCCATAATATGTTACTTAAAGAAAATACTAGAGGGAGTGCTCATAAAATGTGTCAATGACACAAGACTTGGAGAAGCAATTAATACCTGGAAGGAATGATCAGCTGAGAGGGGGTCCAGCTAATCAATCTGTTGTTTTCTTGTCGGAGCAGTGGCAGAGCGATCTGAGATTACAGGATTTAGTCATCTCACCTGTGCCATGGTCAGATCACTATCTGGTGACTCTTGACTTTCTGGGGGCGACGCTTCATTGTAGGGAGGCAGGGCCTATTAAAATGGTCCGCCCGCGGTGACTAATGGATCCAGATGGATTCCAGAGGGAACTGGGGGATGTTCCTCTGGATCGGCTACATGATTCACCCGAGGCACTTGTCAACCTGTGGAACAGGATGGCAACAGCAGCCTTGGATGAAATCGTGCCACTGCGGCCTCTCCGAGCCCATGGGGCTAGGTCATCCCTGTGGTTCACAGATGAACTGCGGGAACTCAAACGGGCAAAGAGACACCTAGAGCGCCGTTGGGTGAAGACCCGGGATGACTCCGATTGACACTAGCTAGAGCTGCTATTAGGGCCTACCTAGTGGCAATGGGGGTGGTGAGGCGGCAATACTTCATCACCCTTATTGCCTCTGCTGATAATCGCCCAGCTGCCCTGTTCCGGGTAACCAGGTCCCTCCTTGGTAGGGGGGGATCGGTGCCCGGTTGGCAGGGTTTGGCTGAAGACTTTGCTGACCATCTGGTGGAGAAAATCAATCGGATTTGTTCAGGGCTGAATCCCGGCATGGATGGGGAGGGTCGGGGGGGGAACAGGAGCACAGTCTTGCTGGACAATCTGGGATCAATTTAATCCTGTTGTCCCTGATGAAGTGGACAGGCTCCTTGCAGCTGTGCGTGCCACTACATGTCCTTTGGTCCCCTGTCCCACCTGGTTGGTGAAAGCCTCCAAGGTGGTGACAGGTGGCTGGGTGGGGGTGATAATAACTGCATCATTACGGGAGGAGGTGTTTCCTGCACCGCTAAAACATGCTTTGGTGCGCCCCCTCCTGAAGAAGATATCCCTTGACCCAGCTGTCCTTAACAACTACAGGCCAGTTTCCAACCTTCCCTTTCTGGGTAAGGTATTGGAGAAGGCGCCAGCTGCAGAGTGTCCTGGAGGAAGTGGATTATCTAGACCCCTTTCAATCAGGATTCAGGCCCGGGTATGGTACGGAGACGGCATTGGTTGCACTGATGGATGATCTCTGGCGGGAGCGGGACGGGGGTTATTCATCCGTCCTTGCTCTTCTTGACCTCTCAGCGGCTTTCGATACCGTTGACCATGGTATCCTTCTGGAACGGCTCAAAGGACTGGGGATCCAGGGCACTGTGTTGCCCTGGTTTTCCTCTTTTCTGGAGGGCCGTACCCAGTCGGTGTGGTTGGAGAGTGAGAGGTCCAGCCCTAGGTTTCTCAAGTATGGGGTGCCTCAGGGTTCAGTGCTCTCTCCTCTCCTATTTAACATCTACATGAAGCCACTGGGTGAGATCATTTGTTCCCATGGGGTGTGGTACCATCAGTACGCGGATGACACTCAGTTGTACATATCAGCCCGTGGGGACCCCAGTGATGCCGTTGAAATCCTATCCGGATGCCTGGAGGCTGTTGGGGTCTAGATGGGGGCAAATGGGCTTCGGCTGAATCCCAGCAAGACACAGTGGCTATGGATAAGGGGGCCTGTGTTATCCAGGGAGCTACCATCTTTGGTACTGGATGGGGCTGTTTTGCCCCAGACAGACCCGGTGCGCAATCTGGGGGTCCTTCTGGACTCATGGCTGCTGCTAGAAGAACAGGTAGCGGCTGTGGCCAGGAAGGCTTTTGCCCAACTTCGGGTGATTCGCCAGTTGCGCATGCTCCTGGATCGGGACTCCTTGCTTATGGCCACTCACACTCTGGTCACTTCCCAACTAGATTACTGTAATGCGCTCTACATAGGGCTGCCCTTGACGACCATTCGGAGGCTGCAGCTGGTCCAGAATGCGGCGGCCAGGGTGGTGATAGGGTGCGGACGATATGCCCGCACCTCACCGCTACTTCGGGAGCTGCACTGGTTACCAGTTTGTCTCCGGGGGGCAATTCAAGGTGCTGGTTTTGACCTTTAAAGCCCTATATGGCAGTGGGCCAGGATACCTTAGAGACCGCATCATGCCAAGAGTGTCTGCCCGTCCAACCAGAGTGGACCGGAGGGGCTCTCTGATGGTGCCATCAACTAGGGGTGCACATCTATCTAGCACCCGTAGGAGAGCCTTCTCCGTGTCCGCACCAACCCTCTGGACCCTCTGGAACCTCCTGCCAACAGAACTAAGACTTGAAAGAGAATTGATGCCCTTCAGGAAAGGATTGAAGACCTGGCTGGCAGGGCAGGTGTGGGGCCCTAATGGGAACACAGGCCCTGCCTGCTGGCTTATGTAAACAACTAAGAACTCTCTCTTCTTTTTAAAGTGGGTGGGATGGGTGGGTCTTTTAAAGTGGATGGGATATGGGTTTTTTAAAGTGTTTTTATCTGTTTTAGAACTTGTTGTAATGCCGCCCTGAGTCGGGTTCTACCTGAATGGGTGGCATATATAAATATGACTAATAAATAAATAAATAAAAATGAAACAGTATTGTAGGTTATCTTGAAAGGAAAGGGAATCAGGGCAAAACAACAAGAACTTCAAGAGAGATGAACATAGGGTTCAGTCCATCTGTTGTCACAATTACAATAGCCCAAACAACTTAGACTTGTTAAGCCAACACTTATGTAAATCATGGAAGTCTACTGTGGCTGAGTCTAACAGCTAGATCTAAGGTATAATATTTATTGCTTAAGTAGGAAAAACCAGAAGTCCTAATATAGAATGGGTGAAAAGACTTGTGAAAAAGGCCTAGAACAGTGGTGGCGAACTTATGGCATATGTGCCAGAGGTGGCACACGGAGGCTTTTCTGTGGGTATGCATGCCATCCCAAGAAAGCTCCGCCTCACCTAGCCCAGCAGCCAGTGCCAATGGCAGCACTGCTTCCCTACCCAGCCCTCTCCCTCCGCCAATGGAGAGGCAAGAGGGGAAGATGAAGTCCCGCTTGGGAGGTGGTGGTGAGGAAGAGGTGAGGTGACCAGACACCCACACCCACACCTTCTAGGGGGGAGGCATGAGCACATGTGAGTGGGGTGCATCCATGGGGGGGGGAGAACCCATAGGGTGTATGTGCAAGTGCCCACATGACATTGCCAGAGGCATGCCAGTGACATCACATGGGTGCATGGGCACACGCTGTACCTGCCCACAAGCTTCCTCTCCCTCCTTGGGCACTCAGTCTCTAAAAGGTTTGCCATCACTGACCTAGAGGCCTTAGGAAACGCAAGAAACACATAAGGCTGCATTGCAACATGCTGAGTAAAAAGTTTAATGTAGTCTCTGAATGCGGAAGCAGAGTGTTTCATCGACAATATTTTTAAAAAACCACTCATTCCACTTTGATCATCTGTCACATTGAAAAGTGTGTTAAGCTATGGACAGTGTAGTTTGAGGAGGACATCAGAAAACAGAGATATGTCAAGAAGAAGGTGACAAAAATGGCAATAAGTTTGCAACCCAAATCCTGTGAAGAAGGTTGAAGGAATTAGCTATGTTTAGCATGTTGAAATATTTGAAAGACTGCCACATAGCTGTTCATTTGTTACTCCAGGTTTTGACTAAATAATTAAAAATGACTTAATGGTGATAAAAGCTGTTTCACAGTAGAACAGGCTGCCTTGGAAAGTAATAGACTGAAAAGTGTGATGCAACAGTCGATATTCTCCAACAGTAATTGGGATGAATATTCTTGAAGTCCCCAGAATCCTCCAGATACTATGACCATACCAATGGGGCATTCAAGGATCTGCACCATGCTTTGAGGTGATAAAGCTGAAATCTACTACATACAGTAAAACCCCTACATACAAAAAAAAGTCCGTTCCGTAGGCTTTTGCATAAATCAGTTTTTACGTAACTCGAAGCAAACCCACAGGGAAAATTAATTTTTTATGTAAATCAAAGCAAATCCATAGGGAAATGAATTTTTATGCAACTGAAAGCAAACCCATAGGAAAAAGAATCTTTATGTAACTCAAAGCAAACCCATAGGAAATCATGTAAATCGGGACATGGTTTTAGCACAAAATCATTATGTAAGTCGAATTTTATGTAACTCGAGGCATATGTAAGTTGGGTTTTTACTGTACCTTTCTTTGTTAAATGCTAAAGGACCACATACCTTTGCATGAGGGCATAGAAAAATCTCAGTGTGGTTTAAAGCCTTTTGCAAATATATCAACTGGGGTATACAGTGCTCTTTTGTGTCACAGGTGTCATTACTCTTTTGGGTATTCTTTATCTCTTGTTAAACAGTGCTAATAGTGAGCAGATACAGTTTTTGCTCTGTTAGTGATAAGCAGGTCATTAGATCTTTTTGAAGCCATCTATCCTCCAGAGCAGTGGTGGCAAACCTATGCCACACGTACCAGAGGAAGCATTCAGAGCCCTCTCTGTGGGCACATGCAATGTTGCCCCAGCAGAGCTCACCCTGCCCCTCTGCCCAGCAACCCAATGGGAGCGCTTCCTTCCTCCCCCAACACAGAGTTTGCCCCGCTCCTCTGTGGCGCAGACAGAAGCCTGTTGAGTTTGGGCATGCAATCTCTAAGGCCATCACTGCCTAGGGAAAAGTTCTACTTTTGAGGACTTCTGAGGTTTACATTCTACTTGAAACAAAACAAAAAGAAACATTGAGGACAGCTGTTCATTGACACTATCTTCCAATTTTTTTAAAAAATCCCATTGATTCAACTATGCACTTCTACTTTTCTTCTTCCACCTTATCCGCACATGTATAGAATTATTTTTACTTCATTTGTGTCTGCCCAAAAATTACAGAGATTTTTTTTTCAACTCATTGACAGCTTGCGATTGCTAAAATAAAAATGTTTGCAGAAATATATAAGGAGTATCAGAGTATGTTCTAAATCAAGGGTGGCCAAGCTTTTCATGCCGTGGGCCAGACCACGCCCCCTCAGACAGGTAAGTGGGCCAGAAACATGGGTCCTCACACTGCTTCCGCCACTTCCAGTGGCAGCAGCGGTGAGTGCATTCACAGCACGTTTTTGGCATGTTTTTGCAGCTTCTGCTATTTCCGTGACGGCGGAAGTTGAGGGCAGGACATTTTCAGGTGTTTTCAGTTCATTGCCAGCTGTTTCCAGTGCATTTTCAGTGCTTCCGGTGGCAGTGGCAGTAGCAGTGGCAGGTTCCTCACCATGGGCCGGATTAATTGGCACTGTGGTCTGGATCTGGCCCACAGGCCATAGGTTGGCCTCCCCTGTTCTAATAATAATGTAATAAAATTTGATTTATATTCCACCTGTCTGGGGTCGCCCCCACTCTGGGCGGCTAACAACAACACATTAAAAACACATAATAAATCACATTAAAAAATACAAATATCAAACCTAATTCACAGTGGGGGACCAAATAAGAAGCCTAACACTAGTCCAGTGACTATCCCTGCTCAAAGGCCTCCCTAAACAGAAACACTTTAAGCTGTTTTCTGAATGCCAGCAAAGAAGTGATCTGACACAATTCTGCTGGAAGGGAGTTCCATAAATTTGGCCCTGCCACCAAAAAGGCTGTTCTCCGGGTGGTAGCCTTCCTTGACAATTTCGGTGTTGGCACAGAATGATGAAAGCAGAGGAAGACTCCCAAGAAAAATAGATAGATAAGGATTCCTCTTCTAGCAGTATCCCCTTGTTTGCCATTACTGGTTACAAAGAGACACAAACACAGACACACTGCTACTCCTACTCCTACTATTCAATGAGTTCTTTCTGGGGGGAAATTGAAGCTGAAATAAATCACCTTTTTCATTTGACTAGACAAGACAGCAATTTTTAGCACTGAAGTGTTCTTTCTACGGTTCTTTGAAATTTGAGGACAATGTATTTTTAGCAATGTTCCCTCTCCTGCTTTTCCCCTTTTAAAAAAATATCTAGACTATTTTCCTTTAATTTAGAACGACAAGCTCTTTTCCATACTAACAAAAGCTGTAAAAAGGGTCAAGTGAAGAAAAGAAAAGGGGAACATAATTTTTCCCTCTTTTGAATTTTCTATGAACCTACTCCATTATAATCCATGTGCCAATCCATGTGACAAATTACCCTTGAATGGTATGGTGTAATTTGTATTCCATTGGTATTTATTAGTCAACTTGTAAAACACAGGTTCAAAGTCTCAGATCTGGTATTTCTGTAAAACAAAGGAATAAATGACATGGTCTATATCTCACTGAAGAGAAAGCCAAAAATATTCCTATCAGTTTTTATGAATCAACCTCTAATTTAAGACTCTAATCTAGGATTTTTTGGTCTATTATAAGGTCCTTTGCAAAATCATAAATGTTCAAGTTTGTTTAAATCCTGTTTGAATTTGTAAAGAAAAAGAACATAACCTACAGACTCTCAGGACATCAGGATTAGAATGCAGAATAAACTGAATCATATTTCAGGCATTCCACATTTTCTGACAGTAATTTATAAGAAATTGCTAAAAAAAACCATGGAGTAAATGTGCAGCCAAAAAAATTTTTGTCTTGAGATAAAGTAGCATGATATTTTTCTTCTCAAAGCTAGGATGTCAGAAGCCATTCTCTTTACTGCCTTATCAATTTACCCACACTGCTGGATTCACAGGTAGCAGTGAATTAATGGCTGGCTGATTTCCTATGGAGGAAAATTGATTAGGTTTTATTCTCCAGCTTCTTTTTACTTCCAACTATCCTAAAACAAATTTACTATCTGGAAAATCACATTGGAACAAATGTCAATTTAGGATGCCACATTTTAAGTCTGCTTTTGTTTTTTGATTGCAAGTGAGAATCTAGGCCGGCTCTACTATTAGACAGTGTAAGGCAGCTGCAGATGACACAAGGAGCAGAAGCAACATGTTGGAAGGCAAGCAAGTTGTGTTGCCCACCCTACCTTTCCTACCAACCAGCTAGACAGAGGATGGTGTTAGATTAACATGAGGCTTAGTCAGTTGTTTGCCTAAACTTGTGGAAAGCTAAAATTATGGTGGGGAACCAGTTGTGGTAGTTCCTAAAGAAAAAGAAGGGCCTTTGGATCTAGTAAATCCCAAACCAGCTTTCAATCCATATTATCCTACCCTACAGAATACTCTGTTTACACAGAGGATGTGAATCTTCCACCACTAATGCAGGATAACTTAGCTCTACACAAATCTCTATTGCTCTCTAATTAATTTTCTTTTCTCTGTGTACACATTTCAATTTTAATCACACTTGTTTCAAATCTGGTGGTGTATTCTCCTGTTCTTCTTCGAGATGTCTGTGAATCCACACATGTGGGGGTCTTCGCACCTGCGCGAGACTCCATTCGGATTCTACCAGAGCTATATAAGGGGGAAAAGGAGGGAAGATACAATAGTACAAGGCCCCACCCCCACCCTATATATTCCTGGCTCTGGACCTTCCCTCCTCAGTCTTTTTTTCTCCGCTTCATTTGTAGCACTGTTCTGCTACCAGAGTTTCTAAAGAATATTTTCCCCAACTTATTGTGATTGGTTTTTTTTTGGCCTCTTCGGCCAATTTTAAAACCTGTTCGTCTTGATTGGCAAAATTCCCTTCTCCGACGGTCGGTCTGAATGCCTCAGGTGCCTCGGTGAAGCACATCAAAAAATTGGCTTTTTAAAACCGAAGTCTAAAAAGGATGGTAGGAAAGAAAACATGGCAAAACCTGATGTTGCTCCCCCCCCCAAAATAATGATAATATAATATAACTAGCATATTTTGGCCAGCGGTGCCGGAATTTTTAAAATTGTGTTGGATAGTGAAGGGTTTGGTGTTTTCTTTTTTTTCTTGAACAAATGGTGCCAGGAAGTTTTAAATGGTGTTGAAAGGTTTTGTGAAGGGGGGCGTGGCCAAGATGGCCGCCGAGTAACATCTAGATTCGGACGCTCACGCTTAACAAAGTGGTAACTCATGTACCGGAGGGAGATGGAGAAGTTTTAAAGTGGTAAACTTTAAAGATAAGAACCTTGCCTGTCGTTATGGAAAATTTTGGGATCTTTTGAAGCTGGATGGTCAAAGTTCGGGAGACTTTTTTGGGCGGATGAAGCTGTGACGGTAGTCGCGGCTTTTCTGCCTGGGAGCCGAGAACGGGACCAGCGAGACTACGCAGAAGGCTTTGGAACAGGCAAGAAGTTGTTCGGTACAAAAATAACCTGCAAGTGCATGAATGGAGCTTTAAATCTTAAAATTGGCTGGGGCTTTTTTGTTAATTGAGCTCGGACTTTGAAATGGAAGTGGGTGGAAGCGGATGTAAGCAAGTGGTGGTTTCGTTAATGGCGGCGGTCCTGGAAAAACGAAAGTGATCGTGTTTGGGCTATGGTTTCTACATACCAGAAGATCGCGCCAGGTTTTGACGAAAATAAAGTGGATTAATTATTTTTGTCTGGGCTACAATATTGGAAGGAGATTGGGAGTTCCCCGGCTTAATCTGATTGGAGAAAGTTTTCCGTTCCTCAGAAGGAGAAGGGGGGGTTTTCTACCCAAAAGTTAAAGCAGTCGCTTGAAAATGGCGTTTTGATTGTCCGCTTCAAGAGAAGGACTGGGCGGCTTTTGCCTTTTGGTTCCTTTTGTTCCTCCACCGTGTGGATTACAAATACCTGTTTGTTTGCTGTGGAATATACTGCTCCTCAACACTTCTCCTCGCTGGTTGGATTTTGGGTTTTTTCTCCTTCTGGTCTCCCCCCCCCCTCTTTTTTCCTCGGCGGCTCGGGTTTTTTTAAAGGAGAAGCTGGGCTGACTGTTCCCTTGAAGCCCTCTTATTGTAGTTGGAAGTCGACTGATTGGACTATTTGCTTTGGGGAAACGGACCTGCTGTGGATCAACAATTGTTGCTCTTCTTTTTTTTTCCTGAGCTGCTTGTTGGGAGAGTTGTTTCCTTCTGTTTTATCTCCGTGGATTATAGCAACTTTTTGGTCCTCTGCTTACATATAAACTTCCCTATTGGACCTGTGGAACCAGTGGCTGCAGTGTCACAAGCCTTATTTCAGTGATTAACTTTTACAACGAACTGCAGCATTGGGCTTCTTACATATTGCATTGCTATGGATAAAGGTACAAGAGGGAAAGCAAAGGAAGAAGAACCAGTTGTAAAGCCTAAAAAGAAAGAAAAAGCACCAATGGAGGAATCTATTCAGTCTTCATCCCCGCCCACAGTGCCATATGATCAGACCCAAATTATGGTGGAAATTGGCAAGTTGTTTCAAAAATTGGAGAAAAATGAGGATTCAAGGGTGAAAGACAGAAATGAAATGATGAAAAAACAAGATAAAGTGATGTCATCAGTTGCAGACTTTGCAAAAAAGGTGGACTTAAGTCTGAAAAAAATTGAGGGAAATGTGAAATTGGTTCAAACCGAGGTAAATGCCATAAAGAAGGAGGTAAAAGGGACTCAGGAGGTGGTGCGGGAGAATAAGCTGAAACTGGAGGAACAAGAGAGAAGGATAGATGCTGTGGAAGATATGATGAGAAAGCAGAACATTGTCATCCGTCAGGTGGTGGAACGCACTCCGGATTTGTTAAGAGAAAGGGTGGTTCAGTGGTTAAATGGTTTGAATATGGGGAAAGAATTTGTTCAGGAAGATTTTGTAAGCGTTTTCCGGGTGGGCCCAAGAAGAGGGAGGGTGGTTCAAAGAAATGTGTTGGTAAAATTTGCGAATTGGGCAGATAAGTTGAAAGTAATGGCCCATCTGAAACGAGTTGGTTCTGATGCGTTGAAATTTGATGGCTCAGATGTGGAAATTTATAATGATATTTCATTAAAAGAAAGAACATGGAGGTATAAGATGAGGCCAGTCACCAAGCTATTGACAAGTAAAAATATAAGGTATAATTGGAGATTTCCGCAACAATTACGTTTCTTTTATGATAAAAGAATGCAAGTTATTGTTGAAGGCACTAATCCATTGGAATACTTGAGTTTGCTGGAACTGGTAAAGGTAGACTCGGAAGAATGGAAAAATCTTAAGAAGGAATTGATGGATTCTGGAGTTTTGGGGAGGGAATATGAGAGGGAGGAAACCGGTGGGGCTACAGGGGGAACACCACAGCGAGGAGAGGAGGAAGAGGAGCCGTCTTTGATCATGGTGGAGGAGGAGATAGGTAAGGAGTAATGAGTATTAGATTGTTAGTAATTTTAAGTAGTTGAAAGAGGTAGAATGGGCAAATAGCGCACAGCGCCGGTAGTAAGGCGCATCTTGCATGTCCCCCCTCTCCCCTCTTTGGTCAACAGAGGCGGCTTTTCGCAGGAAAGTGGGGAGAGTGAAAGTGTGTGTTTTATGTAGTTGGTATGGTGGTAGGGTTGTTGGTGGCACGCCCGATGGAGAGTTTAAAGCTGGGAAAAGAATTTGGTTATGGGAAGTATTAAAATAATATCGTGGAATGTGAAAGGTACAGGTTCTGTTCTTAAGAGAAGGAGATTGGAATTGGCGTTGAAAAAAGATAGAGCAGATATATTGTTTTTACAGGAAACACATCAGAAGTCAAAAGATACAAATAAACTTTATTTGGGATGGATGCAACATTATGAGATGGCGTTTGGTACCTCAAAAGCAAGAGGGGTGGCAATTATGATTTCTAGAAAGTTGGGATTTGAAATCACAAAAAAGATTGTTGATCAAGAGGGTAGATTTTTGCTGCTTAGAGGAAAAATAGAGGATGAGGAAATTATGTTGGTAAATATTTATGCTCCGAACGACCACCAAGCAGAGTTTCTTGAAAAAATTCGGAAAATAGTGGAGCTGGAAAATGTTGCAAAAATTATTGTGGCCGGTGACTTTAATTTGATAAGGTCAGGATTAGATTGCACAAACATAGCTAGAAGTGGAATTGGTTTGAAAGGGAAGGTGTTGGATAATTGGATGGGTGTTATGGGATTGAAGGACTCGTGGAGAGAGTTTAAGGGCTCGGAAAGGGCTTATTCCTTTTTTCACACGTCCATGGGACCTACTCAAGAATTGATTATATTTTACTTTCGGAAAAATTAATTGGTGATATAGAAGGTACGAAAATTGGGATTATTAAGGAATCGGACCATGCTAAAGTATATTTGGAATTGAAAGCACAAAAAAATATTCGAAGAGTAAGAAATTGGAGGTATGATCCTAATTTGTTCAAAGATCAGAAAAGTAAAGAGGTAATTATGGAAAGCTGGAAAGAAAGCTGGCAGTGGAACGACAATAATGAGATAAATTTTAACGTTGTATGGGATACCATGAAGTCGGTTTTTACGGGGGAAAGTATAAAATTGGCAAGCTTCAAATATAAAAAATATAAAGCAGAACGGGCAGAAAAAGAAAGGGAAATAAAACAACTACAGGAGGAGCATGCAAAAAATAAAGATAAAAAGGTTTTTATGAGATTACAAGGATTTAAGGCAGAAGTAATGGGTAAGGATATTGATAAAGTTAAACGAGATATGATTTACCTAAATAGAGAGTATTTTGAATTCAGTAATAAGAACTCAAAATTATTAGCAAGAGCAGCCAAGGTTAAAAGGGAGAAAAGAGAAATTGGGGTATTGGTTGATAGGCAAGGTTCAAGGTGTAATAAGAATAAAGATAAATGTAAAATTGTTAGGGAATTTTACCAGGTATTATATGCAAAAAAGGAAGTAGATTTGGAGAAACTTAAAAAGATAATGGAGAGGCAGTTAGGGAATGGAATAAAACAAGAGCATAAGGATAAAATGGAGGAAAGGATTACGGATAAAGAGGTTAAGGAGGTAATAAGTGGACTGAAGATAGGGAAAGCCCCGGGGGATGATGGATTATCGACAGAGTTTTATAAAGAATTTAAAGAGGTGGTGGTCCCAAAATTGGTGAAGTTATATAATTACATACTAGATGGAGGACCAATCCCGACTTCATGGTATAACACTACAATCGTTCTTTTGCCAAAGCCTGGTAAAAATTTGGAAAGAGTGGATTCATACAGACCAATTTCACTTATAAATCAAGATGCGAAGATCTTCACAGCAATATTGGCTAATCGCTTAAATAGCTTCATGGGGAAATATATAAATGTTGATCAAGTTGGGTTTTTAAAAGGACGACACATGGCGGACCTGACTAGAAGGGTATTAGATTTAATAGACAACGTTAATCAAACAAAGGAAAAAGTGGGATTATTATCATTGGATATTTTAAGGCATTTGATTCATTGCAGTGGTCTTCAATTAAGGAAATAGTGAAGAAATATGGGTTTGGAGATAAATTCAATAGGGTTATAGATTTTCTATATCAAAAAGGAAATGCTAGGGTTAGAGTAAATGAGGAGCTTACGGATGTGGTAAAGTTAGAGGCTGGCAGTACGCAGGGGTGTCCATTATCTCCTATCCTGTTTATTATAGCAATGGAGATTTTGGCCAAAAGCATAAGGGAAGATTTAAACATAGAAGGGATTATGGGTAATAAAGTGAGTATGTATGCAGACGATACACTGCTTATGGTGAAGCACCCGGAGCTGGTAATGGACAGGATCAAAGATCATTTACAGGTATTTCAAGCTATAACTGGATTGAAGATAAATTGGGATAAATCAGAACTGATGCTGTGTAATTTGAAACCAAGTGAGATGGGTAAGATAGTATCGACACTTAATATACAAATTAAGGATAAGTTGAAATACTTGGGGATAATTATTTCAAATAAACTAGAAGAACTTAAACGATTGAACTATGACAGCTTGAAAGTGGAATTTAAGAATAAAATACAAGAGTTTCAGAAGTTAAAGCTGTCATGGTTCGGAAGGATTGCTATGTGTAAAATGATATTGTTACCAAAGATTAACTTTTTATTTGACACACTAGCGATCCACTTGAGAGAGAAAGAAATAAATGAGTTCCAAAAGATGTTCAATGGTTTTTGCAATGGAGGTAAAAAATCTAGGCTCCCAAAGAAGCTATGGTACCTGTCTCAAAAAAAAAGGGGGTTTGGGTATGCCAAATTTGCTAACATATTATCGAGCTTTTCAAGTCAAGAATGTTGTGAAGATTTTGGCAAGAGAAAAGACAATTTGGGAGCAATTGGAGATGAAGGAATATAGAAATATTGGAAATATGATCTTTTTGGGAATAAAGGACAGAGTGAAAAGGTCAAATAATACCATGATGAGAGGTCTCATGGGGGTGTGGAAGAAGGTAAAAAAGGACATGGTCCCAAATCTCTCTCCAATTTTGGAATTGACTGATATGATGTGTTTCCCAATAAAGCTAGACAAGGAAAAAACGGAAATATTGGATAAAAATGGGATGCTTCTATTGAAGGATTGGTTAAAAGCTTGTGATTCTGATGTTGAGCGGAAAAAAATATTTGAGATATTAAATTTGAATTGGTTTCAGAAGTTAAAGGTGGACAATTGGAACAAAAAATATAAAAAAGAAGTAGGGTTAGATAGAATACATACAGAATTTGAGGAGTTGGTAAGGAAGATTAGAAATGGGAAAAGTAGTATTAAAGGTCTTGTAAGTAAACTTTATAACATATTGAATAGAGGCGCAAATCCACAGGAGGATTTGAGACAGAAGTGGGAACAAAATTTGAATATAATAATCGGGGAGACTGAGTGGAAAAATAAATGGAAAAAGAGGATTATGAAGACAATGTCTGTAAGAATTAAAGAACATAATTTTAAAATGCTGTGGCAATGGTACTTGACGCCATTAAGACTTTACCAGATGGATAATAAAAGAGATAAGTCATGTTGGAGATGTAGAGAATTTGATGGAACATATGAACATATGTGGTGGAGCTGTACAAAAATAAGGGAATTTGGGGGAAAAATAGAAGGTGAGCTTGGTGAAATTATGGGTAGAAGTGTTAAGTTGGAGTCAAGTACCATTCTTTTAACGAATGTGGAAGGTTTGGGTTTAAACAAGGAGGAAAAAGAATTGTTGGAAATTGTATTGACAACGGGTAGACAATGCATAGCTAGAAATTGGAAAAATGATATAGATATACAGATTGGAGAATGGTATAAAGAAATGTGGAGTTTAGCATTGAACGATAAATTGACATGGGAGATTAAAGTGAAAAGAGATAACTTAAAAGAGAATAGATTTTGGAACATATGGAAACCATTTGTGGACCATTCGTGTATGGCAAATGATAGTTCAGGACCAGTACCATCTCAAAGAAGCTTTTGGAGCTGAGCAGAAAATTAAACTCTCCGGGCAATGTATATATTCACAGGGTGATTATTATTTATCCAAAGATTAGTGGTAGCACAGAAAGTTCTTCTTATTTCAGATATTGAAACAATGGTTTTTAATATTTGGTGGTTATATAGTAATTAATGTGTTTAGATACTGTTATGTGCTAACATTTAGTAATGTCGGTTAAGATGATATTATGGATTTGTTTGTGTGTTGTATTGTTAGTTATTGTTTTTTTTTGTTCTTTTTTTGTATGTCTTAATAAACTAAATAAAAAAAAATTTTTAAAAAGAAAGGTTTTGTGAATTTGTGGCATTGAGGCGCTGCGTCCGCCTGCAGTGGACTTGTGCTCCCAGTGTGTTGTTTATTTTTATTTTTTGCGTGCCGGCTTCCTCAGTGCCAGGCTCTTTAAAATGGTTTTGGAAGGGGGTTTTTTAATGCAAATGAGGTTAGTTTTTTATTGTGGTTTTTTAAATTTTTATTTTTACGCATGGGCTGTTAGAAACTGTGATTTTTTATTTTTTGTTTTGGTTTTTTTAGTTTTTCAAAAGAGGAAAGGATGATATAATTTTTTATAATTATTGTATTTAACCAAATAATGTGTTACTGTGTGAATTTTTTTTAATAGTTGTGCCTTGGATAATAATTTTTAAAATGTGTAAGAATATGTTTTTTCAATCAATGTTTCCATAGTGTGTTTAGATGTTTTGTTTTGTTTTTTTGAGTGAAAACTTTTTTTTTGTGATTACTGTGAATATTTTTGATTGATTTGATAACTTATTTCAGTGTTTTTGGAATTAATCTTATTATTTTGAATATTTTTGGATGTTTTTACTCTGTTGGCCTCTGGGAGGGGCTGGTGAGCTTTTAGTGTATTCTACAATTTTTCTCTACTGTCCTCTGGGTGTCGCTTCTTTTTCCGGTAAGTATTCTCTTTATTTTCACATTTTAGTTCCGGTCGTCATGGAGTGAAGACGTCTCATGGTGGTAAGCTCTCTGGTTTTATTTGGGGGGGGGGTTGTTTTGGGTTTTGGGGGGGTCTGTGTGTTTTTTCTTGTTTGTTTTTGGCTGTTTTTGTGTTTCCTTTTTGTCTTTTTGATTTTGAGTGTTTTTGACTGTTTTTGGTTTGTGTTTTTGTGTTTACTTTTTTAGGGGCAGGGGGGTCTTTCTTTTCCACAGGCCAGGCTTGATGCCTGGCCCGTGGAAAGGAAAGGCCAGGGGGGTGTCTTTTTTCCATGGGCCCAGCTCAAAGCCTGGCCCGTGGAAAGGAAAGGCCGGGTGGGGGGTCTTTTTTTCTGTGGGCCAGGCTCAATGCCTGGCCCATGGAAAGGAAAGGCAGGGGTGGGGGGGCCTTCCTTTTCCATAGGCCATGCTCGATGACTGGCCCATGGAAAGGAAGGGCAGTGGTGGCGGGGTTTTTTTAACTTTTATTTTCCACGCACCAGCTGCCTCAGCGTTCTGCGCACTCATGGCACGCAGGATGCTGGGGCTTGTAGTTTGGCATGCGTGATTTTAGGTAGTGCAACGTTTTTTTCCTGCGGTTTATTTTTGATTGGTCGCGGTGCGTTTCTGAACGTTCCTTTTGCCTGCGCCGCTCAGCCTGATTGGCTCTGGTGCGGCGTGGCGCAAGGAACGTTGGGAATTGAAGTTCCCTTTTTTGTTTGCGTCTGGGGGGCTCCTGCCCCACTGGCACAAATTTCAACCCGACAGTTACCTGCGAACCCCGTTCGGGCGAGTGCACGGAGGCTCAGAGAGGTTTAGTGGGGCCTGGCTAAACATTCTTTGTCACATTCCAACGGTTAACGCACCATTTTATAGGTATAGATAAAATAAATTATAAGGCTGGCGGGGAAGGCCCCTCTAAGGGTGCGAGGCACGCCGCAGCTGTCAAACTGTCCTCTCTCATCTCAACTAGTGACAGCGACGCCATCTTGTCTGTTAGCCCTGAAGTGAATGTGGAGGAGGCCGAGTCATGGCAGGTAATAAACAACCCATCTCCCTTAGCCTCCCTCTACCCGGCAGCCTGGCATTCAAACTGTCATTCTATCTCCCCGAGATCCAAGTTGTTTGTTTGCTGCCCTGGGGACCACTATTTTCAGCCACATTTTTTTCTGTCCTCCTCCCCCCCACCTCGTGTGGGGGTGGGTGGCCTTTCAAAGGGGCTTGCATGGACTATAATGGCCATTATTACGAGGGGATGCTTTGGATCTCCCCCAGGCCGCATGGGTACTCGTCATCCAACCCTCATCTCCAAGACCACTTTGCTATGGAAGGACGTAGCCACAAACCTGAGGCAACTACGACCAGTCGCACGAGGCGGCTAGAAGCCCAAGTGTGGATTGCCTCCATGGATCCAGAAGGGCTCTGCAGCTATGGCCTGTGATGGTATCCAAAGGGACCCTCATCAGCGAGTGTCGAGGAATACCCTTAAGTCGTGTGAGGCAGCTAGAAGCCCGAGTGTGGATTCCCTCCATGGATCCAGAAGGGCTCTGCAGCTATGGCCTGTGATGGTATCGAAAGGGACGCTTGTCAGCGAGAGTCGAGGAGTACCCTTAAGCCGTGCAAGATGGCTAGAAGCCCAAGTGTGGATTCCCTCCATGGATCCAGAAGGGCTCTGAGTTTGAGGCATGCAGCCTCCCTTGCTCCATCGGCAGTGAGCAGTCACGCTCCTGTGGCCTCGGGAGATGCTGAGAGGGGACTTTTCCCGGTGCACTCTCACTCAGCAGTAGCCTCAGACTTTGGAAGTGAATAAGATTCCTCGATCCCAGCAACGCCCGGATCTGGATCCACTAATCCTCAGTCTGCTCAACCGCCTGTGGATTCAAGAGCCTACTTGGGACTCATTTCCAGATGGCCCAAGCAATTGATTTTGAATTCCAACAGCCTCCAGCTCCTAGATTTGACAAAGTATTCTAAAGGCTATTGAGGATGAGGTTTGCCCCACTTCAGTGGGTATGCTCCCATCCATCCTTGATCTAGGAAAAGACATCTGGTCTAAACCTTCTGCTTCGCAAAAGATATCTCGGCGCATAGAAGGACTTTATAAGGTCTTTGACCATGAGTCGGGATTCCTTCTCTAAAATCCCATCTCATGCTCTGTTGTAGTAGAAATGGCTATAGGAAAGTCCGGTTCTTGTAAATTTACCACGCCTGCTTCTAACGAAGACAAAATTGGACCATCTAGGCCATCGCTTATTCTCCTCCACCGCATCTATACATATTGCTAACTACCTAACGATGATGAGGGCATATCATGCACATCTTTGGGACAAGGTTGAACTCTTACTGGAGTCACTGACAGAAGACCCTAGGTCCCAGATGAAGGCAATCATGGAGGAGGGCTCTCTCCTGGCCGCCCAAAGGATTAGGCCTCAAGTCATACTATGGGTGTCACATCCAGGAGCATGGCAATGGCTGTTGTTCTCCGCCATTATTCATGGCTTCGCTCTGGGTGCTTAACTGATGACGCTCGCAGGAGGATTGAGGATCTTCCCTTTGATGGGGAGGGCCTCTTTAACTCATAACAAGCACTTCTTTCGCCACCATAAAAGCAACAAGTCATGGGACAGGAAACAAAATAATCACAATTGACTTGTTCAGCTTTCCGTGTACCCTCCCATACCCCTGCAACCTCACCCTTCCACCATCCTTGATCTCAGACGCTTGAACAAATTTATTGCCAAGCAGAAATTCCGCATGGTAACCCTGCAGGGGATATTACCACTCATAGAACAGAAAGATTGGTTTGCTGTCATTGACCTCACTGACGCCTACTTTCATATCTGAATCCATTCATATCTGAATCCATTCGAGCCATCGCCACTACCTTCGCTTTGCACTTGGCTCCCATACCTTTCTGTTCAGGGTTCTGCCCTTTGGCCTCACCTCGGCACCTCGCATTTTCACGAAGTGTCTCACCCCTGTGGCCGCCTACCTCCGCTCTCTCGGGGTGGCTGTGTTTTCCTACATCAACGACTGGCTCCTCGTAGCCCCGTCACGTGTACAGGCACTGGATGCCATTCGTCTCACCATCGGTCTTATGCACAAACTTGGTCTCAACATCAATTACCAAAATTCATGCTCTTACCAACTCAGGTGGTGTCTCATATAGGGGCAATGCAGAGTTCCAGCACTGAGAAAGCATGCATGCCAGCAGCAAGAGCTCACAAACTCCGATGTCTAATCCGATGTCCCATCCGCTACGCCCGGTGTCTGCCCTAATGGCTCAGAGGCTTCTGGGCTTCATGGCATCCACGGTTGCAGTGTTCAAATATGCACATCTCCGCATGCGTCCCCGACAAGCATGGCTACTCCAGAACTTCAAGCCACATCTTCGCTACTAGTCAGAAAGACTACGAGTCACTCCAATCTAGTTCTTCAACTCCGCTGGTGGTCCAAAATTCACAACTTCACTTCAGGTCTTCCCCTTCAACCTCCAGCCACTACAGCACAGGTGATCTCAGAAGCGAGCCATACCAGATGGTGATGCCACTGCGGACCCCATCGAGTCCATGATGTCTGGTCTCCCGAGAAGAAGTTGCTTCATGTCAACCTGCTCAAACTTCTTGTGATGTGGAAGTCGCACCATGCTTTTGCCCCCCACCTCTCAAATCAGGTGGTTCAGGTGACTACAGACAATGCTACGGCAGCTGCCTGCGTAAACGAGCATGGTCCACAAGGCTACTCTAAATGTCAACAGCCCTTTGGAACTGGTGTATCACCAAATGGATCTTTCCGATAGCAATCCATACCCGAGGTCTGGACAATTCCCTGGATGACAACCTCAGTCGCCAGGGGGACTCAATGCATGAGTGGGAACTACAGCGACATCACATCAGTTCGACAGGCTGTGCCACAGATGGGGGACCCTATCAGTGGATGTGTTTGCATAAGCCCTCAATAAGAAGTGCCCGCTCTACTGCTCAAGGGTGGGCGTGGAACCCCAATACATGGGGGTCGCCTTCATGCTGACCTAGCAGGGAACCCTGGTGTATCTCTTTCCCCCGTGCCTGCTCATTACTTGGACCCTAGTCAAAGTGACAAGGGAGAGGTTCGACATAATCTTCATCACCCCATGGTTTTCGATTCTCGAATCTCTGGCCTCGGACTTCCTCCGGCCCCCGTATGTGCCGGACCTGATCCACTGAAGCGGCATCCAAGTGTTGCATCTGGATGTACACAAGCTCCACTTGACTGCCTGGAGGATAATCCCGTAATTGTGGATGTCCTAGCTACCAACAGGAATCCTTCTACTACCAAGCATTGTGCTTAAGAGTACACACTGTTCCTCCAGTTCATTTTGCAAGGAAGTTAAAATGTTCCTGAGTTCTCATTTTCTGATGTTCTTTCTCACTTATTTGTTGCACCTGGCTTAGAAAGGTCAATCTCATTCCTTGATCACAGTTGCCTTAGCTGCCATAGTCGCCCATCAACCACACCACCCGGTCCATTCACTTTTGTTCCGGGATCCAACTGTCAACTATTTCTAAAGGGGCTGCATGATAAGCTTTTATGCCCCAAAGGGCCAACAACACAGCGGTCACTCTATCTTCTGCTATGCCGCTTCCGATACCCGCCTTTTGTATCCATGGCGTCCATGGATGTCAAGTTCATCATTCTCAAGGCTCCCTTTCTTCTGGCGATAACGTCTGCTAGACGGGCATCTGAGTTCGTCGTGTTACACTCAGATCCACCTGTTGAAGTCACTTTATACCCAGACTGGACTTTATACCCAAACTGGGCTTTTTACCAAGGGTTGTCTTGGATTTCCATGTATCACAACCATTGCCTCTGCCAGTGTTCTTCCCTATCCCATCCACGGCCGTGGGAAAGTCATTCCACACACTGGATGTTAGGTGGGCATTGCTGTTTTACCTGGACAGAACTACACCCTTCCAATCATCCAGCAGGCTTTTTGTAGCCTGTGGTGGCCCATGGGAGGGGACTGCAGTTTCGCCCAAAAGGACTTCAAAGTGGATAGACATGACTATTGATATTGTCTACCGCCTGTTTTCCACTCCGCTTCAAGGCCAGCTCAGTCTGCTAACTGGTCTTAATCTCTCACAGTCGTCCACCACTACCGGCTGGACACAGGAATGGCCAGGTATGCCTTCTTTGGCAGGGCGGTCCTGTCTTCAGCCCTGTGAATACAGACATTGGATGCCAGACACGGACCCTCCATTCAGCAAGCAGCTTGCTAGTCACCCACATGTGTGGATTCACAGATATCTCAAAGAAGAAGAATGGGTTACTTACCTGTAACTTTAGTTCTTCGAGTGAATGTCTGTGAATTCACACATACCCAACCTTCCTCCCTGCTCTCCGGTCTGGAGGGGTTCCTGGCTCTAGCTATGTTATGGACTAAGGAGGAAAGGTCCAGAGCCAGGAATATATAGGGAGGGGGAGGGGCCTCGTACTATTGTACTTTCCCTCCTTTTTTTCCTTATATAGCTCTGGTAGAATCCGAATGGAGTCTCGCGCAGGCGCGAAGACCCCCACATGTGTGAATTCACAGACATTCACTCAAAGAAATAAAGTTACAGGTAAGTAACCCATTCTTTTTGTCATTTGTTCTTTTGGAACAGGATTATGGTTTATTTTACCTTGTTACCTTCTTGCTACTTAGTTTATTTTCTATTCATTATTTGTAGAAATAACATATGTACTGCTTCTGTAGATTCTTAAAGGGAATACAGATATAGTATGCAAATTACACACATTCTAAATCCTGTGCAGATTAAGTAGATTGGCTCTAGGCCATATTTTTAATACATGAGTTATGACTAGAATTGCTTTTCCTCACAAAACACAGTATCCTGTTCCTGTTTAGGAGGACAGATGGAGTTCCTTTCTATTCTAGAAACGCTGGTGTTGGTAATATAATGTGAGTTCTCCAGGGATGAAGCCACTGTGGAATTTCTAGCATTAATAAATCTGTCCTCATCATACAGACCTACAGCTGGCGATCTGTGAACCCTATTATGGCAGGGCCATATCCCTTGAGACCATCTGTATTAAGTCCATGGTGAAGTGTTAATATGAATGCACTCTTAATTTAGCTATTTTCCCAGAGGGAAAGAGATTACCAAAGATGGCACTATGTTGTTGTTGTTTTTAAATTTATCAGGTATTTTTCACTCCTACTAGAAGTGTTGAAAAATGTCACCAAGAGAGATGGAAGATTCACCACTTCAGTCTTTCAAAACTTCTTAATAGATGCTATTTAGATGGAACTAAATCAGGAACAAACTCCAACAGACTTTAAAATTGCATATTAGGTTGATTAATCCAGACTAATCTATGATCTTACTTTTAAAGCTCCCCCCCCCCCCCCCTTAAATCTTGTTTAGCGTTAAGCATTTTCAGTGGATTGTTTATCTGGAACACTATATAAATTATAAACATTATTACTCTTATGCTCCATGGAATGATGGGAATACAAAGGTATAAGGAATTTATGTGAAGGTCATTTGGCCAATTTCTTTCTCAAAGGCTAGTGAGGGGTTGTGTTCTCTTACCTCATACAATGAATTTAAATAAAATGTAAGGCTTGCTGCGGGGATATTTTTTTCTGACTCTTTTAGTAAAATCATCTAACACCCAGGCTCAAAACAATGGTAAATCCTGTTACATTGAAAGAAGTTTTAAAACTCAGTGACTCACAACACGGAATCATCTGTCTTTATTTAAAATATCCTGCTAAATATATTTATTATTTACACTATTTTTATGTTCGGCTACCAAGGACCTCACACAGGGGCTGTTCATTTTCCTATCATTTCTTTTTAGAACAGTTGTGTGTGATAACCCAAACTGATTGCCCATGGCTGACAGACCAAGTGAAGAAAATTGTTTTCTTTGCCATTTCAGAGTGAGGTACACTTGGTCCAAATGTCAGAGTCTCTGTTCTGTAAAAACGCGATGATGGCCCATTAGCTGCATTTTCTCCATCATCATTTTCATTACTTTTTTATAAATGGAGAATTCCAGTATTAAGTATGTCTGTGAAGAAGCCTGCCAACCATTGTCTAGTATGTTTGCCAGTGTTTATAATGAATTCATTGTGGATTCCATCAAATCCTGGAGATTTCCCAGTTTTAATACTCTTCAGTGCTTGAGTAATTTCACTGACATCAAAGGGTCTTGAAAAGTGGCATTGATCAGGACATACATTCTTCAAATCACTTAATTTGTGCTTAATTTTTGCAGTGTGTGCTCAGTCTCTCGGGGCTCCCCATGCTGTTTAAAAATGTGAAAAGCATAGCTATATAAATATCTGGCAAACCAAAATATAGAGCTGAGAGTTATTGACCAATTTTACTCCTGACTCATGCTATAAACTATTAGAGAGGATAATATGACCAATAAATAAATTATCCTGGAAAGAATAGTGGATAGAATAAATTAACAAGTCCCAAGCTATCAAGCAGGCTTTTGATCTGGCCACAATTGTACTGACCTGAGCATCACAACATTTATGGAGGCAAGTTTTTAGGAAGGCCTCAAAACATCACTTGTTCTTATTGATTTATCTGTGCCTTGTGACACAGTTTAGAGGCATGGTCTACTCTACACATACTTATAAGTAATTCCTAACAAACCTGGGCCAGCTATTAAATAACATGCTTTGTGATAGACTGTCCCAGGTGGTAATAGAGCAAATCAGTAAGGTGCTGCAAAATGGCTTACTTCAAGGCTCTGGGCTGGCCCCAATACTTTTCAACATATAATTAATTAATATGTTATATGCTATAATTAATTAATATGTTATATGCTATAATTAATTAATATGTTAATATGCTATAATTAATGTGTCTTTTCGGGAGGGGATATTTCCTGCACCGTTGAAACATGCTTTGTTGCGCCCCCTCCTGAAGAAGCTATCCCTCGATCCAGCAGTCCTAACCAACTACAGACCTGTTTCCAACCTCCCATTTTTGGGGAAAGTATTGGAAAAGGCAGTGGCACATCAGTTGCAGGGGGTACTGGATGAAGCGGAATATCTGGACCCCTTCCAGTCAGGATTCAGACCTGGATATGGTACTGAGACTGCATTGGTCGCGCTGATGGATGATCTCTAGCGAGAGAGGGATGGCGGTCATCCGTCCATCCTTGCTCTTCTTGACCTCTCAGCAGCTTTCGATACCGTCAACCCACGATATCCTTCTGGAACGGCTCCGAGGACTGTGGATCCAGGGCACGGTATGGTCCTGATTTTCCTCATTTCTGAGGGGCCGGACCCAGTCGGTGTGGTTGGAGAGCGAGAAGTCCAGTCCTAGGTCCCTAAAATATGGGGTGCCTCAGGGCTCGGTACTCTTCCTTCTCCTATTTAACATTTACATGAAGCCGCTGGGTGAGATCATCTGTTCCCACGGGTTGCGGTACCATCAGTACGAGGATGATACACAGTTGTACATCTCGGCCCGTGGGGACCCCAGTGATGAAGTCAAAGTCCTTTCCAGTTGTCTGGAGGCGGTTGGGGACTGGATGGGGGCAAATGGGCTACAGCTGAATCCTAGTAAGACTGAGTGGCTGTGGATGGGGGGTCCTGTGCTATCCCGGGAGCTACCATCTTTGGTTTTGGATGGGGCTATTTTGCCCCAGACCGACCCAGTGTGAAACTTGGGGGTCCTCCTGGATTCGTGGCTGCTGCTAGAAGAACAGGTGGCAGCTGTGGCCAGAAGGGCCTTCGCCCAACTTTGGGTGATTCACCAGTTGCGCACGCTCCTGGACCAGGACTCTTTGCTCATGGTCACTCATGGTCACTCTGGTCACCTCCAGACTAGATCATTGTAATGCGCTATACATGGGGCTGCCCTTGATGACCATTCGGAGGCTGCAGCTGGTCCAGAATGTGGCGGCCTGGGTGGTGATGGGGTGTGGACGTTATGCCAATGCCTCACCACTGCTTTGGGAGCTGCACTGGTTACCCATTTGCCTCCGGGTGCAATTCAAGGTGCTGGTTTTGACCTTTAAAGGCCTATATGGTAGTTGGCCAGGTTACCTAGAGACCGCATCGCCCTAAGGACGTCTGTCCGTCCAACCAGAGCGGACCGGAGGGGCTCTCTAATAGTGCCATTGGCCAGGGGGCTCGCCTCTCTGGCACAAGAAGGAGAGCCTTTCTGTGTCCGCACCGGCCCTTTGGAACCTCCTGCCTGTGGAACTGCATCTCCAGATGGAATTGTTGCCCTTTAGGAAAGAACTAAAAACCTGGCTGGCGGGCCAAGTTTGGGGTGCAGGTGGAGGAGTGGCTTCCGTTGGGTGGTTAATATAGGGGATGATGCCTGCCCCACGGTTTCTTCAGTTCCTGCACCCCTCTCTTTTTAGGGGTGGGTTCTTATTGTTGGTTTTTATCTGTTTTATTGGTTTTTATCTGTTTTTACCCACTGTGTGAACCGCCCGGAGTCGGCTTTGGCTGAGTGGGTGGTATAGAAATTTAACAATAAATAAATATAAAATAAACATATATAGCTGATATGCCAGAGACAACATCAAAATAAGTTTGCATATCCAGATGATATGGCACTAGCCATCAGACAGGACATCATGCTCCTTACAGAACAAATTTTAGGAAATAATATTCAAATTTTAGGGGAATAGAGACTGACCCCCAGTATGACTAAAACTTAATGTAGCTGTTTCCATCTAAATAATAATCTTGCCAACCAACAATTTACAAACTGCTTTAATGGTACTCAGCTCAAACATAATTTCAATCTAAAATATCTGAGTATCATTATGAATTGCACCCTTTCCTGTAAACAACATCTCATTAACATTGCAGCTACTGTATAGTCTGAACAATATGCTACAAAAATTCTGTGGCACTATATGGGGTGTGACAACAGCTATGCTTCTGCTATGGTAATAAGCCTTGTCTACGGTAGCACAGAATATGGAGCACCAGTGTGGCTAAACAGTACACATGTTCATAGGTTGGACACTCAACTGAACAATACAATGCATATCATAATAGGATTACTATGCACTATTAGTATTACATCTACACCAATACACTGACTCCAAATACTCAGCCACATTGCCCTCCATATCCTAGAAGACAGGAGGCACTGGTGCAACAATATAGAAAAAACTTGACAGCCTACAATAAGAATGGGTGAAGAGATTTACACTAATAATTTTGACATGCGAGAAAAATGGATGGAGGTATGGCTGTTGTCCACACCATCTGATATTCATATGTATGTGCTGACCAAGTAGAAGCCCAATGTTTTTGCTCTATCACGACATATCTGGATGGCTACTAACAGGATAACTGGCCATGCCAGGTATACAGACCTATTATATAAATGGGGAAGCTGCCTACAGCCCAGTGTGACTGTGGAAATTCACGTCAAACTGTTTCTCATGTAGTCCATGAATGCATAAACAGGGCATTTATGGGAGATATGACAAATTTTCTTACTTTATCTCCTTCCATAATTGACTGGATCAAGAACCTGGACATAGCACTGTGGTGTGTATATTTTATCATATTTATCTATATTTTATTTCTTTACCTATATTTGACCCATAATTGCAAATGTTATAGTGTTATATGCCATGTGACTATAAAGCTGATAGATAGGTAGAGAGAGAGAGAGAGAGAGAGAGAGAGATGGTAACTTTCTGGGCAGATAGACCTATATCCATGGAAGTTCTTCATCTAATCTTATATGCTAATTTTGAGCTACCAGCATTTCTAGCCTTTTGCATAAAATGTGCAAATATATTCAGAGTACCTGAATAGTGCTCAAGTGTTCAACTTCTTCAAAATGTTTTTTCCAAAATGAAGATACAGTGGTTCCTGCTTCCCCCTAAATGAAGCCAGATACTTGTTTCCAGAAACAACTATTCAGCTGATTCTTCGATATTGATAAGTAGACCATGAAAGCTGTGGCTGTCTGCCCTATCCTGTGCTTCTGGACTCTGGCATTCAGGCCAAGTGAGATAACAAACTTAGTACATCATTAGCAGCGGAATGCCCTCAAGCATTAGAAAGAGGCTAATTGTGCTAATGTGAGCTTGCCTTACTTTGTGTTTTGCAAATCAGCTTACTTCAGTTTTGATGTTGGTCATTGAGAAGCAAACATCAGATTAATTAGCAAGTTGTCATGATTTAAAGGAATTGTGCATCTGAGGGGGAAACATCCTAAAACAGCAAACATGAAATTCCTTCAACATGTCATTTGGTCTCAGACGTTATTGTTCTTCAGTCTGAAGGCAATATAAATCTACATTGATCAATCTGTCTAGCACATCAGAAAGGACTGTAAAATTCTCAGTTGTTTCTCAAGCTCTTTTCTCTGCACTTACTCTTAGCCATTCCTTGCAAAATTAGGATTATTTAGACTCACATACACATCCCAAAAATATTGCACTGCATCCTCCAAAGAACATAAGGCAGCATGCATTCTCATTTGTCGTCTATTTTAATATTCATAAAAACAGTAAGATATAATTGCCAGCCCAAGATTCCTATCTGAGCTAAATTCAAAGGATAATCTATTGCATTTTTTAATTTCATTAGTGGCCATGATAGCTGCAGCTAACAGGAGTTCCAAGCCAAAACAGAAGGAGGGTGCAAGGTTGGAAAAGGTGGTTCTAGCCAAAGAGTGGACAATTTGTGGAGAGGATCAAATTCCAGCAACCTGCACCCCAGCAACCTGGGGGCCCGTGGGGACCCCAGTGATGCCGTCAAAGTCCTTTCCAGGGGTCTGGAAGCTGTTGGGGTCTGGATGGGGGCTAACAGGCTACAACTGAATCCCAGCAAGACTGAGTGGCTATGGATAAGGGGTCCTGCGTTATCCTGAGAGCTACCATCTTTGCTTCTGGATGGGGCTATTTTGCCCCAAACAGACTTGGTGCGCAACTTGGGGGTCCTCCTGGATTCGCGGCTACTGCTAGAAGAACAGGTGGTGGCTGTGACCAGGAGGGCTTTTGCCCAGCTTCGGGTGATTCGCCAGTTGCGCCCGCTCCTAGACTGGAACTCCTTGCTCATGGTCACTCACACTCTGGTCACCTCCAGACTAGATTATTGCAATGCGCTCTACAAGGGGCTGCCCTTGATGAACATTCGGAGGCTGCAGCTGGTCCAGAATGCAGCAGCCCGGGTGGTGATGGGGTGTGAGTGTTATGCCCGCACTTTTCCACTGTCCCAGGAGCTGCACTGGTTGCCAGTTTGTCTCCAGGTGCAATTCAAGGTGCTGGTTTTGACCTTTAAAGCCCTATATGGTAGTGGGCCAGGATACCTAAGAGATCGCATCGCCCTGAGGACATCTGTCCATCCAACCAGAGCGGACCGGAGGGGCTCTCTAATCGTTCCATCAGCCAGAGGGGCTCGCCTCTCTAGCACAAGGAGCCTCTCTGGAGCCTCCTGCCAACAGAGCTACGTCTCCGGATGGAATTGCTGCCTTTCAGAAAAGAACTTAAAACCTGGCTGGTGGGCCAAGTGTGGGGTGCAGGTGGAAGGGTAACCTCCATTGGGTGGCTGGTGTAGAATAACTCCTCCCCATGGTGCCTTTGGATCCTGCACCCCTTGTTTTAGGGGGTGGGTAGTTTTAACTGTTTTAACATGTTTTTAAATTGTGATTGTGAACCGCCCTGAGTCGACCTTGGCCGAGTGGGCGGTATATAAATTTGACAATTAAATTAAATTAAATACAACTCTCTCTTCAAAGTTTTAAATATACTTTAGAGGGTTTTGTGGGCATGGAACTGGATGGAGTCCTCCAAGACCCAGACTGGAGCTGATGTGCCCTTGGATCATTAGAATTTGCCCAGCCCTATTCTAATAACTATACCACACTGTTATCCCTGGTTCCAATTTGCATCTCTAATTAGGTTTAAAATAATAATAATAAACCCAACCTTTACCTAATAATAAAAAAATGCAGTAGTGAGTGACAATATCTTGTCTCAATGTGTTGTTCTGACTTTTCACTTAAAGCAGTTCTACCCATATAGGCAATACTGTTTGCATTCTTCTCCTTCAGGTGCCGTATCCATTCCGGATATTGGCTATCATCATGACAATAGTCTTCCTGTTCTTAACTCCTTGGATCAGTTCTTCCAAGGACATGCCACACCAGTCTCTCAGGTCCTTCAGTCATGAAGTCTGTCTACGTACAGGGCCTCTCTTCCCAGAGTTCTTTCCTTGAGGAGCGAGTTGGAGGATTCTGTATTTTGTGTCATTCCTCATGATATGGCCAAGGTATTTGAGCTTTCTTTACTTAATGATCTTAATGGTTAATTGAGCTTTCTTTGCTTAATGGTCCATTTGCATCTGAAGGAAAAGTGAAAACAACAGGGCCTCAGCCAGGACTGCTTTAGACGTATTTTCATCCTGTTCATTGACTATATAGGCTTTTGCCTCTTGTTCCCCCCTCATTACACACCCTTGCTGTCTTTCCCTGTTGCTTTCCCCTACGGCTATGGCTGATAAAGGGTTTGCGTTCTCTGTATTGGAACGCGACCACATCCTGAACAGTACTACTTCTTTACTGCCTCCTACGGGCGCACACAATGACGAATTCAACAACTTAGAGACTTTGGAAAAGAAACGATCAGATTAAATCTCCATTCGTCTTTTCTACTGGAGTATTATAAAACATCTATTATACCCAGGGGATTACGTATACCTAAAGGACCTACTTTGTTTTCTAATAACAAAGAATTTGTGGACAAGTGGACCCTGATCCTTGATAGGTGCTCCTACGATTTGATACTTCTTATCATAGATCAATGTAATCATGATGCAGATAATCTTAAAACCGATATAGATAAAATCAAACATGATCTACCATCTTCAAGCTCATCTACTACATCACAAAAGATGACAGCTCTTGAGACCAAATTGGAGGAATTCAAAGACAGCCTCTTAGCGTTTAAAAATAAAAAACTTAACCGTGATCACAACGATTACCAAAATAACCGCATATACAGATGGCAATTTGCATGACCCAACACACAAAAACAGGTCACTTGGCGCAGACCACTTGAGAATACGGACTACGAAACTACTGATTCAGATCTTGCAGATTCCTCTGCTGATGAAAGAACCAGGGATCCATACAACTTTTGACTTAACCGCAATAGACCTACATCTTCTGGAACCCAGGGCAACACTAAAACTGATTTTTTAGGACCTCGCAACATCCGACGTACCAAAAAGAAATGAATCCCTCTTTGGTATTCAACTTGTCTCACAGGCAACTTATGGTAAGGGAGTCCGAACTACTTAATCTCGGCTTGGGCTTTGTTCCAACGCCAAGATATTACTCCTTTAAAACACGTATTGACGTTTTCAAGCTGATACGTCTACTTAAACTTCGTGCCTTTTTCAAGCATTCTCCCGGTAAACCCAATACCTTTTCCCCCCGGTCCACGTTCATTCCTCCCATTGATAATGCCTCCATTGAAACATTTAAAAGAGTAATCCTTCGAGATATAGCCTCCTTGGAATATAAACATCGCTGCTCCTTTAACCTATCCAAGCATGATTTGGATCTCCTGCAGGATCTTGGCAATAGTCCTGATATTATAATCAAAGACGCCGATAAAGGCGGCGGCGTTGTGGTTATGAACCACTCTGACTATATCACTGAGGCTTATCATCAATTATCTAATAGCAACTTTTATCACAAATTAGATTGTGATCCCACTTCCCATGTCGCTAATATAATTTCTGTTGTCTTACAAGAAGGATTAGCTATGGGTTATATCTCCGATTCCACCTACCGTTTCATATTAAATAAGTTTCCTCGCACACCCATTTTTCATCTCTTGCCTAAGGTGCACAAACTTACATCAGGTTCCACCAGGGTGCCTTGCAGACCTATTATTTTGGCCAACAATTCCCTCCTCGAACCCATAGCCAAGTTTAGTGATCATCACATTTTTAATTTTGCTTCTGACACTCCCTCTTTCGTCAGGGACTCAGCCCATTTCATACAACTCCTGGAGAACACCATTATTCCTGACAATTGTGTTCTGCTTACTTTAGATGTCTCCTCATTATACACTAATATTCCTTTACAAGATGCACGCATGCTTATTGATTTTCTTTTGTCTTCCTGCAATAATCCTGATCCTCCTTCGCATTTCATTTTAGATCTTTTGGACATCGCTTTTGAACATAATTTCTTTAGGTTTGAGAATTCTTTTTATTTACAGGCACAAGGGGTTTCCATGGGATCTAATTTTGCACCTTCGGTGGCGAAGATTTACATGAATAACTTTGATAAAACTTACATCCTAGATTCCTCAGTCAATCCTTTTTTCAACAACATCATTATATATAAGAGATATATAGATGATTTATTTTTTATTTTTCATGATCCCTCCATGATCACTGATTTTCTAAAATGGATTAACTCTGTTAACGTTCATTTAACATTTACACATTCTTTCAGCTTTCATTCTTTACCCTTTTTGGATTTAGAAATTTTCATTTCAAATCACCAACTCCATACCAAAATTTATCACAAACCAACCGACAGACATGCATTCTTACAGTACAGATCTTACCATCCCAATTCCTTAAAGAACAACATTCCTTACAGTCTTCTCCTTAGGGCCAAAAGCAATTCTACTCTAGATTCGGATTTCCAAACAGCAGCTGTCTCTATTCATGACTCTTTACAACATAGGGGTTACCCTACACACATCATCAGGACAGCTCATAACCGGGTTAAATCCAGACCCAAATCCTCTCTATTCCAGTGCAGAAATAGTTCCACCTTTACTAATATTTTTTGGTCTCTTGATTTTACCCCTTTGGCACAAAATATCAAAAAAAAAACTATTATCAAACATTGGCACCTATTGGATACCATACCTGGATGTGCTGAACGTCCCACCATAGGTTTTTGGAGAACCAGAACCATTGTGAGTTTCATTTCCAAGACAGATTGCACTTTAAAACCATCTACCATGTCTCGATCTCCTACAGGACATCATCCCTGTGGTCACTGCAAGTTCTGCCACTTTATGTGGTGCACTGATGATGTATCTATTCCAAGCAGCAATTTTCATCTTCAGCTATCCCGGTTCTCCAATTGCAACACTCAACACTGCGTATACATGGTCTTATGTTCCTGTCAGTTGGCCTACATCGGCCAATCAAGTAGACCCCTCAGGATCAGATTGGGAGAGCATCAATCACGTATACGAAATAACATCACAACAGCCCCTATGGTCTCTCACTTTATCCACAAACAACATTCCTTTGCAGACATGCGGGTAGTAGTATTGGAATCCTTTACTCCCCAGCAGCATACCATCATCGATACCGAACTTTTTTTACTCCAGAGGGAAGCATTTTATATTCATTCCTTTTCCACCCTTTATCCTTTTGGGTTAAATACTGATCAAGATTTTTCCGCCTTTCTTTGAGTGGTCCCCGGTTTCTTTAAGTCTCTAGAGTATGTTCACCTATAGTTCATTTCCGTCTACTCTTAATTACCTTTTCTTACAATTTGTGAAATGACGCACATGTGTTTCCCGTTCTGCGGCTTACTTTATAATGCTCTTACCATACTCCCATTGTAACACTCTGACCCGATAAGAATTTCTAGCAGGAGGTTATTTTGGAGCGCGTTTGCATTTTGTACAGGTACCTTTATATAGTTTGATTTATGTTTCATTTATACTGTCAGGTTGTTTTCTTGTTTTCTCATTTTAGAACATTGTATTATGTGCATTTCAATGTTTAGTATGTTACAGATTCTCGACAAAGTATCAAAATATCCATTTATCCGGAAGGATATCGAATCTCTCTCTCTGCAACGTACCATTCTTTCTAAGATTCGCGTTCTCCCGGATACCTGGGCACCGTCTCATTGACTACTTTTCACCTTAGAACTGGTTTTCGATGCAGGATTTTTCCTCATGATGGACATATGTTTACATTTGAAGGACTTGTGATTCCCACACACATGTATATATGCTTATTATTGCTCCTACATTATATGTTTTTCTATGTGTTTGCATCACGGTCCTCAATATTAATTGTACATATTATTGCGAGTGATTTATACTGTGCTCTTGATGTATTTCTGATTACATTGCTTAGTATATGATTGTCTTTTTGACATGATTTACTGACTGTTTTAGACATATTTTCATCCTGTTCAATGACTATATAGCCTTTATTACCTTTATTATCTATAGCTTGCTGTGCCACAGTATTCCGAACGCTTCGTTCCATTATATTAAATTCATCGTTCTTTGCATTTTGGGTGTCGGCTTTTGCCTCTTGTTCCCCCCATGAGTTTGAGGGTGGGCAAACTCCTAACTCAGGGTGGGTGATGCCCACCCTGGACACCCCCTGGATACGGCCCCGGAAAACAGCTGATGTATAGTTCAGTCCTGTTTCTTGTGGGCAAAAGTTGATAACTAAGGGTCTGGGGGTAAAAGGTTTGTTTTCTTTATTTTGTTATGTTATGTTTTTACTATTAGAAACAAACAATAGATTCCAAGCCTAACAGACAAAGAAATGCCTTCCATTTCTTGAGCATTATTACAAGCCTCAAAAGAATACATATTTCATTTCTTCCCACCATCCCACTTCATTTCCCTCTTAGCTAACATCTTTTTTATATAATATAGTGTTTGCCAGGAATGTTTGTTTATAATTTCTTGGTAACTGCTCATTTTAGCAAAAGCTTAGGCAAAAACAACAACAACAACATATTTCTTAATCTTCAGCATCAAATATTTACGTGTGGGCAGCTATGTGATGATGCACACTAAACTTTCTCCTCTCACCCATAGCTGCATCCTTGTACAGTACTGTACTTTAACAAGATAATCAGTAATGAAACTATCAAGTCAGAAATGAGTGAGAGGAAAATGGTTTCCTATACACAGAACAGCTGCAAAAGGGAGATTCTGTGTAATCTAGTTGTTAGACATGACTCATAGCACAGTTAAGAAAATAACTGAGTTGAGAGTTTGCTTTGATCCACTAATTGCCATCAATATGCCTGATATTTAATATCTTGTAAAAATATGTATTAGCAATCTTTGGATATCAAATTTAATGCAGTTTCAAATTAATGACTTCTTAATTTCAACTCTAGTTTGAAATCCTCAGTTTGTTATGCTAGCAACCAATTTAATGGAATGAATGTTATTGAATACAGTGGAACCTCGGTTAACAAACGGCTCGGTTAACATAAAAATCGCATAGCAAAAGGAAATCCACAGAAAATATTGGTTCGGTTTAAGGATTTTTTTCTGAATGGGTTAATTGGTTTTCAATGCATTCCTATGGAAAACCACTTTTCGGTTAGTGTATTTTGGTTTTCAATGCATTCTTGTGGGAAATTGCATTCAATGCATTCCTATGGGAAATTCAGTTAAAGTAATTTTCACTGTAAGAAACGTCCCAGAGAACACATTAATTATGTTAACCAAGGTATCACTGTATATTAAAATCACAAGGAAGAACACTGTGCCAGTTTTCCAAGGGATGTAGCATTGTTACTGCTCCCAGCTTTGTTGTTGTTCAGTCGCACAGTCGATTCCGACCCTTTGCGACCCCATGGACCATTTTCCTCCAGGCTCCTCTGTCCTCCACCATCCTCCTCAGCCCGCCCAGCTCTGTACCCACTGCATCTACAATGCCATCTAGCCATCTCATCTTTGGACGCCCCCTTCTTCTCTTGCCCTCTACCTTTCCCAGCATCAAAGCCTTCTCAAGTGAGTCCTCCCTTCTCATTTGATGTCCAAAGTACTTTAGCTTCATCTTCACTATTTGTCCCTCCAATGAACAGTCAGGTTTGATTTCCTCCAGTATTGACCTATTTGTTCTCTTTGCTGTCCAGGGGACTCTCAGGACTCTCCTCCAACACCACATCTCAAAGGCATCTATTCCTCTGCACTCAGCCTTCCTAATGGTCCAGCTCTCACACCCATACATTACCACTGGGAATACCATTGCTTTGATTATGCGAATTTTTGTTTTCAAGGTGATGTCTCTGCTTTTCACTATATTCCCCAGGTTTCTCATCGCTTGTCTCCCCATAATCAGTCGTCTTTTTATTTCATGGCTACAGTTGCCATCTGCAGTGATCTTAGATCCCAGGAAAGTAAAATCTGTCACTGCTTCTACTTCTTCCGCATCTATTTTCCAGGAACTGATCGGACCTGTTGCCATTATCTTGGTTTTCTTAATATTAAGTCTCAAGGCAGCTTTTGCACTTTCCTCCTTGAATCCAATCAAGAGGTTCTTTAGGTCTTCCTCACTTTCTGCCATTAGGGTGGTATCGTCTGCATATCTCAAATTGTTGATGTTTCTCCCAGCAATTTTGATCCCATACTGTGATTCCTCCATCCCTGCATTGTGCATTATGTGCTCTGTGTATAGATTGAACAAGCAGGGTAATAAAATGCAGTCTTGTCTTACTCCTTTTCCTATTCCAAATCACTCTGTCATTCCGTGCTCTGTCATAACTGTTGCCTCTTGGTTCGTGTACAGATTTCTCATTTCTTCACAGACATACTTAATACTGGAATTCTCCATTTATAAACACTCAGAACCCCAATTTAAAGTTCACTTACAACTTTGATAGGGCTGCCATTTCATTTTTGGACCTGACTGTCTTCATTGCGAAGGATCACCAAATCTGTGTAAAACTATTCAAGAAAAGCACGGACAAGAACGCATACCTGCCATATGAGTCGTATCATCCTATGCATTTGAAAAACAGCATTCCGTACGGGATATTAGCTAGGGCGAAACGCAATTCTTCACATAATGAAGACTTCGAGCAAGCTGTTAAAGAAATTAGGAACAATTTGACGGACAGAGGGTATCCACAGCACATACTTGAGAACTCATTGTCCAGGGTTAAACAAACCTCTAGACAAGCACTATTAACTAGACAAGATAGAACCAGCAAGCCAGGGATTTACTGGTCTATAGAGTATTCTCCTAGGGCCAAAGACATTAAGAACATAGTTCATAAACATTGGTACTTGTTGTCTGATATTCCACGTTGTCAGGATAAACCCATGATTGGGTTGCGCAGGACTAAAACAGTGGGAAATATGGTAACTAGGGCAGACGTTGCACCACGATGTTCGTTCAGAAGTAGTTTAGTCAAAGGGCACTCTAAGTGTGGACAGTGTGTAGTTTGCAGATTCGCATGGGAAACAAAACAAATTAATTTTCCGGAATCAAATTTTTATACAACTCTTGATTTCTTCAGCAATTGCAGCAGTCAATACTGCGTATATCTGTGGATATGCCCATGCGGACTTAAATACATGGGCAAATGTTCCCGAAAATTGAAAACTTGACTGGCGGAACACCGATCCAGGATTAGGGGACAGGTAGAACAGGCACCACTAGTTAGCCATTACCTCAAAAAAAATCACCAAGACACAGACTTTACTTTTGTGGTACTGGAGAAGCTGACCATTGTAAGTGGTAGTGGGATCGATGTGGAACGATTATTATTACAAAAAGAAGCGTATTACATTCACAAATTAGAAACATTGCACCCAAAGGACTGAATTATGAATCTGATGTTTCGTGTTTTCTATAAGAATTTACAACAACACAGGTGTAGAGCACATTCTCGTGGTCCGAAGTGAGAACAGGTGAAGTAATACAGGTTTATTTAAGGGTAGAAATCAGGTTGAAGGTAACGTCCCGTAGAGAAATTGTTGAAGAGATAGAGAGGACGCGATAGAAAAAACTGGTAAGCGTTAGCTGTGTACAAGGTTAATACCAGGTTGCATGTTTGTTTTGAGAACTAATTAATGAAGTATTTTGTAATTTTTCAGATGTGATTAATACTCCCCTGATGAAAAAATTCATTGAAATGTCTAAATTAACCGGCTAGACATCGGGAGTGTTGAATGATTTATATATGAAAGACATACAAGAAAGGATTTTCAAGTTGAAGAGATTATATCTGTTTTTGGTTGATGTTTGACTTATGCTACAAGATTTTTGAACAAGATTCTGTTTATAAGAAGCTCCACAAGATGCTCATTACAGCACGTGTATGAATATAATACAATTTGAATTGAACTGAAGTCAAGAGAGTCATTATTTTTATTATTTTCATTGCGCCAGCACCAACGGTTTTTTTGCATTCGTACCAGATTTCTCATGAGGCATATGAGGTGTTCTGGTATTCCCATCTCTTTAATTACTTGCCACATTTTGTTGTGGTCCACATAGTCAAAAGCCTTGGTGTAGACAATAAAACAAAAGTATATTTGTTTGTGGTATTCCTTTGTTTTCTCCATGATCCAACGTATGTTGGCAATGTGATCTCTAGTCCCCCTGCCTCTTCTGAAACCGACCTGGACCTCTGGTAGTTCTCTCTCCACATGTTGCTGAAGTCTATCCTGTATTATTTTGAGTATCACCTTGCTGGCATGTAGGATGAGCGCAATTGTTCGGTAATTTGAGCATTCTTTGGCATTGCCTTTTTTGGGGATTGGAACGTACACTGATCTTTTCCAATCTTGTGGCCATTGTTTTGTTTTCCAAATTTGCTGACATAATGAATGCAGTATTTTGATTCCATCATCTTTTAGGACTTTGAAAAATTCAACTGGAATACCATCATTTCCACTAGCTTTATTGTTTGCAGTGCTTTTTAGGGCCTTTCTGACTTCACTCTCCAGAATGTCTGGTTCAAGTTCAAATTTCTCATTGTTGTTATTTTCAGGGGTATTGTGGTCCTTTTTGTAGAGTTCCTCTGTGTACTCTTGCCATCTCTTTTTGATCTCTTATGCATCAGCTAACTCCTTTCCATCTTTGTCCCTTATCGTGGTCATTTTTGCTTTAAAAGTTCCCTTGATTTCCCCGATTTTTTTGAAAAGATCTCTAGTCCTGCCTCTTTCATTGTTTTCCTCCATTTCTTTGCACTGTTCTTTTAGGTAGTTTTCCTTATCTCTCCTTGCTTTTTTTGAAATTCTGTGTTCAAGTGATTGTATTTTTTCTTTCTCCCTTGACTTTTGCGTTCCTTCTTTCCTCTGCTATTTTAATAGCCTCATCAGACAACCACATTGCTTTCTTATGCTTCTTTTCTTTTGGTATGGTTTTATTTGCTGCTTCCTGCATGATGTCCTGCACCTCTGTCCATAATTCTTCTGGCACTCTATCTATCAAATCTAAGCCATTAAATCTGTTCATCACCTCCACCATGTATTCTTTAGGGACGTTGTCTAGGTGATATCTGTCTGGTCTACTTATTTCCCCTATTTTGTTTAGTCTAAGCCTGAATTTTGCAATCAGTAGGTTGTGACAGTCTGCTCCAGGTCTTGTTTTTGCTGACTGTATGGCGGTTCTCCATCTTTGGCTGCAGAGTATGTAGCCAATTTGGTTTCGGTGTTGACCATCTGGTGATGTCCATGTGTAAAGTTGCCTCTCGTGTTGCTGGAAGAGAGTGTTTGCTATGACCAGTGCGTTCTCTTGGCAGAACTCTATCAGTCTTTTGTGTACCAAGACCAAATTTGCCTATTATTCCATTCACTTGTTGATTTCCTACTTTGGCATTCCAATCTCCTAAAATAATTTGGACATCATTTCTTGGTGTCTGTTCTATGAGGTGTTGTAAGTCCTCATAGAACTGGTCCATTGTGGCTTCATCTGCACCAGTGGTTGGTGCATATATTTGGATCACAGTGACATTGAAAGGTTTGAATTCTGACTGACATCATTGCAGGCGCACCCCCCAATAAAGGACTCAGACACTGGTAAAAAGTGGATAACGGCATTGGGCCACATTTATTGATTCATGCCCTAGTCCGAATTATAAATTTCTATTGGTAATTGACCAATCATAATTCTTAAGGCAAGCAGGCCGAAGTAACACTGGTAAGGTACCACCCAAAATTGCCAACGGCAATTGTTACAATGTATCTATTCGTATCAATTTGTTTGTTGACAACAAACAAATTGTTGACCGTAGTCAATATCTAACTAATGACCCCACCCTCTGACGCGTATCCGTGAAATCACGGGGTGATGCATGCTGTCTAGCTGTAGCCATCACCCCGTCGCCTGGTTCGTCGTTGACCGGACAACGTTTAACCAACTTATGCCTGTCTAGTGTTGTCCAGTCAATTGCGAACCTGCCGGATACCTGTGGGTCATAAATGTTTACCTTACCAGTGATACCCGCCACACGGGGAGGCTTCTCAAGAGGCTCACCGCCCCCCCCCCCAAGACCGTCAGCTCGGTCGACAGGCCTGCTCGCCAGTCCACTAACCAGAGGTCCATACCTCCCTGCGACAGATGGGCCCCCTCCCCTGAGTAAAGCTTGTAATTTTGCAGACTGATGGTGGGGAGGCTAATGACGCGTCCCCCGCCCTTGTCGAAAAGGAACCGGGCAATAGCCCCGTTCACGGAGCATCGTCTCAGTCAAGAGCCCCGAGGCCGAACGCCCCCCTGTAAGCGTACCGCGGTATCGTGTCCGACCAATTGAGGGACGTGGCAGGCCACACATAATGTGAGTAGGGCAGGTCACTGCAAACCGCAAGCTTCCGCGATAGGCCAGTGACCTGTCCCAAGCCATCGCCCCCAAGGTACATAACCAGGACATCGGGCGAGTCAGCATCCCTAATGTAGAAAAGGAATGGCAACAGTTCCCGCCATAACATGCCGCGCTTACCATACCACCTGAGACGTGCGGATGCACCCAGTCCCAGTCGGGGTCCCCACTCTGTCGCCGCAGCGTAACGCGCTGCCCTGTGCAGCGTAACGCGCTGCCCTGTGCAGCGTAACGCGCTACCCCATGCAGCGTAACGCGCTGCCCTGTGCACGTGGCTATGGCCCACCAGCCATACTGTCACCGGTGTAAAACGACACCCAGGGTCTGTCAAGGAAAAAAGGGGGGGAGAAACATTGCAGTGACTAAACTGGTACTCACGGTTGAAGAGGGCGAACACAAAACTGAAAACATTGTGATCCCCACCCTCCCATGCGGCGTATTTCAGCCCCGGAGTACCCAAAAACAGCTGCAGTAGAAGCCACCCCTATCCTGAACGAATGGGTGCCGCAGCGAGCCCCAGAGAGGCCAACACTGTCTAGTGCCTTCCCGGCACCCTCCAAAATTGAAATTTAGTAAGGGAAGACCCACCTTGGTGACAGAAAAACAGGCCATGATGCGTGCCACACAGTGCAAGGAGATCCTGTAGGGCACCAACCGGACAGATGTCTGCCAAAGAACATCGTAGCAGTCTACTCCACTGCCTACGCCGTGCTGATTCGTTTTAGAGGAGCGTATCCCCAACTGAGCCCAATATTGTCCCGACAGACATCTTCGAGTTCCAGTGCCCTACGACTTGCATCCGCCTTAGACAGCATCTCAAGCTCGCTGATGCGGAGCGCTCCAAAAAAGGCCACCGTTGTAGCCGCATGAAATGGGCTGCCTCATATCTATCAAAACAGAGGCCAGGCCAGCCCCGGGCCAATCGGGTAAAAACCCCTGGGGAAATTGGGTGGCGGTCGTCCGGGCTACGTCCACGCTCCCGCACCCACCCCTCCAAAACATGTCTCACACGGAAGTCAGTGGTACTGTCCACACGACCTCCCACCTTGGCCATAAAAGCCAACGCCGACAGCCTAGATGCTATGGTGCGAGGTGCAAGGCCCTGAGCGTGCAGGTAAACCATGAACCGCAGAACATGGGTTACCGGGATCGGCCAGGTTCCTGGCAGTTGAAATTGGGTACAGAATGCTCTGAAAGAATTAAATGCGTGGTGATACGCCTTACGCGTGCGTGGCGCTAGTGCCAGGCCAATTGCCCGGTTCACCTCTCCTTGCCAATGGTCCATATCTCGTCCGGGAGTGGCGAGGGAAATTCCTCCGCATCTGGGGCCAAGGCACGGAACCGGGAGATCTGCAGGCGGGACAAAGCGTCAGCGATATCATTATTAACCCCTGGGACATGCCTGGCCCTGAAAAGAACGTTGAGGCACAGGCTGCGCAACACAAACTGACGCACTAGATCCATAACCCTGGGCGATTTAGAAGTCTGTGCATTGACAATGTGGACAACAGCCGCATTGTCACACCAGAAATGCACAACCGAGTTGGCCCACTCCTTGCCCCATAGCATCAAAGCACCCAGGATAGGGAAAAATTCGAGATATGTGAGATCCCGCAGGCGATCCGTGCCTGCCCAGGCCGGTGGCCACCCACCATAGGCCCACTTCCATTGAAGTACATCCCATAATCCAGGGATCCTGAGGCATCAGACTGAATCTGAAAGCGGGGGGAAGCCAGGAGGTCAGACCTCCAAAATGAGACTCCCTCTGGAACTGGAGCCAGACAAGCACGTCTGCCCTGGTACCCCGGGTAAGTCTAACCCTATGGTGGGGCCTGGATAAGCCTGTCATGGCGTCGCACAAGCGCCGAGCAAATGCCCTGCCCGGTGCGACCACCCTGCAAGCGAAATTGAGGTGACCATGTAGCACCTGCAGTTCCCTCAGTGATGCCATGCGCTTGGCCAGCAAGTCCGAGATAAGGGCCACTAGCCTCGACACCTTATCCCTCTGCAACCTAGAAGCCCGGGCTACCGTGTCAATCTCCACCCCCAGGAATACTAGCTGTGTAGATGGGCCCACGGTCTTTTCGGGCGCTAAAGGGACACCAAGTTCCTCCATTAGCGTCTGAAATGTGTTGAGGAGATGTGTGCACGTGTCCCAGCCCCGTTCAGCCCCGAATAAAATCATCCAGGGAATGGGCTACAGACCGGGACCCTGACCTGCGGACAAAAGCCCATTCTAGGAAGGTGGTGAAACGCTCGAATGCCGAGCCCGAAATGGAACAGCCAAAAAGGCATGGCATCATCGAAATAATATGCTCCCCGGAACGGGGGTGCAGGGACAGGGCCAGCGACCCTGCCCGCATTAACCTCCTCAGCAATGCTGGCAGCAGCCACCTCCTCCCTTCCCCTGAGGCACAAAAGGTTGGGGGCGTCTTGGGGGAACCTACCACCCATGAAAGGAATACGGAACCCCAGTCGAAAACCCCAAAGCAGGTAAACTGCATCTGCCCCCCTCGGGTACAATGCAAGGCAACGCTCCAACATGTCCACATTAATCGGGGAGGGAGCCTTTCGGTGAACCAGCTCCACCTGAGGCAGTCTTGCCAGCCCCCTGTCCGCCCCTCCCTCTGCCCCGCATCCCTCCAGGCCTGGCACATGCAGAGGCCGCATGGGGGCCAGCACAGGCGGGACACTCATGTCTGTATTTGCAATTCTTCCCATTGCAGGAACCATTGTACGAGAAAGTCCCGCACAGCAGGCGGGCTGGAACCCCCTGCCCGCCACCTGGCGGGGGACCTGTGCTGGGGCCGCACGCTGTACCGCATGTCCACAATGGTATCTCTCTCCAGGCACGGGGCACGTGGGAGTCATGTACAGAAGCCAAAGCCTCTGGCAGGGCTCATCCCACCTCATCTCGGGGTGCAGGGGAATCCGCACACAGAATTCCTCGTCATAAGCCAACCACGACGGGCCCGGGAAGTCAACCATCGCCCTATAGATGTTGTCCAAATACTGGACCATCGGAATCGCCAACCCCGGCCGGGCCCTGAGGTATACCGCCATATATATGAGGTAGGCCGGCAACCAGTTGGCCCATGTACATGGTGGCTTGCGACGACGTGCCTGCTCCTTATCCTTCTCATCCTGCCCCCCTCTCTTCCTTGGTGGGCTCTCTGTTGAGGAGGGAGAAGATATCCACATACTCCCCCCGCCAGATCTTCTCTTCGGTGGTCTGGGCCAAATGGTCTCCCAGTGGTAAGGAATACCCCGCTGTCGGGGAGGCCGACACAGGTACAGCAGAAACTGGGGGCATCTGGAAAGGGGGCTGGACTAACCCGGCCACCCCCAAAACATTCCCCACAGGGCAAGAAACACCCCCCCACCATGGGGCCCTGGGTGGTAGTTGACGTCGCCGGGTGGGGCGTCATCGGCTGGACCGCTGCACCACCCGCGCGAGGCCAAGGTCATTGAAAAGCCCCCCCCCAACGTGGCCACGTGTGTAGGTGCTCTAGCTTGAACCGCATACTCACATGCTGCACCCCCATGGGCCGCCCCCACCGGGGGTTCCGGCCCACTGGGGGCGTCGGAGCTCACGACCGCCGTGGAGCTCGTTGACGGGGCCTGACCCGCACCGGCCTGTTGGTTGGGGAGCTGCGAGGCAGTGGCCGAGGTCGTGCCACGCGCCTCCAGCAGCTCGACCCATCCCGTCGCCTGCCGCTGCCCAGCAGATGACGTATCGAACTGTACCCCAAAAGGGGCCCCAGGGTGGCTAGCCCGGGCCAGGGATGCCTCAAGGGCCGCAACGCGGGCCAGTAGAGCCTCCACGCTGACATGGGGCAAAGGGCCAGCCGGCCTGCCCACTACAGGCATGGGTACAGGTCCCTGTACCCCGGGGCCCGAATAGGGCCACGATCCCAAACCCGGGCCCGGTAGGGCCGATGGAGCAACCTGCCAGGGAAGGGGACCACACCACCCCCCAAGGCTGGAAGCCCCCTGAGCGAGCTGCGCCCCTAGAGAGGAAGGCCCAGCGGAATGGGCAACACCAGGAGCGGTGTCCACCGCTTGCGGGCCGAGGGCCGCAGCCCCTACTGGGCCCGTGCGCGGGCCCCCGGTCTCCGGCTAAGGGGGGATTAACCCCATCCCACCGGTCCCGGTGAGTGCAGGCAAAGGCGGCTGCTGGGGAGGCGCAGCCGCGGTCCTCCGACCCGGATTGCGCCTCCGAACCGCACGAGCCGCGCTCGCAGCCGCCTTCTTCTTCGAGGGCATCTCAGCCAAACGACGGGAAGCCAAAAACGAGAAAAGTCAGCAGCCAAGAGGCTTCCCGGTAAAGGTAAAAGCGACAGAGGCAAGAGGGGAAAAACTTCTCCGCTCCGTCGCTTCGCAAAATGGCAGCTCGGCTGCCTCATGGCCACCCCTTTTATAAGGGAGCTGGCCACGCCCCCTAACTACCCGGATGCCTTCATCCGATGGGGGGGCCCGCAAAGAGCGCGGTGGCCATTTTGGCGCCGCGCTCGCAATCTGTCAATTTTGAGATTGTATTGCATTACTGCTTTTCTCACTTTTTTGTTGACAATTATGTTATGACTACTCCATTCCTTCTAAGGTTTTCTTGTCCACAATAGTAGATATGGTGGTTTCCAGAGCTGAATTCGCCCATCCCTGTCCATTTTAGCTCACTGATTCCCAAGATGTCAATGCTTATTCTTTCCATCTCATTTTTTACCACTTCCAGTTTACCTTGATTCATTGATCTCACATTCCATGTCTCTATGCAGTATTGTTCCTTGCAACACTGTATTTCTCCTCCCCCTTTCCTGTCCCTCCCCTTCCTCCACTCTGTTTTGCTAAGCATCCTGTATCATCTAAAACTGCTCCTTTGTTTTGCCTTTTGTTTTGGTCAATAGGGTTCTCTTGGCAAGCTTTGTGGCATGGTTTGCCGGTTTCTATGCCATTTTTCTCCCATCATACATTTTATCACAGGTTTAAAACAGTTTAAACAACATATTATCATGCATATTATCACACTTTAAAGCACAGTCTCTATGTCAGTTTCTATATTAAGTCAGTATAAAGTCTCTATGTGAGTTGCTATATTAAGTCCTCTACATTTTTGCACGTCAGCTACTTATCCTTTGCATGGGGCTCTGAGTCTCGCCCCCTGGTTTTCCTCCTCTGCCTTCTTCCCTTCTGCCAATTGGTCCTCTCCTTCGGCATTCGGCTGGTGCCTGGAGGTGGTGGATACCCCCGGCTGTGGGTGGTGGTCTCCGGGTGGCCCCCGGCTCTGGAGTCCTTGCGGCGGCAGTGATGGCTGGCCTTCCCGCTACTCAGTTTGTCCTCCTCCTCCTCACCCCCCGGCTGGGGGTGGTGATGTCCGGGCGGCTCCCGGCTCTGGAGGCCTCATGGCGGTGGTGATAGCTTGCCTTTCCGCCGCTTGGTTTGTCCTCCTCCTCCTCTTCCTCACCCCCCGGCTGGGGGTGGTAGTGTCCTATCATCTTCATCACTTCCAAGCTCTTCTCCTTCCTCATCTTCCTCTCCTCCTTCTTCATCATCATCGCTATCATTTTCATGTTCAGCATGGCAAGCATATGCTCTTTTCAAGCCATTAAATAGAAGAATGAAAGCTGGCGGTTTTTTTTAAACATGTAATTTTAAAATATATATATAGCAGATAACTTTAAGCATATAATGACTAAAATAATGTTACTTCATGTAGTAAATTGCAGTAGAATTGTCCCATTGAATCTACAGTGGAACCCCGGACAATGACAAAACTTGGTTCCACAAGTCGTGTCATTGTCCGTTTTTTGTCGTTGTTCGGAAGGCAGAAAAATGCTCACCCTCCAGAAGGAGAACTGGCCTAGCACATCCCCATGGATTTTTTTCACCCATTTCGGCTTCTCTGCCACCTCTGCCACCTCTGAGAGGCTCAAGGGACCCTATCTGTGCTGTTTCCGACACCCTGTGACCCCCTACGGGCGGTGCTGCAAGGAAAAACCTCTAGCTGACGAAGGAGTTTTTCCAGGCATTTTGGCTTGCAGCATTGCTTTTGGCTTTCAACAGGGTGTAAAGGGTCCTTTGAGCCTCCCAGATTCATCCGTGGTGGCGAAGAAGCCAAAATGGAATTTTTCACCCATTTTGGCTTCTCAGTCACCTCTGCCCCCTCTGGGAAGCTCAAAGGACCCTTTCCACCCTGTTTCTGACACCTCATGGCACCCCCCCCCCAGGTGATGGTCCAAGCCAAAACGCCGGGGGAAATTCCTTTGTCAGCTTGAGGTTTTTCCTTGCAGCATCGCCCGGGGGGGAGGGTTGTAGGATGTTGGAAACAACACAAATAGGGTCCCTTGAGCCTAACAGAGGCACCTGCAGTGGCGGAAAAACCAAAATGCGTGAAAAAATTCCATCACCACGTAATTTTTTCCACCCATTTCAGCTTGTCTGCCACCGCGGGTGCCTCTGTTAGGCTCAAGGGAGATGATACAAGCTGGTTCTGACATCCCCCAATCTCCCCCACACACTGCTCCAAGCCAAAAACTGCAGCAACGACAGGATTTCCCCCGGTGTTTTGGCTTGGAGCAGCACGGGGGGAGATCGAGGGAGGTCAGAACCAGCCCGGGTTGCCTTCCCAGAGCCTAACAGAGGCACCTTGGCTGCCTCTGACCACTCCCACCAAAAGAACGACGTGGTTCACGCTGGTTGGAGACGAAAAAATCACCAACTTCAGGTCTCCCGGATAACGACGTAATGTCGTTGTCTGGGAGATGACTTTTCAGAAAAAACGCATCATTGTCCAAAAATGACATTGTCCAAATGCATCGTTGTCCAGGGTTCCACTGTATAGAGATTTGGTAAGTCAACCCTCCCTAAGTTCCATTGATTCAAATGGGCCTACTCTAACTGTGGCTTTCTTTAGCAATAGTAAGTTACAATTACAGGAGGCCTATTTGAATAAATAGAACTGATGAAGGACTAGAATTACAAAATACCCATTGATTCAGTGGGCCTGCTGTAGTACAACATTTTATTTATTTATTTATTTATTTATTTATTTATTTATTTATTTATTTAAATTTATATGCTATACTAAGCTCAAGAATATGGGCCAACGTTGTTTTAATTCAAATATTGGTCACTGTTATTCATGGAGGCAAATACCTTGAGTGTTACATTTTCTCATTGAATATTTCCAAATCTGCTCTATCCCTTTTATTCAGCAAGATCACTTTTCAGGCTAATCTCTCTTATCTGTGGAATGCTTTAAAGCAGGGGTTCACAATCTTTTTGTGCCACAGGCCTGACCACACAACCCAGACAGCTGAGTGGGCCAGGCCATGCCCCCCGGAAGTTGAAACGGGTGCATTTACAGCTGTCATAAATATGCCCACTTCCACATTTAGAACAGCTACGGGTGCGTTTATGCATGCACGTCCGCTTCCACTTCCGGGTGTGGTGGCAGGCCACATTAAAAGGTGCTGTGGGCCGGGGTTGGCCCGTGGGCCGTAGGTTGGGAACCCTTGCTTTAAAGAAAGATGCTGATTGAAATATAATTTATTACAAATAAAATGTGAATCACAAGCACTTGCTCAAAGAAAGTCCTTTAAATAATCCTGTGTACAAATTTGACAGTTATTTTAGCAGCACATGACAAACCCTTGCAAAGGTTTAACAGAAAAAGATCAGGCTCATGCTTTGAAAAATTCATCACTGAATATTTGTTAACCTTGCTGTCTGCGATAGCTGTAGAACCAAGATAATAACCTTTAGATGGAGATAAATTGCTATCTTTCAAAAGATTATCTTCCATCTTAATCGAGTTTGCTCCAACAGCTGAACAGCCAGTGACCTTGTTCCTTATATAACAAAGACAGCTACTGTTTTATATTTATACCTACCTATGTCGCCTACCAAACTGCCCTCCAGGATTTTTGTAGTTATATGTGTAAAACTGCATCCTATATGTTGTACTTTGCAAATATGTCCCTTTAATCTCAAGAATGTTTTTCATTTTCATTTCATTTTCAATTTGTATGCCGCCTCACTCACAGAGCGACTCTGGGTGGCAAACAGGGAAACACAATACAGTACTGTATCACAATATCCCAGTTGCAATTACAAAATAACAATCACAGAAACATCTCAAAAACATTTCAACATTTCAGAAGCGTTTCAACAAATATCCCAACCAACCACCATCATAAAGCATTAACCCATCCCACCACAAAACATCAATATATATATACAAAAAAAGTCACCAACTCAACCCCAACTCAAGGTTTACTTTTCAGTAAAGATACAAGGGTTGTACTATAAGATAAGCATGTAAACTGGTTTTGAAGAGTTCTCCAAAAGAGAGAATATAAAGAACATTCCTAGGCAGCATTTGCACTTTAGACAATTAAACATCATTGAAGAACTAATTTGCTTGTTACACATTATTTTAATAACTGTGATATACTAGAGTGAGATAAATCCAAATGGCTAACATTATTATTTAGGGTGTGTAATACCATTTTAAAAGAAAAGATGAACAAGACTCTTAGTATATATAAATAAACAGTAGATTATGAAACATATTTATACCAATGGAAAATGATCTCCCTCATCAAGTACATTTTGGTAAGAGTTGAAAGGTAATACTAAACCCAGAGTTCTCAACCTTTCCGCACCATGGGCTGAAACACTCCCCCTCAGACAGCTGAGTGGGCCAGACACATGGTTTCCCCTTCACCGTACATGCTGCCGTAAACCACGGGGGGGGGTGCATTTGCGCATTCATGGGCAATGTTTGCACATGTGCAGGCACATTTACAGCTGTCATAAACATTTCCACTTCTAGGGTCGTCCCCAGGGGCTGGATGATTTGCTGTTGCGGGCCGTAGGTTACAACCCCTGCAATAGACAAATACCAATTGTGGCTGAATACACAAATTCAGGAGTTAACTAAAGTATACCAGAACCAGCCCTGTCATTAAGTAAAGTGAGGTGGTCAACATGGGCAGCTGATTCTGAATGTCATGAAAAGGCATCAAACTGTTAATTTTAAAAATATTTTTTTTTACATTTTCATTATTATTTTCCTACATGGGGGACAGATCCATTACAGGATTTCTCCCCATCTCTTTAGTCTTAAGTAGAAGGAGACACCACTTACTGCTTTGCCTCATCCAGCAAAAGGTTAAAGTAGACTAATTGACTCTGCAGCACCCATACATGTCCTCTTCCCAGTGAGGAACAGATTTAGGAAATTAGAGCAATGGTACTTCAGACAAAACTATGTAAATCCAATTATGCCTGCTGCTGGACCACTCCTGGGCCGGGACTCCTTGCTCATGGTCACTCACGCTTTGATCACCTCCAGATTGGATTACTGTAATGCGCTCTACATGGGGCTGCCCTTGACGACCATTCGGAGACTGCAGCTGGTCCAGAATGCAACTACCCGGTTAGTGATGGGTCGTGGGGGTTATGCTCATGCCTCACCACTGCTCCAGGAGCTGCACTGGTTACCGGTGTGCCTCCGGGTGCAATTCAAGGTGCTGGTTTTGACCTTTAAAGCCCTACATGGCAGTAGACCAGGACACTTAAGGGACCGCGTCACCCTGAGGTTTTCTGCCCGTCCTACGAGGGCAGACCAGAGAGGCTCTTTGGTAGTCCTGCCTACTAAAGAGGCACATATGCTGGGGACTAGAAGAAGAGCCTTTTCAGTGTTTGCCCTGGCCCTGTGGAACCTCTTACCATCAGAACTGCACCTCCAGATTGAGCTGCTTCCCTTTAGGAAGGCCCTTAAGAGCTGGCTGTGCTAGTGGGTATAGGGCCTGTCAGCTGTAACGGCCCAGTCCCGCTGGCTGGTATGATGGCCTGCTGTAACACACCTGTCTGTTTTTATTACACCTGTCTGTTTTTTATTGCTTCCCCTTGTCCCCTGTCCCTTACCCTCCCCCTTTTAGCTTATTTTAACTTTTTAATATCCCTTTTGGCATTGTTTAATTCTCTTTAACAGTTTTAAATTTTGTCTATGTATCTTTTTCTTAAGGGGCTAGGGAGGTTGGGGTGGATATTGTTGTTTTAGCCTGTATGTATTTTACCTGCCATGTAAGCCGCATTGGGTCATCCATGGATGAGGAAGGTGGGGTAGAATTTTTTAAAAAATAAATAAATAAATAAAACTGGATTTTCAAATTACTCAGTCCCCCTTAAAGCAACTTCCTTCCTAGAGGACTACATGGAAGTAATATGGATTAGTTGTCCGAGAGACTCTTTAAGTCACTTTTGAAATAGAGCACAGGAAAACCAACTTTTAATCACATATCTATACCATGTTCAGGTGTGGTTGAGCAGGGATTCAAACCAGGGCCTCCTGAGTTCTGGATGTCATGAAAAGGCATCAAATTGTTAATTTAAAAAATGTATTACAGTGATACCTCATACAACATCCAAACTTTGTTCCACAAGTTTGGACTTTATACGGATTTGGACTTTGTATGAGGCATGCAAAATCCTAGCCGCTATGCCTCATACAACGTCCAAATCCTTGCCTTGATGCCTCGTACAACGTTTTTTCCATAGAGATACGTTGTATTGTAATAGCACAGACTTCAGGGCAAAGTCAAAGAAACAGACAGGAAACTGACAGAACTTTAAGAAATCATTGTCTAAAGGCTAAATACATTACAAAAACATGTCAAACAACCCTGATTGTCCAAGAACTGAAGAATGCTGCAAAAATCCCAGGAATGCTTCTAAAAATTCTGACGAAAAAATTAAAAAAATCCAAAATCACGCTCTAAACTACTCCTAAACACTCTTCACCTCGTGCAAACCCCACAAGAGCAATGCACACATGTGTCCTGCCTTTTATACTGCCCAGGCACAATGCAACCTGGGGAAAACCCCAATGCCTCATATAGTCTTAGCAACTTTGTATGAGGCAACTTTTTTCAAGGAATTAGGCGATGTTGTATGAATCCGATGTTGTATGAAGTGGACTTTGTATGAGGTATTACTGTATTATTACATTTCCATTTTATTTTCCTACATGGGGGACAGATCCATTACAGGATTTCTCCCCATCTCTTTAATCCAGTTTTGTCTGGCACTCTATCCACTATACCACACTGGGTAGTTATATGTTTAAAGCTGTATCCTAACTTTCTAGCCTCAGACACTGACTGATGTGGAATGTGGGTTAGAGGAAGGGGGAGGGACACTCTTTTTTGTTGGATTTATTTGAAAAGGACTAAAAGATGTAAAAGAATAAAATCTAGCATGTCAAGATCCTCTTCTTTGCCTTGGCTCAGATGACTAGCATATTTCCTGATTATGCCACAGAGTTCATCCTCTGCAGAAAAATTAGCATGGCATTGATTATTAAATGAGAACATACCAACCCACTGCTGTGCCTTTATGTTCCAAAAGTACATATATGTGCAGAGAAAATGCATCCGTGATGGGGACTAGCTGAACAGAGGATATTTAGTAGATTTGGCTTAAGCCTCCCGGATACATGACATGCAGCTATTCAGTCTAAGCAGCGCTCCCTCCCTGCTTCCTTCCACTAACAAAATGACCTTTTCTGGGTTGAGTGTTTCATGATATCAAACAATGGCACAGCATGGCAAGAGATCAAACCTACATAATGGATTGGCCTTTTGCTCTCTCCGGCAACCTCTGCTCCAATGGACTGTGCTGTTTGAGCAGAATTTGGAAGTGATTAAAACTTGAAAGAAAATCCTGTGCCAGTTTAAGGTAACAAGACTGGCAGTAGCACAGATCCATCTACTGTCACCACAATGGCATGCATTTTCATCCTGTTGATCAGCTATGTAGGAATGATAGCTTTGACAATTAATGTGTGAAGATAAGGTGGAGTTAGAGTTGCCATAATTATCTCCCAGAAAACCGGGACAGAAATATACTTGACTAAAATGGGTGGGTTATCTACAAAATAGCCTTTTTAAAAAACAATCATAATACATACATACATATCTTTATTCGACCGTCAGTCAGCACAAAATAACACAGAGAGATTTAAACTAACATTTAAGCCTCAAACAAACAAGCATAATATAATGACAGCTACAAAACACTTTCACATTAAATATATCAATACATACATAAATTTATTTACAACAGTTAATTCTTATTGTAAGATGATCTGTTGTACTTCTGAGAAGTCATTTCTCGGTCAACTCTTAATGTCTTCAGTTCCAGGAAACACACTGGTCACACTTATCGGGTGGTGGTGTGTGGCGAGGATGTTAAGATTTGTCTCCAGCTATACTCCAACTCCAATGTGGCAGGAAATTGCTCATTTGATGTCAAGAGATCAAATTTATTTTAATGGTGTATTATAATACACAATAAGTAAATTTTAAAAATCCGGGACTTTAACATAATTTTTATTGAACTTGCCAGGACAATTTTTCCGACCTTGAATCCAGGACAATCCCGGTTTTCCGGGACATATGGCAATCCTAGGTGGAGTGCCTTTTGCCTGTTTGGATGTGCCTTGGATAGGCTACGTGTGTTTACATATGATAGCTTCAGGGACATAGCCAGGGGGGGCAGGGGGCAAAAATCCTCCTGAGCTTACAGCCCCCACACACACTCTGGGATGCCAATGTTATGTGTGTGTGTGTGTGTGTGTGTGTGTGTGTGTGTGTGTGTGTGTGTGTGACATTGTTGCCCCTCCTGAAACCCCCCTCCCCCATCTAGAATCCTGGCTACGGCCCAGGATAGCATCCCTTGCATCAAAATGATTATTTGCAGCTCTATGAGGAGAGGGGCTGGTTTCTGCTGTAAATTTCACAAAGTGCAAATCATGGTGCTTTGAGTAAACACTGTAGAATTCACATACAGTACCTCGAAGATCTATGGCTGAATTCCTGTTGTGTATATAATACTTGTGGAAAGGTGATAACATCACAGCTGGGGAAATTCTCAGAAATTAAGAACTTCCTCAATTCCCTTTCCCCCCCAATTCCCATGTCATCTCCTTCGTTGTGTGGGAGTTGTGGGAGCCACAGGACAGAAGGAAGGTTTTACTAAATTCACATACTGTTAGGATATTTTCATTAATTAAAGACTTTCTCAGTCTATTTCATAGTTCCCATGGCTCCAAAGAAATGAAAGGAATTACATGGAAAGCAGAAAAGCCATGGAAAGGAAGTACGGAGTCCTTAATTACTGAAAATCACTCCCTTTTACTAACATCCTATATTTCTGTAGATGTAATGGCACCAACACACAATGAATGTATGCATTTACACAATTGTTAAACACACAAGAGAAAAATGGTAAGAAAAAGTGGTTGATGCAGTGCACAAAACATCTTGGATTGCAGACTGTAATCTTTTTTATTACCTACAGGTAAAACATAGCTCTCTGTTACCTATCTGTTCAACAAATTTGAAAAGAGTGCTTCTAAGTGGGAAATGTCGTTTGGTTAACAACAAAGTGAAGAAAGTGGCTTCATTTTGGCAGTCCAGGTTTTGATCAAGAAGAGGAAGAAGAAGAGGAGGAAGAAAATTGGAGGGGGACAGTCATGAAAATGTCAAACTTTTCATACCCTCCTGCATAATTTACATAATATGTAAATATGACTGTTTGAATAGGGATACTAGAGGATGGCAACCAAAAGAGAGGGAACAAAAGCAAATGCAAGCGCGGCGCCAAAATGGCCGCCGCGCTCTTTGCGGGCCCCCCCCACCGGACTTGGACATCCGGGTAGTTAGGGGGTGTGGCCAGCACCCTTTAAAAGGGGTGGCCATGAGGCAGCCGCACTGCCATTTTGCGAAGCGACGGAGAGGAGACGTTTTCCCCCTTTTGCTCCGTCACTCTTCACTTTAGCTGGGAAGCCTCTTCTGGGCAGCGGTTTTTCTTCGCTCCTTTTTCTTCGGCTTCCCAACAATCCGGCAATGCCTTCCAAAAAGAAGGCGATGGCGAATGCGGTTCGCCCTTCCAGGAGGCGCCAGCCGGGTCGGAGGACCGTGACTGCGCCCCCTTCAGCAGGCCCCCTTTACGGAGGCGCCCACCAGGACCGGTGGGATGGGGTCAATTATTCCTTGGCCTGAGGCTGGGCAGCCTCAGACCGGCCCGGCAGGGGCTACAGCCCCCGGCCCGCAATTAGCGGCCACCGGCCCGGGCCTGGCGCATAACCAACCCGGGCCTTCGGACCTTGGCACGCAGCTTCCAGCGGTGGGCTTTAACCAAGGGGGTTGGCTGGGTTCCCTTCCCCGGCAGGGCATGCCCCCCGCCCCTCCGGGGCCGGTGGTTGGGGCATGGCCATATTCGGGCCCCGGGGTCCAGAGACCTGGCCCGGCACCCGTGAACAGTGGGCCGGCCAGCCCTATGCCCCCCATCAGCGTTGGGGGCTATGTAAACGTTGATGCCCTACTGGCCCGCGTAGCGGCCCTGTAGGCATCTTTGGGGATAGTTAATCCATCCGGGGCACATTTTAGTTTACAGGTCAACGCAACGTCTGCCGGTCCTCGGCAGGCGGCCGAACGGGTTGAGCTGCCTGAGGCACGTAGGTCGGCACCAGCCGCGGCCTCGCAGCTCCCCATGCAGCAGATGCCGACAGCAGGTAGTGGTCAGGCCCCATCGACGAGCTCGGTTGCGGTCGCGAGCTCCGACGCCCGCAGTGGGCCGGAACCCCCGGTGGGAGCGGCCCATGGGGGTGCAACTTGTGAGTATACGGTTCAAGCTAGTGCACCCACACCACAACCCACAACGGGGGGAGGCGTACAGTGGCCTTGGCCTCGCCTGGCTGGGGCGGCGGGTCAGCCGCCGCCGGCCCATCTGGGGACGGCTCCGCCACTCCAAGGCCCCACTTGGGGTGGGGCACCCTGTCCTGCAGGGAACCTACTGGGGGTGGTGGGGCTGGTCCAGGCTCCTTTCATGGTGCCCAGCACTGTCAATGTGCCGGTGTCGGCGTTTCCGACGGCAGGTTATTCGTTACCCCTTGGGGATCATCTGGCCCAGGCCACCAAGGAAAAGATCTGGCGGGGGGAATATGTGGACATTTTCTCCCTCTTGAATAGAGAACCCACCAAAGAGGAGAGGGAGGGGCAGGACGAGAAGGACAAGGAGGAGTCACGTCAACGTAAGCCGCCACGCATGTGGGCCAACTGGTTACCCGCGTACCTTATATACATGGCGGTGTACCTCAGGGCCCGTCCTGACCTGGCAATTCCGATGGTCCAGTATTTGGACAACATATACCGGGCAATGGTTGATTTCCCTGGCCCGTCGTGGTTGGCTTACAACGAGGAATTCCGTATGAGAGTGCCCCTACACCCAGAGATGAGGTGGGATGAGCCCTGCCAGAAGCTGTGGCTTCTGTACATGACCCCCACGCGTCCTGCACCAGGGGAGAGGTACCATTGTGGACATGCGGTCCAGCGAGCTGCTCCAGCCCAGGCACCCCGCCAGGTGGTGGGGCAGGGGGTTCCAGCCCGCCTGCTGTGTTGGAGCTTCTCGGCCAATGGTGCGTGCAACAGGAAGCAGTGTCGATACAGGCACGAGTGTCCCTCTTGTGCTGGCCCCCATGCCGCCTCCGCGTGTCCTAGGGCAGGTGGACTGCGGGGCAGAGGTAGAGGTGGTCAGGGAGCGGGCAGAACTGCCGCGGAGGGAGCTGGTCAAGCAAAAGGCCCCCTCCCCAATTAATGTGGACATGTTGGAGCGTTGGCTCACGATGTACCCGAGGAGGACGGATGCAGCTTACCTGCTTGAGGGTTTCCAGCAGGGGTTTCACATTCCTTTTACAGGGGACAGGTCCCCCCAAGATGCCCCCAACCTGTTGTCACTCAGGGGAAGGGAGGAGGTGGCTGCCATGAGCATTGCTAAGGAGGTTAATGCTGGCAGGGTCGCTGGCCCTTTCCCTGTCCCACCATTTCCCAATCTCAAGGTTTCCCCGTTGGGGTTAGTGCCCAAGAAGTCACCGGGGGAATTCCGTTTGATACACCACTTGTCTTACCCGGCTGGCCGTTCAGTCAACGATGCTATCCCTGATGACCTCTGTTCGGTCAGGTATACATCTTTCGACCAGGCCCTGCGCATGGTGCGCTCATGGGGCCCGGGTGCACTGCTGGCTAAGTGTGACATTAAGTCCGCGTTCCGTCTCCTGCCAGTGCACCCGAGTGACTTTGAGTTGCTGGGTTTCAAGTTCCGGGGTGAATTTTATTTTGACAAGGCCATGCCTTTTGGCTGCTCCATTTCATGCTCGGCATTTGAGCGCTTCAGCACCTTCCTGCAGTGGGCCTTTGTTCGCAGGTCAGGGTCTCGGTCTGTCGCCCACTACCTTGATGATTTCTTATTCGGGGGTGAACGGGGCTGGGACACGTGCACGCGTCTCCTAACTACATTTCAGACACTAATGAAGGAACTTGGTGTCCCTTTAGCGCCCGAAAAGACCGAGGGCCCTTCAACCAAGCTCACATTCCTGGGGGTGGAGATTGACACGGTCGTGCAAGCATCCAGGTTACCTGTTGATAAGGTTTCACGGATCGTTGCACTCATTTTGGACTTGCTGGCCAAACGCAAGGTGTCCCTTCGGGAGCTCCAGGTGTTACATGGTCACCTCAATTTCGCTTGCAGGGTCGTCGCACCTGGCAGAGCATTTGCTCGACGCTTGTGCGACGCCATGACTGGCTTGGCCAGGCCCCACCACAGGGTCCAACTGAACAAGGGCATGAGGGCTGATATGCTCATCTGGCTTCAGTTCCTGAGGGAATTCAATGGGGTGTCATTTTGGAGGTCCGACCTTTTGGTTTCCTCTCGTTTTCAGGTTCAGTCGGATGCATCAGGGTCCCTGGGTTATGGGATTTACTTCGAAGGGAAGTGGGCCTACAGCAGATGGCCGCCAGCCTGGTGGGGCACGGATCGTTTGCGCGATCTCACGTACCTGGAATTTTTCCCCATTCTGGGAGCTTTGATGCTATGGGGCAAGGAGTGGGCCAATTCGGTCGTTCATTTCTGGTGTGACAATGCGGCAGTTGTCCACATTGTCAACTCACAGACGTCAAAATCTCCCAGGGTTATGGAGCTGGTTTGCCAGTTTGTGTTGCGCAGCCTACGCCTCAATGTGCTTTTCAGGGCCAGACATGTTCCAGGTATTAACAATGATATCGCTGACGCTTTGTCCCGCCTGCAGATCCCCCGGTTCCGTGCCTTGGCCCCGGATGCAGAGGAATTTCCCTCGCCGCTCCCGGACGAGATATGGACGCTTGGCAAGGAGAGGTGAACCAGGCGATCGGCATGTCGCTCGCGCCCCGCACGCGTAAGGCGTATAACCATGCGTTCAGTTCATTCAGGGCTTTTTGTGTCCGATCCCGGCTACCTGAAAGTTGGCCCATCCCGGTGGCTCACGTCCTCCAATTTATGGTTTACTTACATACCCAGGGCTTAGCTCCCCGCACCATAGCATCCAGGCTGTCAGCGCTGACATTCATGGCCAAGGTGGGTGGTTTTGCTGACAGCACAAATGATTTTCGCATACGACATGTTTTGGAAGGGTGGGTGTGGGAACGTGGGCGCAACCCGGACGACCGCCACCCGATTTCTCCAGGGGTACTTACCCACCTTGCACGGGGCTGGCATGACCTGTGTTTCGACAGGTATGAGGCAGCCCTGTTTCATGCGGCTACAATGATGGCCTTTTTTGGAGCGCTCCGCATCAGTGAGCTGGTGCTACTGTCTAAGGCGGATGTGAGTCGTAGGGCACTGGAACTCGAAGATGTCTATGTTTCCAGTGATTGGGCTCAGCTGAGGATACGCTCCTCTAAGGTTGATCAGCACGGTGTAGGCAGTGGTGTAAGACTGCTACGATGTTCCATGGCAGACATCTGTCCGGTTGGTGCCCTACAGGAGTTCCTTGCACTACGTGGTACGCACCCTGGCCCATTTTTCTGTCACCAAGATGGGTCTCCCCTTACTAAATTTCAATTTTGGAAGGTGACCGGTAAGGCACTAGCCAGTATTGGCCTCCCTGGGGCTCGCTACGGCACCCATTCATTCAGGATAGGGGCGGCTTCCACCGCAGCGGCGTTTGGGTACTCTGGGGCTGAGATACGCAACATGGGAAGGTGGGGATCACGATGTTTTCAGTTGTATGTTCGCCCTCTTCAACAGCGAGTACCAGTTAAGTCACTGCCCTGTTTCCTTTTTTCCTTGACAGACCCTGGGTGTCGTCTTACACCGGTGACAGTATGGCTGGTGGGCCACAGCTATGTGCACAGGGCAGCGCAGTTTGCTGCGGCGACAGAGTGGGGACCCCGACTGGGACTGGGTGCATCCGCAAGTCTCAGGTGGTACGGTAAGCGTGGAATGTTATGGCGGGAACTGTTGCCATTCCTTTTCTCCATCAGGGATACTGACCCGCCTGATGTCCTGATTATACACCTTGGGGGTAATGATTTGGGACAGGTCACGGGCCTATCGCTGAAGCATGCGATTTGCGGTGACCTGGCCTACTTGCATTATGTGTGGCTTGCCACAACCCTACTTTGGTCGGACATGATACCGCGGCACGCTTACAGGGGAGGGTTTAACCTCCAGGCCCTTGATCGGGCTCGGCGCTCGGTGAACAGGGCTATTGCCCGGTTCTTTCTGGACAAGGGTTGGGGGCGCGTCATACGACACCCCACCATCAGTCTCCAAAATTAAGAGCTTTACACAGGGGATGGGGTCCATCTGTCGCCGGGAGGTATGGACCTCTTGTTGGGAGATTGGCGAGCAGGCCTGTTGACCGAGCTGACGGTCTGGGGGGGCGGTGAGCCTTTGTTGAAGCCTCCCCGTGTGGCGGGTAGCACTGGTAAGGTAAACATTTATGACCCACAGGTATCCGGCAGGTTCGCAACTGACTGGACAACACTAGACAGGCACAAGTTGGTTAACGTTGTCCGGTCAACGATGAACCAGGCAATGGGGTGATGGCACGAGCTAGGCAGCATGCATCACCCCGTTATTTTATGGATACGCGTCAGAGGGTGGGGTCAGTAGTTAGATTATTGACTACGGTCAACAATTTGTTTGTTGTCAACAAACAAATGGATACAAATGGATACATTGTAACCAATTGCCGTTGGCAATTTTGGGTGGAACCTTACCAGTGTTACTTCGGCCTGCTTGCCTTAAGAATTATAATTGGTTGAATACCAATAGAAATTTATAATTCGGACTAGGGCATGAATCAATAAATGTGGCCCAATGCCGTTATCCACTTTTACCAGTGTCTGAGTCCTTTATTGGGGGGTGCGCCTGCAATGCAAGCGTGACGCCAAAATGGCCGCCGCGCTCTTTGCGGGCCCTCCCCCACCGGACTTGGACATCCGGGTAGTTAGGGGGCGTGGCCAGCACCCTTTAAAAGGGGTGGCCACGAGGCAGCCGCGCTGCCATTTTGCGAAGCGACGGAGAGGAGAAGTTTTTCCCCTCCACCCCCTCCCTAGTTAACAGTGTGATATTTTGGTCGCTTCGGGGCCGGGTGGGAATTTTTGGCCGGGACCTACAATTGGCTTCCAGGTCCTGGCTTTTTTGCCCATCCCACACTGTTGCTATGGTTTGACATAGGGGTTCTTGCTGCTGCTGTTGACTTTGGTCACATGGGCGGGTAGCACTGGTAAGGTAAACATTTATGACCCACAGGTATCCGGCAGGTTCGCAATTGACTGGACAACACTAGACAGGCACAAGTTGGTTAACGTTGTCCGGTCAACAATGAACCAGACAATGGGGTGATGGCACGAGCTAGGCAGCATGCATCACCCCGTTATTTTACGGATACACGTCAGAGGGTGGGGTCAGTAGTTAGATTATTGACTACGGTCAACAATTTGTTTGTTGTCAACAAACAAATTGATACAAATGGATACATTGTAACCAATTGCCGTTGGCAATTTTGGGTGGAACCTTACCAGTGTTACTTCGGCCTGCTTGCCTTAAGAATTATAATTGGTTGAATACCAATAGAAATTTATAATTCGGACTAGGGCATGAATCAATAAATGTGGCCCAATGCCGTTATCCACTTTTACCAGTGTCTGAGTCCTTTATTGGGGGGTGCGCCTGCAAAGAAAGGCAGAGAAATATGGGTGGAGGAGAAAGGAAAGAGCACTGGAGTAAGGAGGATCTAGGAGTTATATCCCTATGTGAAACCACTTTTTGATAGCATGTGAGTATGTATGCATTTGTTATATATGGAATCCAGTGGTATTGTGTTATCTTGAAAGAGACTAATCATAAGCTTAATTTAAGCAATTCGCAAGACAGCAATTGCACAAAAAACTTGAATGTTGGCTTAAAACGATGCCTTCAAGTTTCACAATATATGATTGTTTTGGCAACTAAGCCATGAAGGCAGGAAAAAGTTCAAGCATGAAAAGTTCAAGCAAGGAAAATGTACTGCTGGATTTTATTAATCAGTGAAGTGTTCGTTTTCAAAAGGACCAAGCGGGTGAGGAAGAAAAGAGAAGGCAGAAAAATAATCAGAAGGGTACTAACTCTTTGAAAAGGCTTAGAAAAGACTTATGCTATGAATGGGAAGTCATATTTAAAGACTCAATAAAATGCTGGCTGGTTCATCAAATGTTTGTGTGAAGGGTAGGCCTGTGGAATAGACAAGAAATCCTAAAGGGATGCACCCAATTACTTACCAAGCTTTTACTTTCTTTCAGAATAAAGATTTAACATTCAGAGGGAGGGAGGGAACTACCTTTTTGATTACAACATCTTACAAAGGATGCAGGCATTCACAGTGCTACTGCTTCTATTTGTATTCTCTTTACAATGGATGTGGAAAGATAATGAAAACTGTATGCGTACATGTATACAAACACATGGTTTTGCTCCAGTTTTTCTACCCAATCCAAGGCAAAGGGCCCTCTTTTCCTTTAAAGATAAGGATTGGCCACTACACCAGTTTCTTCTAGAAGCAGTCCCAGGACTTTATACCTGAACAAAAATGTGTCCTTTTTAGCCATGTTACCCAATGGTACTCCATCTTCTCTTCATGCATGTGACTTACCAACACAGAATCTGAGATTGTCACCGAACACCTTCACCACTTAGGGACAGAGAGCAGGCCTGGACTGACCATTCCAATGACACTCACCACCCACCACATGGTGGAGGTTTGAAAGACAGCTTTACAACATTGTCTCAACTGCAGCTTTTATGTTGTGGCCAAACAGCCCATGTTCACAAGTGTGTTAGCCTGCTTTCCTGTGTGGGCTGATGGCTTTTGCTTGGATACCAATCCCAAAACTTTATCTCCCTCTCCTGGAACCTTGACAAGAACTAAATTGGGGGAAATGCCAGATCATTACAGGGAATGAATCATGAATGTTTTGAAAGGTAAAGCAGTTTCTGTTACTGGTGTTGTCTGCTATCATCCCACCTTACTGAATTGTACCATAATGTCTTTATGAGGCTTAGTCCAGGCAGATCCTGAGGAGGTTGTGAAGAGAAACTAGGTTAAACCTTCTCTTGAGAAATGGAGAGGCACAGGTTTTTCACCTGTGTCCTGACATTGACTTCTGGAACAACTGCAGATTTATTGAAATGGTATTTCCTTCTTTTGCATGCTTTGCATAACCTAATCTTGACAAGTGAATGAATCACAGGAAGAATTAATGAAGGGCATTGTACCTATTCTTAGGACAAGAATGGTGTAAAGCTCAGGTTGCCACTACCAAAAGCCCCCGGAGTAGGTAGGTGGGCAGATAGGAAATCCTGTACTTTGAAGGCAGGTGGCAGGCTGGTTTACCCACTCATTATATATTCCAAGATTACCAACTCACTATATGGTCCAAATCAAGATGCTACACATTTCCCAACCATCTTGTTTCAAACACAGTCACCTACAGCAAGAAAAAAAAAGGTAAAGAAAAAGGCCAGCAAGTGGCATTAAAATTAAAAATTAAAAAAAAATGCTACTGTGGCCTACCTGTTCAAAACCCTGTCAAGATGGCCAGACAGCTATCTCATTTTCACACACAGTTATAATTTATAACATCAGTAATGTATTGATAAGCCTTCTCTATACAATATGTATGAAGGAAAATATCAAACATAGTCAGTCTATGGGTAACCATTAAGTGATGTACCACCCTCCCTTTACTATGCCAAGGTGCAAAATGGCCACTAAATTAGGTGGATAGGGGGACCTATCGTACTCAATTGAAACTCTCACATAGGCTTTGTGATTGGTGTTTCCCTTGCGAGTTTGCTTTTCATTTGGATGCAGCCATCAAGCTCTTTCGGTTTTGTCACTCTCTGCTTTTGCTACAGTTGTACCCCTGTTTTCCAACTGAGTACCAAGTATTTCTAATACTGTATATTATCTGCACTTTTAACATCCAAAATACCAAAGCAAACTTCAGTGAATTGTAGGAGTGTGAGAACCAGCATGAGTTAGACTGTGGGCTTATTCATCTGCCCTGTATCTGCTTCAATAGTTTACAAATGCCACTGTTCTATTTTCATTAGCAACTCTTTTCCAAAGCAAGTACTCCTAGCTGATTCAGAATACAATGCTGATTAAGAATGTGTGGCCTAATAGATATTCCTAGACTGTAACTTCTATGACCCCTCACTATCTAATAATTCACTATTAATTATGCTGCCTACAGCGGATGGAAGCTGCAAGCCTAGAACATCTGGAAAGCCATATGTAGGGTTTGGAAAACTATTTTTGGACTACAACTTCCATAATGCCCAGGGCAGAATGAAAATGGTGACTGGTGTCTCCACCTTTTGGGGTGCTGTGAATTTATTCTAGGGTTTATTATGCATTTTACAGGAACTGTCCCCAAAATAGCTTTGATACCTTGGATAACTTTTATGAAGGGTTGACTAAAACCCAGAGTGGATTCATAAAACCCCAAACTTTGAATCATCAGCTGCAACTTGGCCTACCCTTGTTAGAAAGAGAAGAATAAAGCTTGTTTTTAACAGGAAAAAGGTAACAAAAGACTGAGGGAAATTGAATGCATCTCCACATCTACTGTTTAACCTCTCCATAGCCCAGTGCTTGGAGAACATGTTCTTTAGATAAGTACGCTTCTAGTAATCAGCATCTTCTTAAGGGAAATGCAACTGGGACAACAACCTTTGTAGAGCTTTGCTATAGATAGGAAGAGAGTGCTGTGCTTTTTACTGTCATTGGTAAATATAGAAATATTCATTCTTTCTTATATGACCAACCTTTCACAAAGCATGTGCTCACTTCCTATGGTGCTTTGCTCCATATCGCAAAATTGAATGATTACTTCTCTTTCATGCAGTATCTTCTTTGTACCTAGACTGTGACACTTTACTTAATTTAAAATAATATCAATACAAATGAACAATGTGATGTCTTCATAGTAATTGCAAGAGTCTTTAATTCCAGACTGTGTGTCTTTATCGGTGGGTGGTTTATCCGAGTGGTAACAGAGTGTTTACCTTATTCTGAATAGGGTGTACCATCAAAGATGGTACTATAAATTTGTAAATAAATAAAACAGTAGTTATTAATATAACTAATGAGAGAGCACAGGTCTGTCCACCTGCTTGTTGATTTTGCTTCTCTACACTTTTATGGTAAGAACGATTGAGTGAGGGCTATGATACTTTCAGTGATAATCATGTTTGATAGACACATAATCTAATATTATCTTTTCCATAGGAGAGACTTATGTACTCCCATCCTCTGTTACAGTAAACAAGTTATGTTTACTTTGCAGAGCTGGAAACAAAGAGGGGAAATTATTGAAGTGGCTGCTTACAGTGTGAAATGTAAAATAAGGGAGGTTTTGTTTGCTCTAAAGCATGTCACCACAAAGTTTCCTAACCCTCTGTCAACAGTAAGCTATTTTGTTCTCATTAAATTAGGGAAGGGCAAGTAGATACCGGGCTAGATATATAACGCTATATTAAAGTTTTCACGTGAGGATTCTGAACTCTTTGGCAGCCAATTTGAATCTAGTTCACATGGCCAGTGGGAATGTGGGGTTAAGACCAAATGACAACTAAAATCCAGTAGTAAACTGGATCTAGAGTAGGCTCATTGAATCAGGGAAGATTTCAGAGGAGCTGACTCACCAAGTCCCCGTGGATTCAATAGCTGTGACTTGATTTCAGCTGCTATCTTCTGATAATGGTACAAGCAATTAAACTTTCTGGTTTTTTAAAATTAATGAGAGAGATGGATTGTAGGAGCAGAGTAATGTTAGCTGGAGTTTCAGGCACACCTGTCTGTGGTTACCGTGGAAATTTTTCCTGCCTTCTGTTCAACCCAGAACTGAAGCTCCCATTGGTTTCCATGTGCTGCTGTATGAAAAAGAAGGGGTCTTGCAACTGTAGATTTCTCATCCCTGCAATTCAAGTGTTGCTCACTAAAAGTCTTTCTTCAGTATCAGTATCTTTAGGAAAGGAGCAGGAATCTTTCCCTCCCTTTTTCTGAATCTGGATACCCTGATTCTGTTGTCTCTAATATGGTGCACACATATGCATTTATGGTGGCCTCACTATCTTGGCTGTAGGATTTTTTTAAACTTCCTGCCGCCAGCTCCAGGGCAAGTCTAGTGTGTTATAAAGTGCAAGTGGTACAACAGTAGATTAGGGGAGTACCCTGGTCCTGTAAATTTGGGCTGAAGTATCCTCTGCTTGGTTCACAAGCCACCCCTTTAAGCAAGCCGTCCATTGGCTCAAGGACCATCCTTATTACCAAGATACCATGTGGACCACTGCAGAATCCTGAATGATCTTTAGAAAGCAAAAATGGTGGGTGACTGTTGCATTTCATTTGAAACATCCTCAGAAGCAAGAAAGAAAGAAAGAAAGAAAGATGTTTGGATAAAGGTGATAAGAAAGCATTGTGACAGTGTGACAGCATCTTGGTAGGAGTAGATTAAGTGCAACATCATCTTGGTAGGGGTAGATTAGATGCTGGAAAGTGAGACTTTTTTCTTTGTCCTGTGTTACATTTTGTCTCAATGTATGTGTGTGTCTTCTGTTAGCAGGCTTGCTTTCTTACTTTGATGTGTGTTTTGTATGCTCTTCTGAACACCAACGGTTTGCCTTCTGTGAAACAAGTGTTTTGTTGTACTTTGTGTAGGCAAATATTATATGTGATTTGGCATTTTGGACTTAACCTCTATATCAGGAGTTCTCAACCTTTGTATGCCGGGGGCCGGGTCACGCTCCCTCAGACAGCTTTGGGGACCGGACATCCATTTTGACCTTCCTCCACCACATGGCACTTCCTGGTGTAGTGGAGGCAGTGGGGGGCACATGAAATGGTGCCATGGGCTGCATTCAGACCGCAGGTTGAGAATCCCTGCTCTATCTTGTACTTAGTTTCTGCTCTATCTTGTACTTAGCTTCTTGGACAATTTACTTGTCTTCTGAGACTTATCTGATTGCCTTCTGTGAAATGAGTACGTCAGCTGAAAACATTTGGATCAGAAAAGTGTTTTTGCAACTCAGATCATACCCCTGCCTTGAATTTAGGTTCTTGTGCCTAAAATGGGTGTTTTATGACTGCACATGTCCACAACTCTCTCCCAACGTTCCAAATGTTCCCACTATTCAGCAAAGGTAGCCCTGCCCAATTAGGTGAAGGGTAGATATTTGTCCATAACACCAATGATTCATTCTGCCTGTGCTTATGTACAGTGCAGATGGAAAACTCTCTGATTCTGTTGGTCAGTCTGTCAATCGCAAACACAAATGTCACCAAAAATTTATATATACTTATATAAAACACAACAAAAATAGTGGTATAACAAAACTGGATGCTACAACTTGTACGCCCCAAGTTCTTTTCACCATCACCTGGGTGTGTGTGCTAAAAGAATTAAAGCGGAATTGAAATGTCTCTTTGAAGTTAAATGAGAACAATATCCAATATATATTTATCAAATGATGTAGGACATCCACAACCTAGAGAAATCAGCTCCACATATATTATCTCTAAAACCCTAAAATAAAATAAAATGCAAATACTAAAGATTCACTGTTCCTGTGCCCAATGCATCACCTGCATAAACATATTGAAATTTTATTACCTGGACTGAGTTAGTAGATAGGCCTCTTCCTCGTGGGAAGAGCATGTACATTTTTATGTCAATATCTGTTTAGAGCAGGAGTTCTCAACCTTTTAAAGCCAAGGTCCAGGTCATGCTCCCACATACAGCTTCGGGGGCCAGACAACCATTTTGCTCTTCCTCCACCATGTGGCACTTCCTAGTGTGGTGGAGGTGGTTGTGGGGACCACATGAAATGGTGTCATGGGCCACATCTGGCCCACAGGTCACAGGTTGAGAATCCCTGGTTTAAAGGTATCTATATGTGGACATGATGTATTTGAACAGAATACAGGGCAAAGGTGGAAAGCAAAGCAAATCTGTTTTTTAAACGCATTATCAAACAGTAGAGGTGAGCTGTCAGCCCTGTGAAAGAAGCCCTTGAATGAAAACTGTGCATCGTTAAACACATGGTTGGGACACACCCATAGATCACAATCCATGATTGGAGAATTACAGATATGAAAGTTCTAATCCTACATGTAATAGTGTCTTAACACATGCATGGAGCCATAGTTGGTCAAGGACTGGGACAGAGGGCACCCTTCCAAAACTTATCCCAACCCACAAGCTATTCCTGCATACAATTATTTCTAGTGGCTTTATATAAACCAGGGGTGCCCAAACTATGGCTCGTGGGCTGTATGCGCCCCCAACACTAATTCATCCAGTTCACACCACGCTTGTTGCTCCTGGAAGCGGAAGTAAAACGTGTCCATACTGGTGCGTTTTACTTCCACTGCCAGGAGCGACAAGGTCAGCGTGGGCCGGATAAATTGGTGTCAGGGGCCGGATGCAGCCCACAGGTCATAGTTTGGGCACCCCTGATACAAAGAGTCAAATGCTTCAGTGCTTAGTTGTCATCTGGGTGTTCTTTTTCTGTTTCTTTTCCCCCCTCTTCTTCTGAGTGAGCTCTTGAAAAATGTGCCAAAGTCAAGAAAAATCCAAGCAGCAGGGCAGAGAAGCAAACACTTCAGCTGTTCTCTCAGCAGCGCAAGGAGAACAATTCCAACTCTATGACATCAGATTGGTCACTATACTTAATACCATTATAGTAATTAGGGCTGGCAGCTTGTAAGGTCAAACAAAGGTAGCTGTGTAACCACAATATGGCAGCAGAAAATTAGTGACATTTTGTTCCCCAAATTGTTGTCTTAATGCTAAATAAATACTGTTACGATAATGCCAGGCTTGATTACAGCTTGAAAATTAGCCCCATTGCTTTTTCCTGCAGTCTGCTAGGGGTTAACATTTCTTAACATAATTAATGGCTTTTCTGCAGCATATCTGGTTATAACATCGTGTATCTCATTTACATTCCTTTGTGATCTGCTGACAGTGCTAAATGTCTCCGAGGAAAGGAAGGAGGGGGTGGGGGGGAGGGACTGAGATTTCACAAACTGGAACAAAATGGTTCCCCGTATTTTGCCAGCTTATAATAGAAATGGCTGCTGTGTGTATGAGTGCGCGCGCGCGTGTGTGCATGTATGTGTTTTACCCTATTAATAATAGCTAGGAAAGAGAGAGAGAGGAGACTGAATCTCTGTGCTGTCTTTCTTCGTGGCATGTTCCCAGTCTTTCCTGGAGTCAATGTGAAATGTAATTGCTCTTTTGACCTCTATCTTCTCTCTCCCCAGGTCTGAGGAAGAGCTACACTGGTTGATTATTGCAGGAATGAAAGGCACTCTGACCTTGTCGACCAAATGCCTTGCTTGCTTTGAATGCTGCCCATTATGCTGAAGGCAGGCAACTCCTGGAGACAGGCTGGAATCTGTAGGAGAGCTGCTATCTGGGCAACCTGCCAAGACAGAGGCTTCATCATCGGCAAGTCAGTCGTGGCCAAAGCAGCCGCCTGGGCAACGGGAAGGGAATGAGGGGGCGGGGAGGGGAAGCAGCGCAAACCTTCATTAGCACAGAGCGCTCCTATGCTGATTGCAGCTCCATTCATATCCCTGAACCACCTGATGGGAAAGACAGGAAAACTGATGACAGGAATGCTCAGAAGGAGAAAAAGTGTTGGGGATTAAGACATTGAACTTGACGACTGGAAGGCCAGCAGTTCAAGACCTGAGTGCTGCACAGTGGAGTGAGTTCCCGTCATCTGTCCCAGCTCCTGCCAACCTAGCAATTTGAAAGAAAGAAATTGCAAGTAGATAAATAGGTATGGCTTTGTTAGGACAGGTAACAGCATTCCATGCCTGCCACATGACCACAGAAACATCTGCAGCACTGGCTTTTTGGTTGTAAACAGAGATGAGCACTGAACCCTATAGTTAGATATGACTGATTCACAAGCAAGGGCGACCCTTACCTTTACTTTAGTAAAAGTAAAGGTTTCCCTTGCTCGAAAGCCAGTCATATCCGACTCTAGGGTTGAGTGCTCATCTCTGTTTCAAAGCCGAAGAGCCAGCACTGTCTGCTTCTGCAGACATTTCCGTGGTCATGTGGCAGCATGAATAGACACCGGAGTGCATGGAATGTTGTTTACCTTCCCACCGAGGTGGTCCCTATTTATCTACTTGCAATTTCTTGCTTTCGTACTGCTAGGTTGGCAGGAGCTGGGACAAAGACAGGAGCTCATTCTGTCCTGCAGTACAAAGATGGGAGCTCATTCTGTCCTGCTGACCTCCCGCCTTCCAGTCAGTGTCTTAGACCCTTGAGCCACGGCAGTCCCTTACTTTACTTCCATTTTAAAAAGAGAGAGAATTTTTTGAAAACTGTGAAAAATATTGTCAGTAAAAAATTTACCTCTTTATTATATATTTTTACAATTATCTGAAACTCTTTTCAAACAAAGGGCAGCTTCAGTTGAAACTGTAGAGCATTACTACTCTTGCTGCAGCTCAGTGAAGAGGAATGCTTAAGTAAAGGTTCTGCTTTGACCTGAGAAAAAAAAGGTAAGGACTATGATGAATATCTTGTTGAGCAGTGTTTTTGACAAGGCCCTCTGAGCTCTCAAAATGAAGGATTAATGAAGGACTGGAAACAGCAATTTTATGCAGTTAGCATTTTCCAAGTTCCTGGCTTCCACTCTATGCCCATGGTTTGCAGCCTTATTCCAGTAGGATAATATTGGGGGTGGGGGTGGCAGCAGCAACACACACACACACACACACACACACACACACACACACACACACACACACACACACACACACACACACACACACACACACACACACACACACACACACACACACATTTGCTACAAATATTTGTGGCTTTTTCAGCATCTGAAGGCACATGCCCTAACCTACCATGCCACTCAAAAAGATAGGGATTTAACACTGATCTCTCCCATGCCATTGAAAAGATTTCTTTTCCTGTAGGTGAGGTGCATTTCTGCAGATTATATACACTGCTCTTTGAAAACAGATACGCAACATACAGCTGGTGGGAATACAAGAACCATGAATAGCAGGGAAACTACAATATCAAGAAATACAGTATTTTGCCTCTGCTAAATGATGTAACCCTGGGATTGCTAATATTCCCGTCTTAAAGCCAAAACTTGAACAAATCAGCTGAATTACAGCTCCCAGAATCTCCCAGCCATTGGTAATGCTGGCTGGTGGACCATGGGACTTGTGGGTTCTAAAAACTCATTTTTCCAAGCCATGGTTTTATTGAATGTTTAAAGATAACATAAAACGAGTTAGTTGCTGAGGTATAATTGCTTTATATCCCTTATGAATAGAAGCATACCAAGATCAGTGGAATCTCAAAAAAAATGTAACAATGTATATATGGAATTTAGTAGCCAAAACTCTGAAACAGCTTCATTCATCCAGATTCCAGGATATTGACTCAGTTTAATATTCAATCAGAATTGCTGTTACAACTTTGTAACTGCACATCAATCTGTGTAATTGGTATTCACCAATCTCTTTCTCCTTTCTGTTTGTTCTTCTGCCCGTCCCTCTCCCCAACAAAGATTAGGAAGGACACATTGGGAAGAAGCCGTGTACACCTGATCATAATGGCTTTAAACTGAACTTTGCCAGGGAAGATGATGACATTGGAGAGGACAAGGAGACAAATACTTGGGAACAGATATGTCATTGACGCATCAGAAGCTAGGATTGTGGTACAGGCATGTATGGGGAAATTCTACAATAATGAAGTAGCAGTAGGGAAAGAATCATGGTTTAAAATGTATCAACACTCAGACACAGAGCATGGGAAACCTACAAAATGAGCTTGAACTCTTGACACAAGACGACAAATATGATTTAACAGGCATTATTGAAATTTGGTGAGACAAGGCTCATAACTGGAATGCAGTGACTGAATGATATAACTTATTCAAATGAAATAGACAAAATAGGAGGGAAAGAGAAAAAGCAGTCCATGTAAAGGATGTGTACATATGTGAAGAGAATCTATGAGGTAGGTAGTGGAATGTTGCTGGACAAATTTTGGTAAAAATCAAAAGGGAGAGAGAAACATCACTGAGATCACTGCGAGGCTCTACTAAAGACCTCCTGACTAAACTGTGTAGCTGGATAATTCCCTCTTAGATCAAATGTATGACCATTCAAAGAAGAGAGACATAATTGGATAGATCATCAAACAGTCTGTGAGCACTTGGAAAATAACAGCATGATTTCTAAGACCTAACAAAATATACATTATGCCATGAGGGAAAGACAGCGTTGGTACAAATATTTGAAGCTTTTTAGCCCCTGAGGGCACATGACCTACCCTACCCTTCTGCTCAAAAAGATAGGAATTTAATCTCATTTTGTGGTGCAATCACAAGGTTTGTAGATGAAATGGACATTACGGATATAGTGTATCTTGATTTCAGTAAGGTTTTTGTCAAGGTCCCACATGACATTCTTTTAGCCAAGTTGGTAAAAAGTTGTCTAGATGATGATGCTGTTATGATGATTTGAATTTGGTTGACAAGCCATACTCAAAGAGTCACATGGCTCTCTGTCATCCTGGAGAAGGGATGAGTGGGATGCCACAGTATTATTATCTGATCCCAGTTTTGTTCACCATCTTTATAAATGAAATACATGAGGGTGTGGAAAGGGTGCTCAGCAGATTTGCAAATGACACAAAAACCTGGGAGTGGTATTAGCTAATATTTCAGAAGGCAGAACTAGGATGCAAGACAGTGATGGTGAACCTATTGCACACATCTCTGTGGGCACCAGTGCAGTCACCCCAGCACAGAGTTCACCTGCCTCTCTGTCCAGCAGCCCAATGGGAGTGCTTCCTCCCTCCCCCAGCACAGAGTTCACCCCCACCCCTCTGCCTAGCAGCCCAATGGGAGCGTTTCCTTCCTCCCCTGTTGTTGTGTTGGCACTTTGTGATAAATAAGTGGGTTTGGGGTTTAAGTTTGGGCACTTGGTCTCTAAAGGTTTCACCATCACTGATGTGAGATGACTTAGACCGGAAAACTGGGCCAAAACAAACAAAATTAGTTTCAACATGGAAACATAAGTGCACAGATAATATACGTGGTGCCTGACATGGCAAGACTACATGTGAAATGACCCAAGGGTCTTAGAAAATTGCAAGGTAAAAATGAATCAACATTGTGTTGCAGTGGCTAAAAAAGCAAACAGAATATTTTGTTGTGTCAACAGATGCATAGTGTCAGATCAAGGGGAGTAATAGTACCACTCTATTCCATTCCTCACTTGGAATACTATGTCCTGTTCTGGGCATCACCACTTAAAGATATCAGTGAGCTGGAATGTATACAGAAGAGGGTAACCAGGATGGTAAAAGTCCTGAAAACCAAGCTCAGTAAAAAAAAAAAAACCTGTTGAAGGAGTTGGATCTGTTTAGCCTGGAAAATGGAAGACTAATAGGTTATACAATAGCCATTTTGTTTTATTTTTTTTAGCTTCACAAGGTGGATCCTGAAGTAATAGTGTCAACTTACAAAAAAAGGAGATTTTGCCTAGCATTAGGAAGTGCTTCTTGACCGTAAGAGCTGTTGAGTAGTGGGATAAACAGCTGATAGACTCTCGTTCATTGGAGGGTTTTAAATAGAGGTTGGATGGCTATCCACCAGGTATTCTTTAGCTATGGGTTTCTTGCTTTGGTAGGGAGTAAGAGTTGATGAACAAGGTGGTCTTTTCCAGTTCTACAGGTCTATGATTCTACCTTCTTCGTATCACTGCCATGTATACAGCTGCAGTTAGGCTATAGGGTGAGGCAGAGATCCTACTTTGCCATTAGAGAAGAATTGAGTTACACCTATTTTTGCTAGTTGCCTCAGGAAAAGTCCACCATCCTTACTTTTCTGCCTATACCTAATGAGGGCCTTCCGGAAATGCTGGGGGGAAGTTATGCATTCAAGATCTTAAACATTTCAATTTTTCTCTCACACATCCAAACAGGTTTCAAAATAATGGAAAAATCCAGATATCTGCATAGTGCTATTGTATGAAATAGATCAGTTCCAATCTTTCCTATTCATAATAGCACATATTGCCAAAGAACATGTTTTTCTTCCACCCAGAGATACCTCATTTTTGTTGTTTTTCCAATTCATAATACAATATCACAATAAGTACCATCTGCAATACTCATCAGGTGTCACATTTGTCGGCACACTCCACTTTCTCCCTGAATTTTTTTGTATCTATAATTCAACAAATCTCTGATCACCCACCTCCAAGCATAATGAGGTGCCCTTTTCCTCTTTCCTGCATGAATTGGGTGGGGGGAAGCAGTGTAAACAGATGATAATAAAGAGGGAAGATCTACTACATGTGTACTTTTGCAGGAGTAACAATTCAATAGATATACAAGCTATGTTCGAGGTCAGACATTTGCAACCTACGGCCCGTGAGCCAGACCCAGCCCCCAAAGCCATTTCATCTGGACTCTGATGCCCTTGCCGCTCCTGGAAGTGGAAGTAAAATGCATGCTGTGCATGTGCAGAACACTGCTAAATACGTTCTGTGCATGCATGGCACGTGTTTTACTTCTGCTTCCAGGTGGGAGGAACCACGTGACTGGCCCGATCAGCTGGCCAGGAGGTGTGGTCAAGCCCACGGCCTGAAAACTTTGAGAATGGCTGTTCTAGGTGCTTATCAGTAGTTCTGTCTGATTTTCCCCCATGCTGTACCTTCTGTTTTTCCTCCACAGTGAAAGAACTCCTAATGTCCCCCTTTTTCTGAACACAGCCCAGCTCTCCCGGCCACACCACCGGCCAGCGTTTCTCAGGCCCCGCCCCACCCCACCTCTTCACCCTCGGACTTCAAAAGGTGAGGGGGCGTCAGGCCAGTCACGGCTGTGCTGCGCTTTCCGGCCCCAATGGGGGCGAAGAGGCTCTCCCGGCCACACCACTGGCTGGCGTTTCTCGGGCTCCGCCCTGCCATGCCCCCCTCACCCTCGGACTTCAAAAGGTGAGATGGCATTGGGCCAGTCACGACCGTGACATGCTTTCCAGCCCCAGTGGGGGCAAAGAGGCTCTCCTGGCCACACCACCGGCCGGTGTTTCTTGGGCCCTGCCCCCTCGCCCTCGGACTTCAAAAGGCAAGGGGGCGTCGGGCCAGTCACGGCCATGCCACACTTACCGGCCCCAGTGGGGGCGAAGAGGCTTGCCCAGCCACACCACCGGCTGGCATTTCTCGGTCCCCGCCCCGCCATGCCCCCCTCACCCTCGGACTTCAAAAGGTGAGATGGCGTTGGGCCAGTCACGACCGTGACATGCTTTCTGGGCCTGGTGGTGCAAAGAGGTTCTCCCAGCCACACCACCGGCCAGCGTTTCTCAGGCCCCGCCCCGTCCCGCCCCCTCAGGGGTGTTGGGCCTGTCACGGCTGTGCTGCGCTTTCCGGCCCCGGTGGGGGCGAAGAGGCTCTCCCGGCCACACCACTGGCTGGCGTTTCTCGGGCCCCGCACCCTTGCCCTCGGACTTCAAAGGGTGAGGGGGTGTCGGGCCAGTCACGGCCATGCCATGCTTTCTGGCCCCAGTGGGGGCAAAGAGGCTCTCCTGGCCACACCACCGGCCGGTGTTTCTTAGGCCCTGCCCCCTCGCCCTCGGACTTCAAAAGGCAAGGGGGCGTCGGGCCAGTCATGGCAGTGCCACGCTTTCCGGCCCTGGTGGGGGCTAAGAAACTCTCCCAGTCACACCACTGGCCGGTGTTTCTTGCGCCCCGCCCTCCTCCTCCAGACTCAAAAGACTCTAGAGACCGGGGATTTCTTGGGTGATCTTGTCTAATTTTGTTTTTCATTATTATTGGGTTTATTTCTGGTGTGATATTTTCTGTTGTAACTTGACTTTGTTAAATTGCTTTTGAATTGTACTGAATTTATTTTTTTGCTTCTTTACTACTGTATTATTGTTTTGTATGGTATATATTTGTTGTAATGGCTGCCTTGAGTCGGCTTTGGCTGAGAAAGTGCAGGATATAAATTAAAATTTATTATTACTATTTTCATTATTGTTGTTATAATATAGGATAATCAAAGTAAAGGTAAAGGTTTCCCTTGCTTGAAAGCCAGTCGTATCCGACTCTAGGGTGCAGTGCTCATCTCTGTTTCAAAGCCAAAGAGCCAGCGCTGTCTGCTTCTGCAGACGTTTCCGTGGTCATGTGGCAGGCATGACTAGACACACCAGAGCGCACGGAACGCTGTTTACCTTCCCACCAAAGTGGTCCCTATTTATCTACTTGCAATTTCTTGCTTTCAAACTGATAGGTTGGCAGGAGCTGGGACAAAGACGGGAGCTCATTCCGTCCTGCAGTACTCGGGAATCGAACTGCTGACCTTCCGCTTCCCAGTCAGCGTCTTAATCAAAACATGAACAATTTTCTTCTGTCATCATGGGATGCCTCCCTTCACTATATCAAAACTTGATAAGCTATATCATGATCTGTAGTCCTCGCCATCCTGTATGCCAGGAGTTCTCAACCTTTTAAAGCTGGGGGCCAGGTCACGCTCCCTCAGACAGCTTTGGAGTCTGGACAGCCATTTTGCCCTACCTCCACCACATTGCACTTCCTGTTGTGGTGGAGGCAGTGGGGGGGGGGGGTTCACATGAAATGGTGCCATGGGCCGCATCTAGCTTGTAGGCCACAGAATGAGATCCCTGCTGTATGCAGATTCACTCCTTCCTCCCCCACCCTCCTTTCTTCTTGTGAGGCTTTTTGGATTTCATTCAGTCTTCTGCTATGCTGCCATATCTCCCCCTTGCCACACCAGACACTGGAAACTAGCATCTCTGATGAAGAAAAGGGAGAAGTGCTGGAAGAAGAGGAAATGCTGGTGTCTTTGCTATCCAAAATGTCATCACCAGTAACTATGAAACATTGAGCAAGGAATCTTTACACCCAGAAAATAAGGTTTGGAGGAGAGATCTACTCTGTCATAACTTCTCCATTTAACAGACAAATTGCAATAATTTGTATGGTAGGGAAGTCCACCAAATAATCTGGAACATCACAAGTATTCATAAGAAGTATTCATCCATTAGAGGATGTTAAAACAGAGGATAGTTCTTCATCTTTAAATCAGACGGACTGGGCAGGCCTTCCAATAGAAAGCTCTTTCAGAAAGAGAATTGTTTTGTGATAGTCTTTCAAAATAAAAAGTTCCTCTGTAAGGAAAAAAACATGTAGCCACCCTACACCAGATTCTGAGCTTCCTAGGATTTGACAGCAAAAAATGGGAGAAGGGTTTAGGACAGGGTGTAGAGTACATACACAGAACCTTTCATGGGCACACACACACACACACACACACACAGTTTGATTTGAAAATGTTTTAATCACATTCTGGATCTTGACTCAAAGCCTCCTGTTACTATATAATGGCAAATATTTAGGTGTGCCCAGCACAATGGAAATCTTGTTCAGTAAGAATTTATTGCTCTTTTGATAAACAAAAGTACTTACAAGTGTGCTTTAAGGAAATACAGTATAGGTTCATTTTAAAATATTTGTAAACTCTCTTTTTCAACTTTCCCATATTTCCTTTGACACAGCCCTTTCAAGTACCTAGAACCGTGATAGCGAACCTTTGCACTCCAGATGTTCTTGGAGTTCAATTACTAGAAGCCCAAGCAGGGTGTGAATCCACATGAATGACTTTACTGAGATTCATCCGGCCCGCGCTGCCCTCGTCACTCCCAGAAGAACACGCAAAACGTGCGCATAATGGCACATTTTACTTCCGCTTCTGGGAGCGATGAGGGCAGTGCGGGCCAGATGAATCGCAGTAAACCCATTCATGTGGATTCACACCCTGCTTGGGCTTCTGTGAATTGAACTCCAAGAACATCTGGAGTACCAAGGTTCGCCATCACAGACCTAGAAGCTTTCTAGGAATGCAAGGGGGGGGGGGGGGGAATCAAGAATCATGTTATGAATGTATAAGAAGTTTGCATGCTTCCCACATTATGCAAACAAATCCAATAAGGCGGAATCAGAGCCTTGCCTACATTGTAAAAAGAGAAAGAAAGAAAACAAGCACAGTGACTGACTCACTTTCCTCTTTGCCACCACAGCAGCAGACAGGAATAATGCTAGCCCTCATTTCCCCCTGGCAGCTGCTACTGTTCTTTATGCAGTCTCAGCAATGCCAGGCAAGCACTCCCCATCATTGTTGGGGAGTTTCTCCTGTTGCATGTTTTCCCCAAGCCCTTCCTGATCTATGCTAGCTCTGTCTGCAGAAGCAGCAGCCACTGTGGTCACAGGAGGAATAATGAGAATGATAATGGGAATCCTTTGGTTTATCTGAATGTCAGAGCTGACAACTAGCCACTCAGCTGGGTTGTATTTGAGGTAAACAACATCAATTAATGAATATGGACCATTTGAAAAGGTGATGAGCAGCAGGAGTAGCTGAAGGTGACAATGGCAGAGGAGTGACATTCATGCTAACTTTTGTTAGTACTCAATAGAAAAAAACATCAACAGCAAATCCCTGCTGAACTTTCCTTACTGAGGAAAATCTGTGGCAGTGATGGCGAATCTTTTAGAGACCAAGTGCCCAAACAGAGTGGTGGTGTGAACTCTGTACTGGGGGGAGGGAAGAAGCACTCCCATTGGGCTGCTGGGCAGAGGAGTGGGGCAGTGGTAGGATTCAGCAGGTTCTCCCCAGTTCACCAGAACCGGTAGCAGAAATTCCAGCTGGCCCTGTCCATCCAAGTTTTGAAGTAAAGTAGTCCTAATTTGGGTGCAACATAGGGCTTTCCCCCTGGCCACGCTCACCATACCACGTCCACAGAGTAGGTAATTAAAAAAAATTAATTCCACCACTGGGGGAGTGAACTCTGTTTTGAGGGAGGGAGGAAGAGCTCCCATTGGACTGCTGGGCAGAGGGGCAGGGCAAACTCTGTGCTGGGGTGATGGTACATGTGCCGACAGAGAGGCCACCACTGCCCTATGGCGAGGCAGTCCAAAATGAAATGAAAGATAGTGTGGGAAGAGGAGAGTCACAGGTTGGAAAGCAATCACCAACTGGGGAAGAACAAAGGACAAGTACGAATAGCTCTGCTAGCAATGATGGAAGTAGATTGGAGCGGATAAAAAAGGGAAATTCAATGCTGTACAAGGCATACAATTGGAACTTGGAATGTGAGAAGTATGAATCAGGGTAAAGTGTAAAGCAGGAGTTCTCAACCTTTTAGAGCCGCGGGCCGGGTCACACTCCCTCAGACAGCTTTGGGGACTGGACAGCCATTTTGCCCTTTCTTCACCACATGGCACTTCCTGGCATGGTGGAGGTGGTGGTGGGCAACATGAAATGGTGCCGTGGGCCGTGTCTGGCCCACAGGATGCAGGTTGAGAATCCCTGGTATAAAGCAAGAAATGGAACATATAAACACTGCAGTGCTTGGCACCAGTCAACCAAAGTAGACTGAAGTGGGATATTTTCAGTCAGACAACTACAAAGTGTTCTATTCAAGGATTGAAAAGCTCAAAAGAAATGGAGTCATTCTAATAATGCAGCAAGATGTAGCATAGGCAGTTAGGGGTTTTAATGGAAAGTCTGACCAAATAATACCCAAAAGTCTCCAAGTAAATCTTATCAACATAACCAACCTTTAAGTCTATGCTCCAACTACAGATGCTGAAGAAGATGACATTGAAAACTTTTGTGCAAGCATCCAAGAGGAAATTGATCCCACTCCAAAATAGTATGTAATGCTGCTACTTAATGCCAGTAGGAAATAGGTTATTATATTGCCTTTGGGAACTACATATCTGGCACATGTACAGGAATTGTTGGAGAGGGGTTTGTTTCCCAACCCGAGCAAGGCAGGTGCCAATATAATGAATGGAAGGTGCCAAGATAATTGAACCAAAGAAGATACTCACAAAATGCTGCTAGGCTGAGTGGCACACTCTCACATTTCACCAGCCATTGTTCAGAGTTTCAATGAGAATCTAAAGAAGATTTCATTGAGAGCTTGGAAAAGTTACACATGGTAATTTCGCCATGCTGACTGGGGCAGATTTCTAGAAATTATAGCCCACAAGGCATTTTTCCTGCAAATCTGGTTTAATTGAAGAAGGGGTGGTTAACATAAAAGACAGAACTCCATGCAAGAGCCTACAAAGTTGTGTGATTCATGTAGTTTCACAGCAGTCAACAAAAAAGTCAATAAGAATGTCATCAGCACAAAAATGGAGGAAAACTATCAAACCTGATGGGTTCTCATGTTCTTCTCCCAACAATCCAGATTGTCTATGGTGGCAGTCTTTTAGGGAATTTTGCTTGGAAAAAGAAATACTATTCACTCACACATGTTAATGCACATTCTAATTTCTGTCATTATCACTATTCCTGCGAATTTTCTTTTAAAACGTAGTACCATATGAAGCTAAGATGGTGAATTCAAGTTTCAGAAGTTCTCCTTATACAAATCCAACCAAACACCAGACTGAAATTTTTAACTTGTTTTTTAAAAAAAAATAAAGAAGAAGATAGAAAGGTAAAATCAACAAAAATGGAACAATTTCTATTACCTGTGAGTAAAGTTCTCAAAATAGTACAAGTACATGGTTGGATTATGCAGAGATCACATATAACACAACAAATTATTTGTATCTTGACTTTATACTTAGATATAGGTAAATTGCTTAGGCATAGTGTAATATAGAGAAACAATGTCATCCCTCTCAACTTGGAGAGACAAGTCTTGGGAAGCTACATTTCTTCCTCAAGAGAATGAAAAATTCAATTTCACTTTCTTTGGACAGGCTTTTTAATCAATTTGTTTGGCTATCAAGGTGATTAGCCTCAGTTACTTTAATGATCCTTTGAAAGTCAGCCAGGGGAAGCTGTCTCATGTCAGAACACACATCTGCCCTGAAGGCAACAGGCAGAACCTGTTTTCCCCAAGGCCAGCTTTCAGGAAAACAACTTTTGATATATGTTTTATCTCAAAGGGTTCCTCTGAACTACTATATGCTCTTCTGCTCCAAAAGGTGAGACAGGCAAGTGATCTCACTTTTGATCATCTTCAAAAGCTGTGGATAGGTCAGGAAGGCATAAGACAGACCTCTTTTTCTCATTTATCTTCCACTCTTACAGAAACTTTGACAATTCTAATCATCACAAACTGTAGTCTGATACATCCATATCCTTAACCTCTAACAGGAGGCAAAAATGGTGGAAATTGAGGCCAATAATACTTTGGGTATATCATGAAAGGCATGATAATGCTGGAAATGAAAAAAAAATCTGGAAATGGTTGAAGGCAGCAAGAGAGGAGGAAGACCAATATGAGATGGATTGACTCCATGATGACCCACAGGCTTGAGTTCACAAAAGCTGACCAATGTTGTTGAGAACAGGAGATATTGGAGATTGCTCCTGTATAGGGTCACCCTAAGTCAAAGGTGACTTGGAGGAACAGCAAAATCATGTGAAAATGACTAAGTACTACTCCTGTGCAATTGTTATTTATATTATTTCAGTTATGTGGGATGGAAGAAACCATAGCTTGGTGAAATGCACTGAAGTTTTCCATCTGGAAAAAATCCAAGAAAATGTTTATATGATAGTTGCTTTGTAATTAGCATGGAAGTAATATTATATTCTATCAAATGAGCCTTACATTTTTCTGTATTAAGAAAGGAAGATTTTTTATCAAGGATTAAAACGATTTTTATTAACTTGCTACAGCTAGCATGGGAAATCATTTAAATGTAATCAATAAGTATATACACATGAGATATTATTACATTCTTAAGCAAATACAACAGAGAGAGTAAATACATATGTTATTGAAACTAAACAAGTGGAATACCGATGCAGGTACATCATGTTTGCTGTTTATAACTATCAGGAAATTCCTTTTAGTTTGATTTGGAATTTGGTCTGTAATTCTGAGCTGTCCTACGGCAAATTCAAGATCTGCTCCACTTCTTGTGTGTCTTGATATGTGTTGCTGCTACTTGCATTCTCTTGGTGCCTTCTGGGAAATTCAGTATCTGGCACACACCCAGAAATTGTGGCATGTGGGCTGCAGTGGCTCAGTGGTTAAGAAGCTCGCCTTGTTCCTGGAAGGCTGGCAAATCGGCAGTTCGAGACCCTGGTACTGCATGACGGATTGAGCATCCATCTCTGTCCCAGCTCTTGGGAACATTAAAGGTGCCTCATTTGGGCATTCCCTGAGTGTAGTTTCTTCTGCAAAAATCCTTTCAACCCAGAATAATTTCTGACACAAAATTATTCTTATTATTACCCAAGAACTGTTGGGGTGGAGCTTGTTTCCCAACATGAGCCAGACAGATTTTTAGGTCTGCATGGAAGGTAACAAGAAACTTCCAATATAATTGACTCAAAAAAGTTTCTCACAAAATGCTGCTAGGCTGAGTGGCATAGTCGCACATTTCCTCAGCCAATGCTAAATTTCAATAAGAATCTAATGAGGATTTCATTGAGAACCTGGAAAAGATACTGTGGTAATTTCACCATGCTGACTGGGACAGATTTCTATAAACCATAGCCCACAAGGCATTTCTCCTGCAAGTTCTGGTTTAATTGAAGGAGGGGTGGTTGCCATAAAAGACAGAACTCCATGCAGGAGCCTACAAAGCTGTGCAATTCATGTAGTTTCACAGCAGTCAACAAAAAATTCAATGAGAATATTATCAAGAGTAAAAGACTGACACTGCATAACATTTACACAAAGCCTAGTCAGCCCAAACACTCATTGTACATCTCCAGAGTCTTTTTTTTTCTTTACAGTCTCAGCCAAAGGAGAATTTCCTCAAATAATAGTGTATGATTTGTGGTGCAATTAAGCAATATGAACAAACATGTGTTGTTTTTTAAAAAAATGAAAAAAATCTAACTGTACTATTATTAACTCCAGCAATATTCTATCTATTTGTAACATTATTTCACCTGCTGTAAGTTATACATTTCATAAAATTAGCTAACAGAGATACTGTATGTCTGCATTTAGGTATAAATCTGATATTATGCTATGCCCTATTACTCATAAACATGCCACAATTATACAATGTATTTTTACTGGGTGGTCCTGCTCTCATTGCAATCTATTGACCCATGATGCCAAAAGCAATTTATTTCTTGAGTGACAACTACTGTTTTAGACTTTCAGTTTTAGATTTTATAGTGATACAAAATTAGTCAGGCACTGAAAGATTTTTATATGAATCACTCTCCAAACCAGTATATTTTGCCTATTTCTGGATGTAGACCAATGTGCAAAAGAGTCCTAAGAGGTTAAGTTCCTATTTAGATCCAGTAACCAATGCTGCATGCATGACCATTCATGACTATGAAGAAACTTAGAAGCTATAGGACAGTGATGGAAAACCTTTTAGTGGCTGAGTGCCCAAACAGAGGGATGGGATGAACTCTGTGCTGGAGGAGGGAGGAAGTGCTCCCATTGGGCTGCTGGGCAAAGGGGCAGATGAATTCTGTGCTTGGGGGAGGGAGGAAGTGCTCCCATTGGGCTGCTGGGCAGAACTCTGTGCTGGGGGGGACTGAGGAAGCACTCCCATTGGGCAGAGAGTTGGGGAGAATACTGTGCTGGGAGAAGGATGAAGTGCTCCCATTGGGCTGGTGAGCAGAGGGGTGAGGCAAACTCTGCTGATGTGACAGCGTGCGTGCCAACAGAAAGGCCTGGGAATGCCACGTCTGGCATCCATGCCATAGGTTCACCACCACTGCTACTGTATAGGATACAGTATACCACTGTATAGGATAATGGAAAGTCTGGCACTTCTTCATTTGTGCATGGGAGAAGCTAGCTAGCCATATCTGCTAATTACTAAAGAGAAATAACACTTTCAATTGCTCTCTGTCTGAAGAAGACATCTAAGCCAACCAACACCTTTTGGAGGATTAATTGTTATTGCTATTGATTAATAGTTATTGCCATTGTATCTTTAATTTATTCATTATATTGTGATTAATTTATGCTGATTTGTAATTCTTGTAATTTGTAATTTGCAATTGTATGCTATTGTATTTTGTGTGTTTTTTATATTGTTATACTGTATTTCATTTGTCATACTGTATTTTATTTTCTTGTTGTAAGCCGCCTTGAGTTGGCCCTGGGCTGAGTAGGGCGGGATATAAATCGAATAAATGAAATGAATGAAATGAAACACCTGCACCTTTATTTTTTCTGTTAAAGTGGTCTAATCCCTCAAACTTTTAACTTCAAAAGACAGTGTGCTTCTTCCACAAAGTCATTCTAGTAGAGAATGCTTGTCTGTGTAAACAACTGAAGTGTATTCAACATATTAATTGAAAGGGCCATTTAGTGTATATAAAGGAGTTTGAAAGTCAATTAGATGGCTCAGTCTCAGCCAGAAATAGGGGGACTTTGTCAATGAGTCAAGCTGAGGATTGAATGTTGGCCAACCTGCTGTCCGTCTGATATTCTTCAGTGCTGTGCTGAGAAGAGTCCCACTTTGTGCATATCCCAGAACTAACCTGTCTCTCCACCAAGATGTGAGTTGGCAAACTTTGTTATTTCCTAGTGAGTTCCTCTTGATTGGTCATAATTCTGCATGTGTAATTTGGTACATTACATTTATGAAACTGTTTTTGGGGTTTGCTCTCAGCACTCTTATCACTACTGGTATCACTCTTTACCCCCAGAGATGCTCTACTTCAGTTCTCAGATCCTGATATCTCATTATCTTTTCAATCTCTTTTTCTTCCACCTGGCCATCACCTGGAATCGCCACATCAATCAGTTGAACCAATTTTTTTTCAACCACAGTAATGTCTGGAGTGTTGTGTTCAAGCTTATCAGTTTGGATCTTAAATTACCATAAGATCGTAACCATCTTGTCCTCATTCTCAATCACCTTTTTCAGGTTTGTGTTTCCACCAGTACTCTATAATGCTTGCCCAGATTTCAATGTAACATTGCTGAGAATGCCATTCTTTGTAGTTAGTCTGTGTGATCTTACTCCATTCACTGATGATGATGATGATGAATTACAGCTTCTTCAAAAAAAAGGGGGAGGATTGGTTTGTCTTTTTTCAGTTGATTTTGTTAATACATAACATTTTTTGAATAAAAATTAAAATCCTTTTTGCTACACTAAGCTATTTGTTTTTAGGAAAGCCAAAACTATGAAAACAAATGAACCAGCTTCTTTGCTTTTTTTGAGCTGCTGTTTATACAAAAAAAGAAGTGGCAGATGGGAATCCAAGGTTTTTGAAAATATGTGAAAGCTTGCTCTTCAACACATGTTGTTTATTTGAAATGTTTCATTATCAGGGTTTTTTCCTCTCTGTCAGAGAAGACACATTATTGATTCCCCACCCCACCCCAACATTTCTGGCTCATCATTTATAATTCAACCTATTGTATTTCCTTAAGCAGTAAAGAATGCACATCAATTACTGTTGGCAGCCTTGGAGATGTATCTATTCATTGCATGGTTTTAAAGACTGAAAAATTAAAACAGTATTTGCATCCATTTTATTAAGAGTGGAGTACTAAAATCGTTCTGTAGGCTAATGTTGATACACCCGTTGTGCCTTAAAAATATTTAAACATTATCATTTTGTAACTGAACATTCCACATTACCCCTCCCCACCATGAAATTAATGCTTTTAGGCTGAATTTATGTCTGTCAACAAATAATGATCATAGATGTGAACTGGCTCATAATCCAGAGGTAGTAGGTTACAATGTGTTGCCATGGAAACAGTGTTTTATTGCATTTTCTCTACTTGATTTAAGCCATTTGACAATCATAGCAACTGTTTGCCTGTCTTCCCACATCATAAAAAATTCAAAAAACAAACAAACATCCTATAGCAGAAAATGTACAGGGGCTGGACCTCACTATTAAAAAGGAGAGAGAGAGAAAAGGAGGGGGAGGGAATGACAGGCTTATATTTAACAGGGACCTCTTTGCAAACAGTTTATCTTGCAGAATGTCCAGGAGTGTTCAGAAATTCAATCAGCGGTTAGCCAGCGAATGGCTCTTTCTGGCCCGTGGTTCATTTTGTTTATTGCATCATATATCTTTTATGTTCACTAGGACTTCAGCTTGAAACAGCATTTTCTTTAACAAGAGCCATGTTTCCTCTAACACTCTTTATTGCATCTGAAACATTATTCTTTGAAACCGTGGTCCATTTTCAATTGAGCAAAAGTCTGTAACTGAATCCTCCATGCCTGTGTTTATTCAGGATCCAAAGTAAGAAATATCCCCGTTCATATAACATTAATCACTTTTCCAGTGTTCAGCTGAGGTCATTGACACATTCCTAGCAGTATTAAGCGGAGTCAAGATTAATCACGTACATTAAACCCTGCAAGAGAAGAACGTGGAAAGGATTTGAAATTAGACATTTGCCAAGAGGGAAGGAGAGGGAGAAAAAGGATAGCCAAATATGTTTTGCTTGCAATACCAAGCATTTAGTACCATGTGGTATTTCCTTCTGCCTTGACTATTTTTACCAATGTTAGGTTTTAATTGGGGGTGGGTGGGTAATTGACCGCAGTGAAACAATAGCTATTATTCAATTGCTTTTATATTCTATTGCTGTAAATTGCCTTGGTGTTCTTTTTTTTTAGATCCAAATGGCAACATAGAAATGTTTTATAAATAAAGAAATAAATAGGTTTAATTCTGCTCTTGAAGTAATGTACTGAGAATGCCAGATGTTTAATGAACCACTACAGCAGAGATAAACTTCAAAGAGGTTAAAATAATTTGCTGTTACAAGATGGTTCAATACGGCACCACACCTTTCCTTCTTCAAGCACTATCTGAACAGGTCATACTGCCTTGAACCTAATCTCATGATAAATTGGTCATTACAATAGGAAAGATTAATAGCAACTCTTCTCTCTGTTTAACCAGTTATAACTGGGAAGAGCCCTTCTGAATAAAACATTTACCTACTAGCAGTAAACACCATAGGAAACACTCATCTATGCCATATCGTTAGTTTGGTTGGCGCTAAAGCAGCATGTTCTAACAGCAGCAGAGGACTGGTGATGCACCTTCAAATGTGAACTGGGCAAACTAAAGGAGTTTGAACGTCCAACTGTGTACTCACAAAATACCAGGAATAATCTGTTTTTAAAAAATCACATAAAAGAGTGCTCTGTATTTGGCTCAACTCCCAGTGAAGGTTTTTTTTGTGGTAGAGCAGAAAGGATCTAGTCTAGGACTTCCAGAATCTGTTTGGGGATTTCTCTCACAATGGTTTCTTGCCACTTAAATATATGAATTTAGCGTATGTTTAGGTCTCTGGTGATAGTGATGTCAAAGAAGAATTTCACCATTATATTCTTACACTATTGCCCTGCAGACCATTTTGAAGGGGGCAGTTCTGAGTTTTCAAAAATAAATAAATAAGTGAACCATTGGTTGCTTGTTGTGATTGGTCTGCAGAGAACTTTTTAGATAAAATCTCTCAGACTCACCAAGATTTACGTTCCTCAGATGATGGAGATGTAGGACATCCTATATCCATTATGGTGAAACTTGGCAATCCAGGTGTTTTAGGACTTCAATTACCAGAAGCCCAAGTCAGCACTCCTGCTGATTAAGGCTTCTGGGAATTGAAGTTCAAGAACAGCTGGAGTGCCAAGGCTTGTCATCATTGTCCTATATTGTCCTAATTTGCCACCCTGGAGGGTGGGATATAAATTAAAAATTATTAAATTATTATTATTATTGTCCATTTACACTAGATGCATTTTAGTTGTAAAAGCCTGAGGACATGGATTAGCCTAGATCTAACAGGTTAGCTATTAGAGTCCTTGATCCTCGGCCACTGATAAATGACTACAGGAAACAAATTTTTCTGTAGATTTCCTTGAGAGGTATATAACTACCAATTTCTTTAACACTGTATAGCTGAACCTCTCCAGAAGAAACAACAGTATTAAAAGTACCTTAGTAATTTTAGACCAGTGGCAAATAGTGAACTTTTTGGCCAAGTTAACTGTTTGGGTGGTTGCTCATCAACTCCAAACTGTGTTAGTTGGTATTAACTCTCAACTGGCTTGGTTTTAGAGAGGAGACTGGTTTGTGTTGTGTTATCTGTTGTTTATTTTTGTAAAATTTTGTAGAATACAAAATATTTGTTTACATTTGTAAAAAAAAATTAAATGTATACCACCCGGAGTGGAAAACTACCCAGATGGGCGACAAACAAACAAATAAGACATGCTAGTTAGGATTATCTGTACTGGGGAGGGGGAGACAGGGGCAGCATCCCTATTGGTTCTCCAGGACCTCCCAGCAGCTCAACAACAGCATCCTTCTGAACAGGGAGTCTAAAAAGGGAATTCATACTGGTTCCATCCCTGTTTGGATAGAAGTGGTCTGCTCTTTTGAAGTTTTGTTTTGACTTCTTTCTGGGATCTATTTTGTTACATATGCTTTGAAATGTCTACATGAGGCTGCTGAGAGAACTCATTTAGAGGAAAATAGGGTTGTCATCAGAATGCAAATAACACGTAAGTCTATCTTTCCTTTTCATCAAATGCAAGCAAATCAGATTGTGATGTATCAATGTTTCGGCTGGATTAAGACCAAACCAGATGAACTGCAACTAAGATTCACTCCAGACAAGATAAGAGTTCCATTTATAGATGGTTTGACTAACTATACTGCTCAGTCTGCTCTAAATAGGACTGTACTCCCCTGAAAGAAACATGATCATAGTATAAAGGTGCTTATAGATCCGGTTCTGGCATTTGAGACCCTAGTATCCTTAGTGGCATGCAGTACCTTTGATTTGATGTGGTGGTAGCTAAGAGTAGAAATAGGACTTTCATGGTTGTTGTTTTTTTACCATGGTACTCAGAAGCTGGAATTGCATTCTGTGTGGGACTGCCTTTGAAGACTATTGGGAAAATCCAGTTTATGCAAAGCAGGGAAGATGCTTACTAGGACTGATTATTTCAAATGTATTATTCCAATGCTCTATCAACTGCCCTAGGTGCCAGTTAGTTTAATAGCCTGATCCAAAGCATTGGTGTCAATCTTTTAAGTCCTAAACGGCCTAGAAACAGGCTACACGAAAGAGTGGCATCTTCCATGCATCCCATCCTGATAGGTAACAACATTCCTGGAGGTTCCTTTTTTGGGTACATTCACAACAGTGTGACAAGTAGATACCAGAGAGGCAGCATGCTATTTAGTGTGCCCCTCCAAGTTGTTGGAAGATCTTGTAGTGAAATCTTGTTGGTGTTATCACTATATGTAGATATTTAGATATCACTCTAAGACCTCCCTTTTCTGCTACACATTTAATATGTAACTTGTTGCTTTTCTTAGCAACTTTATTCATAGTTCAATGAAGAAATGGCTATTTTAATGATTCAAATGTCAATTATGTTGCATTTTTATGACTATAAAGGGGATGAGGTTGTTTGGTGTCGTTGTTGTTTTGGACCACATTGCCAAGAATCCTACAGGCAGAATAGCCATAGATATTTTGGAAGAGGGAGGGAGGAAAGGGAGAAATGTAGAGGTAGAGAAGGAGAGTATATAGAGGAATGGTAGAAAGCTACCAGTCTCATAATCTTGTGGGTATAACTAGACAACACAGGACATTTGGTTAAAAAAAATTGTGAGCTACACCAATGCCAACTTTTCTTCTAGAACAAATACAAGCTGGGGGTGGAGGGAGATTTTCATCAGGAAATTGTCATGGTGAGAGGAACAGGTTAAAATCTGCTGTTCCTGGCCATGGAATACATTTTTAAAAACATTAGAATTGTTTCACGGGAAAAGAAATGGGTTCAGATGCCCTATACTGCCTACATATGTGGTTTAAATCATCCCATAATGTGTTTTAAACAATCTGTCTCTTTCTCTCTCTACATTCAGTCTCGTTTCTAATTACAGCTTGTACAACTTACCTTTTGTATTATAACTCCTAGAATGTCCTTGTAAGGCAACAAACTCTTTCCTATCTCTGTGTAGACTAACATGAAATCTCCAGAGACAAAGTCATGCTGAGTAGCTGACATCAGATGTGCCAATTTGTACCTCCACATTTGTGTACACTCCTGCAGGTGCATGCCAGAAGGAGCAACTAACTGGGATATATGATTTTGCATGTGGAGTGACTTGCTACAGCCCCAACATTCATTCATTTTATTTATATAAACATTTATTGTTCAAAGTATTAAAATGGTACTTTGTTTTCATCTCCTGTATCTGCAAGATGATACATTGAATTCTGCAGTTAAAGGAATTCCCAGAAATACTTCTCATCATGTGTTCTGAGGGATATTTCACCACAACTTTTTCAAGTGTGACAAAAGCTTTAATCCTCTGCCCATGATCTTTAAGGGTAGATGCAGCAACTTCTTAAGAACAAGTTACATTGGGACTTACTTTTGAATAAGCATATGTAGTGATAGGTTACACAATGCATACACACACACACACAGAGCGAGAGAAATCAAGCAGTTTGATATGACCACAGGACACTCACTAACACATTACAGTATTTACATGTACCTCTCCTTTGCTCTAGTGAGCTCACCGTTGATAACACAGCTCCCCCCTTTTTCCCCCCATCACAACAATCTATGACACATCTTAGGGTGAAGGAGAGTGATGAGCTAAAGGTCATGCATTCAGTTCCATGGCTCCATGAGGGGACTCAAACCTTATCTATAAAGTCTCCATTCAATATATTAATTGCTATACATGACACTGGTTCTTTGAATAACACATGTACCAGCATAGATCACCAAAATATATTTTCAACATGTATATTCTAAGGAACATCTCAAATTAATAGTCACTGCTCAGGTTTAGAGTTGCCATAATTCTCTCCCACAGAAGTATATTTAACAAAAATGGGTGGGTTATCTACAAAATAGCCTTTTTTAAAAAACAAGCATAATATAATGACAGTTATAAAACACTTTCACATGAAAAATCACCATAATATGAAATGCAGTCGAATAGGTGAAGAATAGGGCAAAATTTAAAATAGAATTATTATTACAGTAAGCCTGGCTTGCTGGCTGCCTTCTTCCCCATGAGGAGAAGCAGTCATGCCTATGGGGTGGTTCTTCCTCCACTAGGGGATCCCAACACTCCTCTGTGGCTCCTCCTCTTCTAGGCTTTTGTATGCGCCTGGATTTTGTGGAGGAGGGGGCATGGCCTGGGAGAGAGAGGCATGGCCTAAAATTTCCCTTATTTTCATGTCCAAAAAAACTTGACAGGCATAGTCTGACACCTTTGCCTAAAGGAAACCATTCTGTCTCTCCATATTGTCTCCTAGCAGTAATTTCTTGCTCACAATATAGAAGTTAATTAATCTCCAGATAATAGTCACTGCTGTGGTCAGAAGTATCTAATTTTTCATGTAATACAAACCTCAGGCCAAGATGTCCTGAATACTACTATTCAAAGTTATTTGACAAAAGATGCCAATTGGCATCTGCCTTTCTCCGAAAAAGAGGAAATTATTGTTTTTTAAAAATCCCAACAAGATCAAAGATACACTTTCGCCTGATTCCAAACAGAAGGTATAATGTCTTTATAATGCAATAATTAAATAAGGGAGGGGAAGAAAACAATTATGGTAGTCTTATCTGGACCTTGCAGCTGTACTTCCTCATTTTGCATTAACAGTATGTGTTGGATGGTTATGACAAACCGTGAAAATTGCATCTTAAAAGGAGTTTTATTTCTTTTCCTATGATTCGATTGAAACAGACAGCTACATTTTGTGTATATATAATTAGGCAGTAAAATAGTCTTTGAAGGCAGATTTCTGTTTAGTATGTGAGTCACACACACAACAGGCTTTCATTCAACAGCCAAAGACTGATCATTTTAATGCCTCAGCTTGCTCAACCTGTTTTCTGAAGGCTATATCCTGTGAAAGAAAGAGGAGGGAATTAGAAAATATGGGAGAAAAAGCTTTTTGGTAAAATTTCTCTGCTTCCAGTAAAAACAGACGTGCTTTTACACAAGTCTGGGTGGTTTATATGCACACTACACTACAGCACTTAACTGGCTCCTCCACCCCCAGCCAATGCCCTGGTGGTTGGTCAACATGGCAATGAATGCCACACCAGGTTTAGGCATTTTTAATCTCTCCTCATAAAAGGCTATTGTAGGAGTAGATCTGAGACCAATGGTTTTCTGATTCACTGCCTATTAGCACTCCAAACTAATAGCACTGCCTTTTTCTCCTTATGTCTCTCCCCCACCCTTCTTGTTCTTTTCTGAGGCACAGCTTCCTTTTAAAAAACAATAAACCAAGAAGAAATTTTAAAGACTGAGATAAGCTGCATTGTTCAGTAGGTTGTCATAGGCTTTCAAGAAAGCATCCACAAAACACTGTGCTGTCATGGAATGTGCATTTCACATATTTATTCCCTTAACAAAATATTTTCTTGCTGCTTGTGACAGAAACAAAAAGAGGCTCAATAACCAGTGCTTCAGTGTGTTTGTCCTGAGGTACCCTGAATGCACATTTCTGCTGGCTTTCTTCTTTGTCCTCAGGTTGACACAACACATACAGAATAATTTGTGTTATGCTTGCTTGATTCATACAAACAGGTGGCTAAATTGCTGTAGTTTTATAAGCAAGGTATTGAAAGGACCTTGAACTATTCATGTGCGTTCACTTGCTCCCAGAGATGGGAAAAGCTCTTTTTTCCTATTATTACAATGACTCCCAGAATATCACAGGAAGTGTGAATGTGTATTTGGGGAGTTTTTACCCCTAAAAAGTATTTTCCTCATCTTTGTTTATGTCCATATGATGCCAGCAGAACAGGCCAGGACATTTCTTAGCATGAAAAGGAACAGTAAATTGGGCTTCTTAAGAGTTTCCAGCTGAACACCATCTCATACCTCGAGATTTCAGAGCCAAAACCTGAAACTTATGCCATGGAGATGGAGCAAGGAAGTCTGGGGGGAAAAGAGGGAAGATTTGTTTCTGGACTAGTGGATTGTTGAAATAGGCATGAAGGCAATTTTGTAAATGGGCCCAGATTTTTTTTGTAAAACCCAGCTATCTAGGCAATATTACAGCATAGAGTTAAAGATATTCATCAGCAGGTTGGCAGGCAGCAACAGCAGTTGCTAGCACTCACATCCTGTGTGGATTTACTTACCGCACACATGACATTTTGGAAATTCTTCTAAGTCCTTAGAAGACAACTAAGGAGAAATAGTGCTTCTCTTCTGTTCCCTCAACCTGTGTTAAATGGTACACTGGGCCATGTGGAGAAACACACTTGTTGTCTCCTTGGTATCTACCCTTCAACATATCTTCATAGATAATATGATTGAAAGGGGAAAGGACTTTGCTTTAATATGCAGTCTTAGGGAAGAATCTCACCACCACTCACCATAGTGCATTGTGTGAAGTCTCCTTAATTTTTTCACACTTAGCAGTCTTTACAGCAGTTAACTGTTGTATTATTTTAATGTTGTACATCAGCTGAAATGGTGAATTTTGGTTCTCTAGGGGTGTGCTATATAAATGTATTAAACAAACAAGGTTAACCAAACTGTGATCTATTTTTGAAAAATACATAATATCTAGACAGAATATCTATTGATACAATAGCATGTGTAATTCATGCTAATCAATTGTGAGTGCATCATCTAATTCAGAGACAGCCCTTCTTTCAATACTGGAGCGCAAGGAAGTGTCATGCCACATTTGATTAGTCTTCAATTTTGTCCTTGCAATATTTTTCTCCCCTTCAAAAAGGAAGACACAGAAGAGCAGAACAGAATAGGCTGAGCAAATTAGACTAACCCGTGTAAAGAAAAGGTTAAACATAAACATAACACATATTTTCCTCAGGGTTATGTTGTTTAAACCAGCTGTACACTGTATAAATGAGCACACCAGTAGCTGTGTCTTAAATATGGCATATACATTTGAGAATTATATGATTTTGCTATCAGTTGAAGTGCTGAAAATGTAATGCTGGTGGTGCATTTGGGCATTGATGTAATCATATGAAACTGGTATGACAGAAGCAGACTTATTCGGCCCTTCAACCACATAACAGCTTCCCCAACTCCTGATAAATACTATGCACAGTGGCTGGGTAATTTGTTGAAGGGAGTTGTCTATGTTGAATGGTGAAAGAGAGGGCTCTGAAAATCAAGTGGAGGCATCTTCACTATGAATAAACATCTTCTGATGTTAATGGGAAAAGGCACAAAAGAATAAACAAATGATGCCACAACAGAAGCTCAGTAACATGATTTCTGAATTCCAATTCCGCAGAATCTCCAAGCCAACATGATTTCGAGTAGGGGTGCCCAAACTACAGCCTGTGGGCTTGATCTGCCCCCCGACACCAATTCACCCAGCCCGCACCACTCCTGGAAGTGTTTACGACAGCTGCAGGTAATTTACAGCAGCGTTCTGTGCATGCATGGGCACGTTATGTGCATGCATGTTTTACTTCCACTTCCAGTGGGAGGAACCACATGACTGGCCCATGGCCCAAAAAGTTTAGGCACCCCTGATTTAGAAAGTGTAGTCCAGTTCACTTTCTATCCTAGGAAGCAGCTCCTAACATTGCTAATCTTTCCTCATTCGTTCTAAACTACATACAGAATTACAATTAGCTTCCCAACAGAGGCCACAATTTCATTGGCAAGCTGAACTGACACAATTCAGCTTTGCAATGGCTTCATTCTCAGCCTATTTTATGATTTTATTCAGATTAGATGATCACATGGAGTCTGAAGATAGTTTGGATGCCAATGTCCACACTGGCCCCTCAATCTGAGACAGTTTAATTCATGTCACAGCCCATAGCCTCCTTTCATTTTATCCTGCCCTATACTGATTCTTGGCTCTCCTTTTATTGGTTTTTTGTAAAGTTAGTGGGTTGCTTAAAGTGTTACATGGTGCTAGTGAAAATGGACTGTTTTTCAAAGTTCTCTGTAATAAATAAGCACATGTCACAGAAAAATAATAGTTTGTTGTAATTTGTCAGAGATGCTTTTATTTCATATTGATTTTTATCTTCCCCCCTTTCCTTGTAGAAGTGATATAGCACTAAACTAACTTATCAATACTGTGATAAGATGATCAAGTGCTAAGCTCAGTACAGTAGTTTGTTTCTGGAAGAATTAAATATGTGTTAGGGTATCTAGGTGGCAGAGTCCAGGACTTGGCTAGCTGGCAGATAACATGAACACCAGAACACTCAGGTAAAAGGCCAAACAGTAAACATATCACAGTCCAGAGTCCAAAATCAAGCTTAAAATAGACAGAGATACAGGATTAGTCTCTGAAAGGATTAGCCCAGATGGCTAAAGCGTAGTCCAAGCAAGCCAAACATCAGGTGGCTGAAAAAGTAGATAAGGCAGAATACCTTCAAGAGCTGGAACAAGGCAAGGATGGGGATGAAGAAGTGAGGATCCAGGCAAGGCACAATAACAGTCCAAAGGAATGAAAGACAGGAACTAAAAACAAAACACAAGATCCAGGAGCCAAGCAACTCTACTAACTCTCATTACTGAGACAATTTCTGGGAGGAAGAGCTGGTTTTTATATAGCCCAGCCAGGGTCGTAGCCAGGATTCTAGAATTTTTCTTTGGGGGGAGGGAGTTCAGGAGTGGCAAAAAAATGTTCAGGAGGGGCAACAATGTCATACTCATATATAACATTGGCACCATGGGGTGGGGAGGCTGTTAGCTCAGGAGGGTTTTTGCCCCCCTGGCTACTGCCCTGAGCCCAGTCCCGAGTCTCCAAGTGGAACCCATCAGTTGGGCAGAGTGAGGCTCCAATCCTGAAAGAACTAGAGCAGCTGCTCCCAGACTGGGGACCCAATCCTGTAAGAACTAGAACAGCTACTCCAGATCTTGATACTTGGGAGAAATATCACTGATAGCACTGTTCAAAACATCACAACCAGCTTAGTTCATCCTCACAATACCATCCATAGTCACATTCCCTCTCCAACCTTTTGGAAACCAAAAACAACTGATCATATGGAGAAAACACAGTTTAAGCTTTTCCATCCTTTAAAAAGAAGTAACCCCAGATCACATGGGGAAAACTCCATATCTGAAGTGAAAAAGGCCAGTGTGATTTGCATTGAACTTTATGTTGCATGATCAGTTAATAAAAGTTTGAATTCATCCGTCCTACTTCCACAGCAAATCTCCTATTTGCAAGAGTAGCTACAGCCTGAGTAGGCATTTTAAAATATTCTTTGTCCTGAGTAAGCCTTTTCTTAAAGAGATTTTTTAAAATAAAAGCTGTTCTTTAAGTTTTTGGTATGGTAGCTGTATTAGACTGAGCAGGCATATAAAAAAAAAGAAACAAAACAAAAATAAAACCCAAAATAAAAAATAAAAACAAGAACATAAAAAAAACTGTTATATTTTAATATGAGCTTTCATGGATCAAGTCCACTTACTCAGATCACTCTTGCTGAGGCAACCTTGGAAATCATGGACATCATCGCATCCATGGGCCTGTCCCAGTGTCATGGACTGACACATGTGGCAGGTCACACCTTGGACCATGTGTTTATGTTGGGACAGAGAGAAGATGATCCCTTCAGTCTTCAGTCTTCCACATTGTCATGGTCAGATCATAACCTGCTGAGATTTGGACTTTGTACAAGTCTCTCCCTCCATGGGGTGAATGGACCTATTAGAAAGGCCCACCCCAAAGCCTGATGGCTCCAACTGGTTTCCAGAATATTATCAGAGACTTTCTGGCTGATCTGGTTAGCTCTCCTGTTGAAATCCAGGCCTCCCACTAGTATTCAGGGGTGACCCAGGCTGTAGGCATGATCAGTTCTAAACAACCTCTTCGTTGCAGAGCTCAGGCCTGACCAGAAGAGTTGAAGAAAATAAAAAAAGTTTCAAAGATGGCTGGAATGTAGTTCTCTTGGAATTAAATCTGGCTGCAGAAAAGGAGACGTCTGGCAAATATAGCAGTTCACATAAGCTGGCAAAAAGAGGATATAGCACCAAATTGATTAACAAGTCCTCCATCCAGCAGATGGAACTTCTTCGTGTTGGTTGCAGTCTATTTCAGATCAAAGATTGAATGTGTCTGTCAGGAAGTTGACTCCTTATTTATCTCAATAGATCAAACAGAGATGTCCAAGATCAGTTTCGCTTAGTAAGGCCAAGGGATGTAGACAAAGCACTTGCACACTGTAAGGTTACTAGCTCTCTTTTTTTTAAAAAAAAATCTCCTGGCTCTTAAAACTTGCTAAGAATACAATAGAAGAAAGGCCCACCTGTGTCTTCAATGCTTCTCTTCAAAAAGACCACCTGCCCTCCTGTTTAAAATAAACTGTAATAAAGCCAATTATTAGGGAAACTAATTTGGTGATGGTTGATTTGAACTATAGACTCATTTGAAATATCCTTTTCCTGAGAGATTCAGGTGATCCATAATTTGATGTTGTTTTGTTAATGACCATTACATGAAAGCAAAAAAAGGCCTACTTACAAAAAAAGGCCGTTGTGTAGGCTTTTGCTTAAATAGGTTTTTTATGTAACTCAAAGCAAACCCATAGGAAAAATAAACTTTTTATGTAAACCGAAGCAAACCCATAGGGAAATGAATTTTTACGTAACTCAAAGCAAACCTATAGAAAAAAAGAATATTTATGTAACTCAAAGCAAACCCATAGGAAATTGTGTAAATCAGGACATGGTTTTAGCACAAAATCATTATGTAAGTCAAATTTTATGTAACTCGAGGCATTTGTAAGTCAGTGTTTTACTGTATGTCAATTTTGCTATAAAGGCCTGACTCCAGCTAGAGTAGACTTATTGAATCAATGGGATATACAAGTACAGTGGTACCTTGGATAAAGTCCGATTCGGATAAAGTCCAATTTGGATAAATTTGAGGTTTTCATGCACACGTGATGCATCGAATAAAGTCCAAAACCACTAAAAAATGGACATTATCCAATGTGGGTTGCCCAGGCCACTAATTGGACAGCTACCTTTCCCAAAGGGTTTGTCGGGGTCTGCAAACGATCCCGAGACCATCCTGGCTTGACAGAAAAGGCAATTGGGTATGGGCAAGTTAGTTATAGGGAGCAATTGTGACTCCATATTTACTTGGCTAAGGGCACTGAAGACAGTAGAGCAAGTGTCATGCAGAGAGAGACTCAAGGTCTCGCAAACAGCTACGGTATCTCGCTCATGTCCGTGAATAAGCAGACACTAACCACAGTTAGACCAAATAGCTATGCATAAGTACGCAGAGCCTTCTAGGAGTTAGATAACATGGGAACAATGAGTCCCACCACAATCTGCTGATTAAGCCTGCCTATGGGCAACCTGGGCACGCAGGCTGGTAAGTGTAACCCAGTCAGCCAAGTGTCACGTAGTAAAACTTTCCATCACAAGGGTCTCACGCAGACTGTGCGTGCTGACTCCCAACTGTAGTCAATAAATACAGTCCACCCCAGAATTCGGGATTGACTTTTACCATCATACTTCAGTCTCGCATGCCTTCCTTGAGTTCAGCACCTCGACTCCCATGGACCATTACAACAATCCAAGGTATTTGGTATAGGAACCTCGGACAAAGTCCATTTTTGGACGTTATCCGATGCATCGCCCATTTGATTCGGATAAAGTCCAAAATCAGATAAAGTCCATACTTGTGGAACGGAGTTTGGATTTTATTCGAGGTTCTACTGTACTGTATTGTGTTACTATCCAGCAACTGATTCAATACCCTACTTGGGATTACCAACAGAATTTAGGCCTAAAAATCTTTTCTGCTGGCATGGGAAACAGCAATGGTCCAGAGACCAGAAAATGTGTGCTTTCTAAAGCAGAGGCCTGGGTTCAAGTTGCTCATCAGCCAAGAAAACTCACAGGGTATGGCACGGATAAAGCCACTCCTTAAATATCTTACATACCCTGAAAATGCTATTAAAAGTGCTGTAAATTGGATATGACTTGATAGAACATAACAAGAGCCAAGGCAACTAGGGGCCCTCCACATTAATCTCTGACCAACAGTCAAGTGTTGGGGACTTATGGAACTTGTAGTCCAAAACATCTAAAGCCCACTTAGATGCCGCCCCCTGCTTTTATCCATATCATTGTAATTCCACATACAGAATCTGGCTGTTAAAGCCAGAATATTGGCCAGTATCCTAAGAAGAGTTCCACCTGTGCATCGGAAATATCAACTGCTGCCACCAAATGCTGTTAATTAAAGTATCCCTACTTTGATTTTGCATCTAACTTGACTGCAATAAGATGCAGATGAAATTGATTTTGGGTTTCCTCCAACTTGGATGCATAAGACAAAAAACTGTGCAGATAAAATCCAAACAGCAACTCTTCTATTATCAACAGTCTGCTGCTCCTACTTCTGCAGATGTCACTTCCACTGCACCAGTGAAGTTATGCAACAGGATGCTAGATTTTGGGCACAATTTTTCGAATAGTGTGGTATGCCCTTATTGCATTGTCATTTTTCTCCTTGCCCCCACTGTTATCTCTAGTTAAACAGGTTTCTTATGTTTTAATGACTGAAAAGTAATGATTGTGTACACCAGGAATTCTCAACCTGCAGCCCACAGCACCATTTCATGTGGGCCCCCACCCCCTCCACCATACCAGGAAGTGCCATGTGGTGAAGAGAGGGCAAAATAGTCATCCGGCCCCTGAAGCTGTCTGAGGGAGTGTGAACCAGCTCCTGGCATTAAAAGGTTGAGAACTCCTGGTGTACACGATGTCTGCAACAATTGTCATACCATATCATTCTGAGGTCTCTGTAGAATGAGTTTGTCTCCAGCTACCATTATCTTAATTAGCTGTCTGTCCAACAGTCTCCATTTCCTATTGACACTTTGCATACTTGGCAATAGAGAAAAAAATGATAGATTGCCTGATGCTGAGAGGAAAACTTTTCCATTGTGTTTTTCTTCTAGCTGCAAAAGTCAAACTTGAGAGATATGGCAAAACCATATTCTTTTACTGCCACATGCCATGGACTCCCTTTATGGTTTACTTATGGAGAGGGAGAAAAAAGGTTAAGGGCAGACATGGGAAATTATCTTTTTGTACTACAGTTCTCAGAAACCTGAAATCAGCAAGGCCATCACCTTCAAAAAGATCCTAGTCTTAATTTTTGGGGTTCTCAAATTTGGCTGAAATCCTAAAGAAGTGTTGCTGTCTGTTGAGCTGATAAGCAGTGAAATACCCTCCAGATTTTATGGGCTACAGCTGCCACAATCCTTGACTACTATCTGGAGGGGCTGTTGGGAATTTCAGTTGAAAAACATTTGGAGGGAGTCAGGTTCCATTCACACAGCCTGGGGAACCAATGATTTAAGTCCTTAAAATGCTGCTTCCTATGTATAATACTTCTCTCTCTCTTTTAAATCATGAAACAAAGAATCATTTGGGTCCACTGCTTAATGCACAGAGGGTCCCAGGTTCCATCTCTGCCATCTCCAAGTAGAACTAGGATACTTATTCTGATTTCTTCTCTTCCAATATTTGTATTCCCTACTTTTGTGGCATCACATGAACTTCACCTTTCTCTCCAGTTTTGGAAGGCAAAATAGAATTGGAGATGTGTCTGTAGAAAGGGACTTCCTTAGTATATGGAGGGGATACACAGAAAGAGCCTTCCCGAAGATTGTGGTATTTTTGAACCACAATTGGGCATACCCTTGTGTTGCTGGCTAATCTTTCTCACACTAGGTCAGGCAAGAGGAGCTGCAGAATGAACTCAAAAGGTGCCTTCATTTTGGCAGTTTCATGTCTGGCCTACACATGGAAGAAGAAGAAGTACTGTACATGGAGGCTCCCTCTGTAGCTTAGATCCCTGACTGCATGGGAACAGCAGCTGATACTGTACTACATATTCAGCTACAGTATTTTTATAGGCATGCTCTCCAATCTGTGAATGAGAAGAGATGAACCCAATGGAGATGCCAGTTTCATGTGCAGCAGGAACAACGCCACTCTCAACTCCCATGGAATTACAACAATAATGAAACTTATCACCCAAAAAGGTTGTCCTTATTTTCTTGCTCTGTTCATTCTCCAGAAAACACTTCTGTCAGTTTGTACTTGAGGTTGGTAGAAGGAGTCTTCTCTTTCTGAACTATGTAAAACGGTTGCTATAATATTAAGTAACAAATTAAATTTGTTAAAGTTAATCATTTAGGGAGAACATTTTAAAAGAACATTACATTAAACACTAGTGATGTGTTGGTAAATTATTATTTTACATTTTTAGTAAAATAACCTAAAATTGTTGTGGACGAAGTATCAAACAGAAATGAAAAACAATCACACAATGCTGTAACCTTGCAACATTTACAGAAATTTTTTATAATAACCATAATAATCATGCCATGTGAGTAACACTGTTGGTTTGTTGAAGAAAAAACAAACAAAACAAAAGCGTGATAGCTGTTGCCATGGCTAACGTCGGAACCATCCGCAAAAGGAGCAGCCCACCTCTGGCCCCCACACCTATGTGTTGGGGGCGGGACTGCCCCGGGGGGGGGGGGGAGTTTGGGCACCACTGATGTCAGCTGAAAGCCTGCTGTTTGTTCTGCCTGCAGAAGGCAAAAGCTGTAACATTTAGTCATTGCTAGCAGGCAATTAACAAGTCTCTACTCTGATTCTTCAGGGCATTTGCACCTGCTGGCTTGGTGTGTGCTTAATGAAGTGTTGACCATTGTGGGCTATAATCCACAAGAGTTTCAGCCAAATAACACTTGCTAGTTCTTAAGGTGCCACAAGATTATCTTTGCCTCTGCTGCTCCGAGCAGGCTCTGACTTGGTCCCCTCGCTTCAGCAGCCTTCTTGGACATGGATTGCTGTGTTGGGGAAATTTTTGGAGCCTCCCCCCTTTCAATTTCCATGGGGCTTTCCTAGCACCAAGGATTTTGATAGGGGGAAGGCTCCGAAAATTTCCCCAATGCAGCAATCCATGTTCCCAAAGGCTGCTGAAGTGAGAGGACCAACCCAGAGGTTGTTTGGAGCAGCGAGGACAAAGCACGATATGGCTGACATTGTAAGTGACGTCAGGCAGTGGGGGCAGTCCTAGGAGAGCCAGGGTACTCAGCCCGGGCCAGATTAATTATATACACGGGCCTGATTGGGCCTACACAGGCCATAGTTTGGGCACCACTGGCCTACATATTTAGTGCTTTAGAAAGACAAGTACAGTAATACCTCATACAAAGTGCACTTCGTACAACATCGAATTCATACATCGCCTAATTCCTTGAAAAAAGTTGCCTCATACAAAGTCGCTGCGACTTTGTATGAGGCATTGGGGTTTTTCCCCAGGATGGTTTGTCCCCTAAAATCAGGGTTGTTTGACATGTTTTTGTAACATATTTAGCCTTTAGACAATGATTTCTTAAAGTTCTGTCAGTTTCCTGTCTGTTTCCTTGACTTTGCCCTGAAGTCTGTGCTGTTACAGTACAATGTATCTCTATGGAAATGACGTTGTACGAGGCATCGCGGCAAGGATTTGGACGTTGTATGAGGCATCGCACCTAGGATTTTGCATGCCTCATACAAAGTCCAAATCCGTATAAAGTCCAAACTTGTGGAACCAAGTTTGGACATTGTATGAGGTATCACTGTAAATCAAAATTCTCTGTAGTAACCGAGGTTTTTGAATTTTGGGCACAAAATGAGAAGGCAAGACTTGCAGAAGTAGTTGAAGGCAAAAGGAAAAGTCGAAGTCCAAATGTAATATAGATTGACACCTCCTGCAAAAAAGCAAAAGAAACAAACCATAGCTTTAAGCTTGCAAGAACTGAGCAGGGCTGTTAATGAAAGGACATTTTGAACCACATATTAATAGGGTTGCTGTAGGTTGAAGACAACATAATAGTAAAAACAGCAACAATTTAGTCTTCTTCTGTGTCTAAACCAGACATGAAACTGTCAAAATGAAGGCACATTTTAGTACTTTCATCTCTTTGAATTTAAAACAAAATTCAGTGCCACTTAAAACTGAAAACTACTTGCAGAGTGACAAATATGAAAAAGGGATGACCCACAAGCTTTAAATGCCAGGATTCTATATCCTATATATATAATCTATATATGAGTAGATTGTTTTGAAAAATCTGAATATCAGACAATCAGAAACCATACAATATACTTTTATTATAATGATTGCCTGTTAGGTATCATTTTCATGAAAGGTTTTATAAGATGGGAACTCTTTACAGAATACGGGGCTTGGCTAGATGACCAAATTGGAGTGGGCAGGAGCAGGCTAAGCAAGGTTATTAAGATTATAAGGCTTCATAGAGGTGCATGATGCAATCCTTGCTTCCAGATACAAAGTTTGGGTGGCTTGGGGTCAGTAAACTACAACACACCTCAAGCAACTTTGTTTCACACAATCAAGATCGTCTTTCCCTTTTAAAAAGAAAGATGATTTGCCACTGAAGGGAAAGATTTCTCAAGATCATTAAAGCAGCTGGCTGTCCCTTTGGGGGAAGCCTTTTAATGACCTTAAAAATCTTGCCTTTTAACAATCTTGAGAAATAGAAAACATCCACTCAGATCTCCTTTGGAGGGGAAAGGAAACAAAGCTTTCCATTTCTTTTTAATGGCTGCTGACAACAACTCTACAGCAGCATTGCTGATACCTTAGCAACAAATAAAAAGAATAAAAATGGCACTAAAGAACTTGATTTTTTTTAAAGGGAAAATGACTGCTATTAACAACTAGGCAACTCCAGTATTAACATATTCTTTTGGAATTGTGGACTGGAAGTATACTGAACTTGATTAGTGATATTGGAATAGTGGAGGCTTCCTGTCAAAATATTGGTGCAATCATCCCATGGTGTGTACATTGCACTTTTCTTTGCCACAGATAACAGGCAGCTGTGGGCTTGTTAACCTCAAGAATTTCTGTATGGGTCAAATACTCAAGCATCAAAACTACTTCCACAGAAGCCCAGTTCCACTTTACTAGAGGACAGGAGAAAAGGATAAAGACTAATAATATTATTAGTATTACAACTTACACGCAAGAACATATTTACTTTAATGAAAATCCCGTACAGCAGGGCTGCATGGCTTCAAAAGCCATTACATTGACAGCACTCTGTTACCTCCTGGACAATAAGCAACAACTGAACCCGAGGCTTAAATTAGGCTGTCTACAGGTTGAAATTTAAAACCAAGTTATTTGCCCCAGATACTACCAGAAAATAATTATATATCAACATGTAAGTAATATTTCTAGGGCCTGTCATGAAACCAAAGGAACAATTCTTCATATCATAGTTGATTGCCCTGGAATAGCATCAATGATTTATATGGGTAGGCATAATCAAGGTGTTTTTTTAAGCAGTTGGCTAAATCTTATGAATTAATCACGACTTTTTCTCCACATTATAAATTTCTACCACCTCGTTTGTATGTGTGTGTGTGTTTACCAGAGTACTATACTGGAGGGGACTGCAGTGGCTTAAGTAGCTAAAACACTGACTGGGAGGCGGAAGGTCAGCAGTTCGATTCCCGAGTACTGCAGGATGGAATGAGCTCCTGCCAACCTAGCAGTTTGAAAGCAAGAAATTGCAAGTAAATAAATAGGGACCACTTTGGTGGGAAGATGAAAGCATTCCGTGCACTCCGGTGTCTAGTCATGCCTGCCACATTTTAGTATCTTGCATGGAAGACAAAGAAGGAGTCGCAGGAAGGACTAACACAGGTTTATTCATTGATGATCAGGATGAACATGTGGTAATGGCGGAGGTACATCACATTATATACAGTAACACAATACATTTGAATCTTGCTGCACGGTGGCTCATTGGCTGCTACCGGCGTGACGTCGTCCAGGTCACGCCTCTCTTCTGTAGTTGTTTGATAGTGCGGGAAAGTTCCCGCGGCTGTTGGTGATTTGGGGAATGTGAACCATGTGAGGTGAACGCTCGCAGCTGCCCTCTATGGGCAGCTTACTCGCGTTCCCTTACAGCTGGGCTACATTGTAATTGTGGTCAGGTTACATTCATACATTTCAAGACAACATCTCCTAAAGCAACATTGTACATACATAACATCCCTCCCCCCTAGGATGGGACGAAGTCCCTCAACCATTGTGGCTTGCCGCACGTGCGCCTGGGGCGTGCGGCCGCTTGACTTAACACAGGGGAGCCGGAGGCTCCTGGTTCCGCGGAGTCCTGTCCTGCAACGGAAAAGGGGGACTCATTAGTGGCTCGGTGTGGAGCCCGCGGTAACCTTGCATTGGGGGACGGGAATGGAATGAACAATTGGGAAGTGAATCTCTGCCTACCGTTTGGGGAGTTTGGGGTCCCCCCAGTACGAATCTCGGGACCGACGAAGAGGCCCTCGTGGCCTCGCCACCCCCCGTTACCTGCCCAGGAGTTCTAGAGACTGTGGTGGGCGGACTTCCCCCTGTTGCCTGTCTCGGGGGTGTTTGTCTCCGGGGAGCTGGAGCTATGGTATATTCTAAAACAAAAGGGCTGGGGGGACTGGAAGTACCAGGGGCTGAACTGAAACCCCTCTTCTCGCTAGGACGGGTGAGGGACCACTCCGCGACACCCCCCTGGTACTGCAACTCATAATCGAATTCATCCCTCTCCTCCAAAGTATCCTCCTCTGCGGTTGAGAACCGAGGATATGCATTTGTATCCGCGGGTGCTGCCATGTCTCCCCCTTGGGTAACGCGGGTGGGGAGGACCCTAACGCTGATTCCCCCTCGCCGGTGACTCGCCTTCTGAGTTGGTCGGCGTGCCTTCTCCAGAGTACACCTGAGCTAGTCTCGACCCTGTAGGATACCGGCCCCGTTTGCTCAACAATCGTCCCAGGTACCCACGCTGGCCCCGAGGCCGTGTAGTTCCTGCAGTGAACCGGGTCCCCTACCGAAAAACCTTTGGAGCTCTCTCCCCCTATGTTTAAATTTCTCCCTTCATCCTCCACCCTGGACGGATCCATCCGGTCAAAAAGTGTTACCGGACGCCTCCTCATGAGGAGTTCGGCTGGGGAAAAACCTGAAGCTAGGGGGGTTGTCCTGTAGCAGATGAGGAACTGACACAGATGCAGGTTCAACTCACCGGGACCCATGCACCGCAGTGCGTCTTTCGTAGTGCGCACTTGGCGCTCTACCTGACCGTTTGTGGCGGGGTGAAACGGGGCAGCGGTAATGTGCCTGATGGCGTTTCTCTCAATAAAAGTCTTGAACTCTGCAGACGTGAAGGTACTAGCGTTATCGCTAACGAGGACGTCTGGCAGGCCGAAACAGGCAAAAAGCTTGCGCAACTGTTAAATGGTTGCTGCAGAGGAAGTGCTGTTCATGGGGATTACCTCCAACCACTTGGAGTAGGAGTCGACTACCAGCAGAAACATGGACCCGCGGAAAGGGCCAGCGAAGTTGACATGAATCCGGGACCATGGCCCGTGGGCCGTGTCCCATTCCCTATGGGGCAACCGGGACTCCTCGGGCCGAGAGGTCTGGCAGCTCTCACACGTGCCCACCAAACGTTCTATATCCCCGTCTATCTGGGGCCACCAAAAGAAACTCCTGGCCAGAGCCTTGGAGCGCACGATTCCGGGGTGACTGGTGTGCAGTAGCTTCAGTACCTTAGCCCTCAGCTTCTCTGGGATGACTACCCATTGGCCCCAGAGTAGACAGCCCCTTTCCAGGGAAAGTTCCACTCTGCGCCTGAAAAATGGCTTGAAATGTTCCTCGGGGGGAGTAATGGGCCACCCTTTCCTAACCCAGGAACTAACTAGGGCCAGTATCTTGTCGGCCGCCGTGGCCTTGGCGAGGTCGGCCGGGACGATAAGGGGTGAGTCGAGAGACTCAATCAGCAGCACTTGGTGTTCCTGCTCTACCTCGCATGTGGGGTCCCCTAAACTAGGGAGAGGGGATCGGGGACAGGGCGTCCGCATGGGAGATCTCCTTCCCTGGGCGATAGACCAGTTCATACTGGTAGGCGTTGAGGAAAATGGCCCAACGCAGCATCCTGGGGGATAGAATTTGCGGGGTGGGTTTGCCGGTAGTGAAGATCCCCAGAAGCGGCTTGTGATCCGTCACTACCGTAAACTCGCGGCCGTATAGGAAATCGTGGAACTTCTTCGTTCCCGCGATTATGGCTAGGGCCTCACTATCTGTTTGCGTGTAATTGCGCTCGGCCTTCGAGAGGGACCTTGAGTAGTACGCCACCGGGGCTTCCCTCCCGCTCTCCAACACGTGGCACAGAACCGCCCCCACCCCCACTGGGGACGCATCACAGACTAAAACCACTGGTTTTTTCGGATCGAAGTGGGTCAGGACAGCATCCGAGGATAGGAGTGACTTAAGCTTCTTGAATGCTTTCTCCTGCCTGTCCCCCCACCGCCAAGTCGCATCCTTCTTAAGTAACGCGTGCAGTGGCTCCGCAACCGATGCCTTCCGAGGCAGGAAGGAATGATAGGAATTTAGGAGCCCTAGAAATGACTGCAGCTCCAGTTTCGCGGTGGGGCAAGGGGCGTCTCTCACGGCCGCAACCTTGGACTCGGAGGGTTTGATTCCGTCCGGGGTTACCTTAAAACCTAGAAACTCAACCTCCCTCGCAAAGAATACACACTTGTCCCTCCTCAATCGAAGTCCTGCCCTCTCGAACACTGAGAGGACCCCATCTAGCCTCTTTGCTAACTCTAATTCGATCCCCGCCGTTATCATCACGTCGTCGAAGTATGGGAGGACGCCTGGAAGCCCCTTTAACAGGCGTTCCACGAGGGACCGGAAAATTCCGGGGGCCGAATTCACGCCAAACTGAAGGCGCATTACCTTAAACGCCCCCTTGTGCATCATGATCGTTTGCGCGGCGGCAGCAGCCGGGGTTACAGAGAGCTGCTGATATGCCTGGGCCAGATCTAGCTTGGCAAAACACCTCCCCCCATGTAACGTGGCCAGCAAATGGCTGACCACGGGCACCGGGTATGCATTTGGCGGAATGGCCTTATTTATCGTACATTTATAGTCCGCACAAATCCTGACCTCCCCGTTTGACTTGAGGGCTGTAACAATCGGCGTTTCCCACTCCACCGAGTCAACTGGAACCAAAATCCCCTGCCCCACCAATTTGTCCAGTTCCGCCTCGATCTTGTCCTTGAGGGCGAAGGGCACTCTCCTTGGCTTGAGGCAGATGGGCCGGATTCCTGGGTCCAGCTCAAAGGAAACCGGGGGCCCCTTGTATTTCCCGAGCCCCTTCTTGAAAACTTCTGGGTGTGCATTGCACACGTCCCGCATTGGGTCAATCTCGATGGCGTTAATGCCGGACAGTTTGATCCCCAGGGGAGCAAACCACTGCGTTCCCAAAAGGCAGCACCTCCCCCCTTTGAGGACCACTAGGGGCAGTTTCTCGGAGTAGTTCTTGAACTTCACCTTGAAGTTCCCCACCCCCAACACCGGGATCCCATTTCCCTGCACGTCCCGTAGGTGAGATCTCATGGCCCGCAGTTTGGGCCGCTTCTCTGGGGGAATACGCATAAACTCTTTTTGGGACAGGATGGAATAAGATGACCCCGAGTCTATCTCCATCCTCACTGGGACCCCCTGCAACAGTACCTCTATGAAAAACCGCCGGTGCTCCAGGCCCACACGGTTCACGCCTTCCTCGCTGTAGCTGGCTGAGACCTTCCTGGTGCTGGCCGCCTTTCATTGGTGCGTCTGGGAATGGCTGGAACTGCCCTTGTCCTCGACTTGCCCGCGCCTGCATACTCGGGCGATGTGTCCTTTTCGGCCGCAGTTGTGACACTCGGCCTTTCGGAACGGGCACCTCGTGCGGTCGTGGGATGCCCCACAACCGTCACAGCGGTGGTCCTGCCGTTCGCGGGTCTGCTGCTTCTCACCTCGCTTCTTGATCCTCTGGACGTCGTCGTCCTCGCTGGAGTAGGGGTCCGCGGTTGTGGATGACTCCTCAGACGACGTTGGTGTGCCGGCGGGTGGTTTGGGGGCCCGCCAGGCCGTCTTCGCTGGTGTCCGCCGGGCCGCCTGTACTGGTGACTTGGCCCTCTCGGACGTGGCCCCTCGGGACTTGAACAGTCTAACGCCGCTCCTGGCCTCCTCGGCTGCTTGGGCCTCCCGCAGTACCTCGTTGAACGTGAGGCAGTGGTCGCGGGTCATCAGCCTCCTCTGAAGCTCCCCGTCCCTCAAACCACACAACATGTGGTCTCGGAGGGCCTGGTCCAGGTCATCCCACTGGCAGTGCACTGCTGCGAGCCTGAGGGCCACCGCATAGGCGGACACGGATTCGCCCGGTCACTGGTCTTGCCTGTGGAACGTGACCCAGGCTGGGAAGATCGAAATGGGCGGCTGGAAATGTTCGCCCAACCTCTCCAGGATGCGGTCGAGGGGCACTTCGTCCACCTTCCGTGGGGCCACCAAGGTCATCAGGATACGCAGCGTGGCCGGCCCCACCTGAGCCAGGAAGTGGGAGCGCATTTTCGCGTCGTTGTCGACGCCCGCGGCTTCCATCGCGTGCCGAAACTGGCACTCGTAGAGCTCCCATTGTTCGGGCTCGCTGACATCGAACTAGTACGGCTTGACCTTGGGATTCGCCATCGATCCCACCTTCGTCGCCAATTTAGTGTCTTGCACGGAAGACAAAGAAGGAGTTGCAGGAAGGACTAACACAGGTTTATTCATTGATGATCAGGATGAACATGTGGTAATGGCGGAGGTACATCACATTATATACAGTAACACAATACATTTGAATCTTGCTGCACGGTAGCTCATTGGCTGCTACCGGCGTGACATCGTCCAGGTCACGCCTCTCTTCTGTAGTTGTTTGATAGTGCGGGAAAGTTCCCGCGGCTGTTGGTGATTTGGGGAATGTGAACCATGTGAGGTGAACGCTCGCAGCTGCCCTCTATGGGCAGCTTACTCGCGTTCCCTTACAGCTGGGCTACATTGTAATTGTGGTCAGGTTACATTCATACATTTCAAGACAACATCTCCTAAAGCAACATTGTACATACATAACACACATGACCATGGAAATGTCTGCAGAAGCAGACAGCGCTGGCTCTTCGGCTTTGAAACAGAGATAAGCACTGAAGCCTAGAGTTGGATAAAACTGGCTTTCGAGCAAGGGAAACCTTTATCTTACTATACTGGAACAAGCAAATTAAAACAGGTGATATCAATAAACTGGATATTATAATTCTGGATAAGCAACAAAATAAAAATATTCCTTATACTATTTTCAGCAACTGGAATTGTTCCAAAATCTTTGATTTTCAGTTTAAAACAATTGCCAATAGCTGCTAATTTGCTGTCTGAATTTTACAAAAATAAATAAATAATAATCACAATATCACTAAATTTCATCTCTTCCACAAAATCTTTTAGGGCTTGACTCCTAATCTCTAGGTTTCTTTGTCTGAGCCCCGTTCACTAGCAATGCTGAGAAAGAAGTGCAGCAGCGATGATAATAAGAATAGCTAAAAACTGAAATGTACGTACATGCATAAACATCTACTGTTGAAATCAAAGTAATGGCAAAATGAAAAGTTAAGATTGCTTAACTTCAGCTCCAAACCAAGTAGTAAAGTGTACAAGTACAGTTTTCTAGATCTTTGCAAAGTGGAATGACAACACAGCACAGAAGGACAACTTCTTAATCAATCGAAGTGATTGATAAGAATAAGTAGTTAGGAAGGGAAATATTTTCCAAGACTAACAGATCTTATTATCACTAGTATTGCAGAAGTGGTAATTAACTCCAACATTGTTATTGTGCAAAGCAACAGCTACTCTACAACATGTAATCTAACAGCACAACTAAGCAATTACAACCCTACTGGCTGTGCTTGGCCTCTTTTCCCCTCTTTTCCTTCCTTGCCACAACAGAAACAAGCTGACTGAGATGAAACATTGATGCTTAATTAAGAACATGTTGTTGCTAAATATGCAGTAACCACATGTGTCTGCTAATATGCTCTGGGTAACTGCACCTTTTAGATGGTTCAAAATCTACAGCCATTGAAATCAGCTTATTTTCCCCAAAGACTCACTAATTTTTCATTAAACATTTTCAGAATCATCAGAACATGGTGGGATGGAGTGATGTTTCACCCTTGTCAGTTTCTGTTACAAAAACATTTGTTCACTGGACTATCCTTCTGTAACATTAGGATTGTATATAATACAGATAAAGCAGAAGCATGTTTGCAATCTCACCCAGTGACCATTACTTGGCGAGCAAACAGACTAACTATTCAGAAGCAATTTTCTTCAGGCTGAATTTATGTGCTGACCGTAGCAGATTGCTACCCATAATAACCCTTCCCCCTACCCAATGTTAAATACAATCTGTCTCCCACTCGCTGTAATAATAATGTGCAAATGACTGTAATTTGCAGACATGAAACAGCCTAAAGTGAAACGTGTCTAAACAAAGGTTGCTTTTGAAAAATTGGTTAAGTTATATATACAGTATATCTTAAATCCAGCAATAAGATAAGTGCCACAAGTACAGCAAGGAATCATGCACATACTATTTCAATGAAAATATCTTTATGCATTCAGCTACTGAACTGACAGCTACTGCTGGATCAGGACAAGTTAAACAGCCTAAAGTTAGCATAAATTAACTTCCATCCCGAAAAAATGAAGTAAAAAAATTATAATCCCAAACACATGAATGTTGTTTTTCTGACATATATTAATGAATGACAGAAGCACTGACCAGTATGAGGGGTAAAAGATAGGCTCTGTAGCTGCACGTAAAAAGCACAGTGGGAAAAGCAGAAGTGTTGGAAATAAAGCTTGCATGGAGACATTCAATATGGCTGGCTGTAGCTGAAATCACTATGATAGTCTCCGTCAATCTAGGATCATTATCCAGGGTTAATCATCACAGAAAATGTTTTGTTGTTGTTGTTGTTGTTCAGTCGCACAGTCATTCCGACCCTTTGCGACCCCATGGACCATTTTCCTCCAGGCACCTCTATCCAACACCATTCTCCTCAGCCCGCCAAGCTCTGTGCCCATTGTGTCCACAATACCATCTATCCATCTCATCTTTGGACGCCCCCTTCTTCTCTTTCCCTCCACTTTCCCCAGCATCAAGGCCTTCTCAAGTGAGTCCTCTCTTCTCATTTGATGTCCAAAGTACTTTAGCTTCATCTTCACTATTTGTCCCTCCAATGAACAGTCAGGGTTGATTTCTTCCAGTATTGACCTATTTGTTCTCTTTGCTGTCCAGGGGACTCTCAGGACTCTCCTCCAACACCACATCTCAAAGGTGTGAGGAGGTTCACAGCACGATCGCTGTGGCTAATGGCAAACCATGGCCATAAATCATGGGTGATCGTTCTCCTTACCTCATCTGTTTTTACGCCGTAACTTAGAGGCCCCAGTTTGAGCCTCTGACTCAAGGCTTTTTGGCCCTCCCCACTATGCCCAGGGATGGCACGCAGTCATTCAGCTAGCACGCAGCTTCTGTCCAATTAGCAAGGTGAGCACGAGGCAGACATGCTGATATTTAGCCAATTAAGTAACCTTATGCTATCACAGGTAACCAATAAGGATATATTGCATACCCTTCTCTGGAATTTCCTTTGTCCTGTTATTCCTAATAAACTCCGACCGGGCTATCTTGCCCTATTGCCTCTTCATGAATTAAGCCTCCGCTGTCTCCTTGATCCCAAAACACAACATCTGGCGACCCGCGACGCGATTGCTGGATCCCAACTCCCCGACTCACCGGCTGGAATAGCCCCCTGGTGCACCTCTCAGCTTTCGAGCTCCCGATTGTGAGTATTGGGGGGGGGACTTTCTTTAGGGCAAAAGACCAATGCAAAGGAATTGCAGAAACTCATCAAGGAGAGCGGATGTCCAGACATCACGCTTAATAGTCTAGAAGACTTCATTAAGGAAGTTGAATGCCAATGTCCTTGGTACCCAGAAATTGGATCACTCAAACGGGATGATTGGCAAAGAATTGGAACAATTTTATTGGAAGAACCGAGGGCAGCGGTTCATCATTTATTGATTTGGCAAAGAGTTAATGAGGCAGTCAGGAAATTGGTACCAGCAGAGGCATCCCTGACCACTCCTCTGACTCATCCACCCGAGGACCCACCACCTCCTTATCCAAAAGTGCTGCCTGCTATTTTACCACTTACGGCACCATTGGTGCCGCCCGTCCCGAGCCTGGTTCTCCAGGCGCCGCCGGCCTACCCTGGCGGTGTGATGGGAAATGTTCGCTCTGCCATACATCGAGCCAAGAGCGATGGGGTTTTGTCACTAGAGGAGGCGGAAGAGTGGCAAGGAGAGAGTCCTTCTGCTTTTCCCATTACGGTTGAGATGGGGGTGGGGGCGGATGGGAATCCAGAGGAACGTATCCATTGGCAAGCTCTGTCATATACAGTAATTAGGGAACTTAATAAAGCTGTTAGAGAGGCTGGTGTCCTATCACATTTTGTGCAAGGGTTGCTTGAGGGAATTGGAAATGGGTACACTATGTTACCCCAAGACTGGAAAGATTTGTTTCGAATGATTTTGACTGCTTCACAGTATGTTGTCTGGGATAGTGAATTCCGAGCGGCTGCAGTGGCGGCTGGTACGCCACAAAACACCCCTGAGCAGATTTATGGAGCAGGTGCATTTGCTACCCTCCAACAGCAGATGCAACTCCCCCGGGGGGCTTTCCACCGCACGTTCATGTGCGTCATGAGAGCCTTTAAAAGGGTCCCCGTCTCTGGGAAACCCACACGCTCCTTTACTTCCACACGGCAGCAGCCCACTGAACCCTATCCACAGTTCATTGATAGATTGAAGGAAGCTATACAAAGACAGATAGACAACCCTGATGCCCAAGGAGAACTCCTGAAACGGCTGGCTTTTGAGCAGGCCAATGCCGATTGCAAGAAGATTTTGCAAAATGTCATTCACCGCCCTGAGTATAGTTTAGCTGACATGATTCAAGCCTGTATGGAGGTGGGCACTCAAACACATGCAATGGCCCTTCTGGCTGGAGCGCTTCGTGCCGGAAACAAGCCCACTGGCAATTGTTTCAACTGTCAGAAACCGGGCCACTTCAAGAAAGACTGTCACGCCCCCGGAGGGGGAGCACATAAGGGGGGTGAAAAGGATGTCAAGTGCCCCAGCAAGAAGTGCCCCCGGTGTGGCAAAGGATACCATTGGGCTAGCCAGTGCAGAGTCAACCCCTCACCACAGGGAAACTAGATACCGGGCCCTCCCCGGGCCCCGGAAAAATAAAGGGGACACAGGTCGATCAGCGCAAGGCTGCTACTGCTGGCAGCGCTGGACTCGATCTCATTAACACACAGGACATGACAACTGCGTTGCCTGGGGAGCTTATCCTGATGCCTGCTGACCTTACTGGCCCCTTGCCAAAAGGGACCGTTGGTCTGGTACTGCCACGTTCATCAGCGGCCAAACATGGCATCATGATAGTTCCTGGCGTGATAGACGCAGACTACACAGGCATCATTTATGTACAATTTTGGAGTCACCTCCCATTGCAACTGCGCAAGGGGGACTCCTGGGCACAATTGATCATTGTTTCTTATGAGACCCCAGGGGGAGCGGAGCCCGCCCTTCGCAGAGGGGGGTTTGGTTCCACCCGTGCCGGGGCCGATGGAGACACCTATCATCCACAGGTTGCCGCCCTTCAAGAGCAGATAGGACAGCAGAAGCTGACCCGTAAGTATTGGGTAAACGGTAAGTTGTTGGAAGGACTGTTAGATACGGGGGCGGAAATTTCTGTGATAGCCGCTGGGGACTGGGATCCCTTGTGGCCAACCGAAACCGCTCCCTCAGTTTGGGGCATCGGTGGTAGCCAGGCCTCCCGGAAAAGTGCTCAGTGGCTATCTGTCAGTCTCCAACCTGGCGGGCCTGAGATCGCTCGCATCAAGCCCTGTATTTTACAAATTGATCTCAACTTGTGGGGGAGGGATTTGCTGGCGCAAGTTGGCACCACCCTCATAACTCATGAATAGCCATCAACATTGTGCTCTTCCACTCTCGTGGAAGACTGATCAACCCGTGTGGGTGGAGCAATGGCCACTTCCGCAAGAGAAGTTGACTGCGCTTAAGCAGCTTGTCCAGGAACAACTGGACGTGGGTCACATTGAACCGACCAGTAGTCCGTTCAATACCCCGGTATTTGTCATCAAAAAGAAGTCCGGGAAGTGGCGGTTGCTCCATGACCTGCGGGAGATCAATAAGATAATTGAGCCAATGGGCTCGCTCCAGTGTGGAACCCCGAACCCAAATTTGATACCCCATGATTATGAGATGGCTGTCATTGACCTCAATGATTGTTTTTATACCATTCCCCTTCAGGAAAAGGACCAGAAGTATTTTGCTTTCACGGTCCCAGTGTTGAATAACTCCCAGCCCACAGTCCGGTACCATTGGAAGGTATTGCCAATGGGAATGCTCAATAGCCCCACCATGTGTCAGTTTTATGTAAATGCAGCTCTAATGCCGTACAGAAAGGCTTACCCTAATTTGGTCATATATCATCACATGGATGAAAAACTGACCGTTTGAAGACCGATAACGGCCCCGCCTATTGTTCTACTGCCCTAGCAGAGTTTTGTACCCGCTGGCAGATTGTCCACACATTCGGCATCCCTTATAATTCTCAGGGACAGACTGTGGTTGAGCAGGCCAATAAAACACTGAAAGAGGCACTGGATCGCCAAAAAAGGAAAGGGGGGACTATCCCCCTCTCACTTCCGGAAAAGGAGGAGTGGCTTGCTAGTGTACTGTTTACTCTAAACCACCTTAACTTGTCTCAATTTAATTCTCAATTTTTATCCAGGGCTCAGCGTCACTACCGCCAGCTTGAGGTTCTGCCTGCCCCCCAGGTCCAGTACAGACGCCTGCCGGACCCGGAGTGGAAAGGGCCTGTTCCCCTCATCACCTGGGGAAGGGGCTACGCCGCAGTGTCTACGCCAGAAGGTCCTCTTTGGGTCCCTGCCCGGTTTGTTCGACCGTGGAAGCATGGCATGGCATCAGGGTCTCAGCAACCCCATTCCAAACTTCGACCTTCACCTGCACGAGCTCCCGGAGAGGAGACGGAACCGAGGGGAAAGGCGAAGGGGGCAGAACCCGCCGATAACCTGGGGCCAGGTGAAAGCATTGTCAGATGAAGCCCAGTCCGTGCTGGACGAAATCCGGGTGGAAAAGACTCCTGAGAACTTTGTTGTTGCTATCATAGCTTGTCTAAATGCTAATTCTATAATGATTCTTTGTTGCTACATGCTTCTCTTTCCAGGGGCGCTCGCCGTCCAAGATGAGCTGTCCCAACGCTTTGAGTATAACCTGTGGTATAAGCTTGCCTGCATTTCTAATCAAACTGAGTTTTGCCTTAAGCAAAGCGTTGACTCCTATCACCTGTTAAGCACCTGTCTTATTCCCATTTGCTACAGTCCCCAAAACGTCAGTAGGTCAGTGTTGGGTTACGATATGGCCGATGCTCTTAGCCCCTTTTGGGGAAAGGCAACCAAAAGGCTGCCCTTTGATGCCCTGTCTCTCTATACTCCTATTGTAGCTGTTAGCAATGCTAGTAAATGTGCCAGGGTTGTGAACTGTACTCAACATAAGTCAAAGCCTCGCTGTTTCCAGCCCGGTCGCGGCCTTAATTGCACCGGGAGAGAAACAGAGGACCTTCATTTTAACATTCAGCACATTAACTGCCTGTTGCTTTATTCAATGCATACCTTCGTTGCTAGCCACCTGCCTGCAAGGATTTCGCTTCCGGCCTCGTGCACGCAAGGACCAAATTTATTATGCTTATAAGCTTCTTAAAAACAGAAGGGGGAAGATGTGAGGAGGTTCACAGCACGATCGCTATGGCTAATGGCAAACCATGGCCATAAATCATGGGTGATCGTTCTCCTTACCTCATCTGTTTTTACGCCGTAACTTAGAGGCCCCAGTTTGGGCCTCTGACTCAAGGCTTTTTGGCCCTCCCCACTATGCCCAGGGATGGCACGCAGTCATTCAGCTAGCACGCAGCTTCTGTCCAATTAGCAAGGTGAGCACGAGGCAGACATGCTGATATTTAGCCAATTAAGTAACCTTATGCTATCGCAGGTAACCAATAAGAATATATTGCATACCCTTCTCTGGAATTTCCTTTGTCCTGTTATTCCTAATAAACTCCGACCGGGCTATCTTGCCCTATTGCCTCTTCATGAATTAAGCCTCCGCTGTCTCCTTGATCCCAAAACACAACACAAAGGCATCTATTCTTCTGCGCTCAGCCTTCCTAATGGTCCAGCTTTCACACCCATACATTACCACTGGGAATACCATTGCTTTGACTATGCGAATTTTTGTTTTCAAGGTGATGTCTCTGCTTTTCACTATATTCCCCAGGTTTCTCATTGCTTGTCTCCACATAATCAGTCGTCTTTTTATTTCATGGCTACAGTCGCCATCTGCAGTGATCTTAGATCCCAGGAAAGTAAAATCTGTCACTGCTTCTACTTCTTCCCCATCTATTTTCCAGGGACTGATGGGACCTGTTGCCATTATCTTGGTTTTCTTGATATTGAGTCTCAAGCCAGCTTTTGCACTCTCCTCCTTCAATCCAATCATGAGGTTCTTTAGGTCTTCCTCACTTTCTGCCATTAGGGTGGTATCGTCTGCATATCTCAAATTGTTGATGTTTCTCCCAACAATTTTGACCCCATATTGTGATTCCTCCATCCCTGCATTGCACATTATGTGCTCTGTGTATAGATTGAATAAGCAGGGTGATAAAATGCAGCCTTGTCTTACTCCTTTTCCTATTCCAAACCACTCTGTCATTCCGTGTTCTGTCCTAACTGTTGCTTCTTGGTTCATGTACAGATTTTTCATGAGGCATAAGAGGTGTTCTGGTATTCCCATCTCTTTAATTACTTGCCACATTTTGTTGTGGTCCACACAGTCAAAAGCCTTGGTGTAGTCAATAAAACAAAAGTAGACTTGTTTCTGGTATTCTTTACAGAAAATATGGTTTTGAGTATTGCTTCAGTCTACAACAGCTGAATTCTTGTGGCAGTTATGAAAATGGTATAACTTCTGGAACAAAACTGCTGTAAATTAAGAAATCTCCATATACATTAACTGTTGTGTACTGAGTTGTGCAAGGGACTGTGTTGGCTTAATGATTAAGATGCTGAACTTGACAACTGGAAAGTCGGCAGGTCAGCAGTTTGAGACCCGAGTCCTGTACAACAGAATGAGCTCCTGTCTCCATCCCAACTCCTACGAACCTAGCAGTTCAAAAGCAATAAATTGCAAGTAGATAAGTAGGTACCCCTTTGGTGGAAAGGTAAATAGCATTCCGTGTCTAGTCATGCCTTCCATGGAAACATCTGTAGATGCAGAACAGTGCTGGCTCTTTGGCTATAAATAGAGATGAGGACTGGACCCTAGTGTCGGATATGATTGGCTTTTGAGCAAGGGCGACCTTTACCTTTACCTACTGGATTGTGCAACTCATCAACCAACAGGTAATACCTACAGAGATGTCTTACTTACGACAATTTACATCTCAAAGTTATGCTGTTTGCTTAACTGTGCTACAGGATTTCAGACAATGAGTAAGACAAAAACCCAACAAATAAGGTTCTCTTCCCAAAGAACCATAAGTAATGATTTATGATAATTTTTAATTCACACATTTCATAAATTATCACTAAATCTTTAGTATTGGACTGCAGATCACAATTCACAGTCTTAGCAACTAAGCTACACTAATTAGGCACTACAGTAATTTTATCCATACCTATTTGAACTCAGTGATACTTGGTCCTAAGAAGACATACAAGTGTGTAGCATGATTGAATTGCTATGTACACTTGGTAAAAAGATAAGTTCCAGTGAAATCAGTGGGGTGGACTTACCTTGAAGGTTTTGACTTTAAATTTCATTTACTGTATATACTTGACTATAAGTCATCCCAAATATAAGTTGAGGCACCTTATTTGGACCTCTAAAACTAGGAAACTAGATTGACCTGAGTATAGGTCGGGGTGGAAAATGCAGCTGCTACTAGTGAGTTTCAATAATTAAAATATATGAAAATATGGTAAAATTAATTAACTTAGACATTTGTGTGGGTATATTTTTGAGTGTTTATGTTTACTCAAGTATAAGTTGAGTCTCATTTCTGGACCTCATTATGGGGCTAAAATCCCCAGCTTATACTCGAGTATATACGGTAATGTACTGGTATAACAAAGCCATTCTGAAATAGTTTACACAGCTTGACAGGGTTTGCATTGATCTGTACTTACTGATGGAAAAAGCCCACTTTGCAAGCACATATTTCTGTTAGCATAACACTATGTATTCTGAGCCTGTCTCTATATCTCCTAAGAGTTGACACAATACACCTTGTTTGCACTGTGATTGTGCTACTGTAAACAGAACTATTCTTATAAAATTCTCTTTTCACTTCGAGGAAATGTTTAATTTCGTAGGTTAGAAACAGAATGGCTAAGCTGTTTCACATTTGTTTCTCAGGCTTTTCAACTTTCTAACTTTTTTAAAAAATAATCAGCCCCATTTAATTTACTTTTAACTTGTTCTGATCCAGCAGTAGCTGTCAGTTCAGTAGCTGAACGCATAAGGATCTTTTCATTGAAATGATATGTGCATGATTCCTTGCTGTACTTGTGGAACTTATCTGCATTCTATAAGGAATGTAAACACAGAGCTAACATTTCAGAAGCAAAACTGAGCATCACAATACCTCCTGAAACTGCATACCCAGAAGCAATATTCCTTTTGAACTCCAAAATGTAAGCATTAAAAATAGTCATATCCCCCCCCCCCTGCCCCAAGATTGTCTTGAGTCCATGAGGATCTCTGCAACAGGAGGCATTAAATTGCTTTTTTTTATCCAAACAAAAATCTAACTTTATTTCTGAAGCCAGTGGCCTCTGTTATCTACCTTTCTCATGTTGTGTCTCCTTGATTTTGCTGGACAACTGAAAAGACCTATTCACAACTCTTTCTTTGGTCTCAAGAATTTGCTATCAAAATAAGTCTGCAACACTAAAAACATCACTTGCATTAACAACAAAGATGAGACAAGGTCGTTTTTTGGACTTTTGCCCTGAGAATCCTGCAGGCAGCATGGACAGTAAAATGCAGGTTCTTCTAAACCCATGATGTGTCCATGTAGACTATTCGTCCCTCACAGGAGATCATTTTGATGGCAACAGAATGAATAAATCATAATCAGCTCTCTCACTTCATCATCAAGGAATTTCTACTGTACAGGAGTCTGTCTCTCTGTCTTTGTTTGTTTGATTGCTCATTTATTTATTTATTTTTAGCATTTAATACAGGCGGTCAGCAAATATATTACAATAAACAGATTCTTTATTTAGGGAGACGGGAGCAGAAGGCACATTTTATAATGCAGATACAGTAATACCTCATACAAAGTCCGCTTCATACAACATCGAATTCATACAACATCGCCTAATTTCTTGAAAAAAGTTATCTCATACAAAGTTGCTCGACTTTGTATGAGGCATTCAGTTTTTCCCAGGTTGCATTGTGCCTGGGCAGTATAAAAGACAGGGCACATGCGTGCATTGCTCTTGTGGGATTTGCACAAGGCAAAGAGTGTTTAGGAGTGGTTTTGAGCGTGATTTTGGATTTTTTTGAATTTTTCATCAGAATTTTTAGAAGCATTCCTGGGATTTTTGCAGCATTCTACAGGTTCTTGGACAATCAGGGTTGTTTGACATGTTTTTGTAATGTATTTAGCCTTTAGACAATGTTTTCTTAAAGTTCTGTCTGTTTCCTTGACTTTGCGCTGAAGTCTGTGCTGTTACAGTACAATGTATCTCTATGGAAATGCCGTTGTACGAGGCATCGCAGCAAGGATTTGGACGTTGTATGAGGCATCGCGGCTAGGATTTTGCATGCCTCATACAAAGTCCAAATCCGTATAAAGTCCAAACTTGTGGAACCAAGTTTGGACGTTGTATGAGGTATCACTGTACAACACTTCGTGCTGCTTGAAAATATATATAGTTGTGTTGTTTAAAAATACTGTTTTCCTTGTTTTGCAGATCTTAACATGCCCTTAGACTATAACCTCAACAAAGAAACACATACAGAACGAAGGGGAAAAATCCAAACAAATAATACTTGTCCCACTTTTTGTGTTTTTTGCAATAGCTTAGTGTATGAACAGTGGAGTGTGATATTTTCTCTCTCCTTATTTTCTAAAGCCCAAGCAAAGTGCAATCCAGTTAAGTACATCCAGCATAAAACACATCCCCTAAATCCAAGAGGTTTATTGAGTGGAAGGCATGCATTGTTTTATGGGGTGGGGAAAGCAGGAGCACTGGGTCTCAGTGACGTGACCATGCTTTGTGATGTCACAAAGAGGTCTCCTGTTGTTCCCTAGATTTAAGGCACTATACAACCTAAGCCAATCAAGAATTATGCAGAATGTTTTATGCAGGTTTAACCATCCTGGCATCTTCTGGTTATGCTGGAATATCTCTGCCATCATCCTCAGATGGCATAATGTTGAGTGGGGATGATAGAAGTTATAGATTAATATCCAAAAAACTCCAGACTGGAGAACATAGACTTTGTGAACCAATATCATTGTTTTTGGATGACGCCAAATATTTATTTATTTATTTAGATTTTTATGCCGCCCAATCAGGTATACCCTACTCAAGGCGGCGTACAACAGCTAAAACATATAAAAACAGATTAAAAACCCCATCACCCACCCACATAACCCACCCTACTACCCCTCCCCCCTATGAATACGATGAAATAAACATTCCAAATTATATAATGTATTTGAAATGAATACCAAAGTGAGAAATATCTAAGGGTCACAAAAATTAATTAAACTTCTATGTTATCGATGCTTGCCTGAAATAAGCTGCACTACAATGGCTTATTGGTTAAGATGCTCAGCTTGGATACTGGAAGGTCAGGGTTCGATACCTGAGTGCTGCACAATAGATCTTCGGTACATGAAAGGAGCCTCATTTGGGCGTCCCCTGAGCAGTTTCTCCAGCAAAAATTCTTTCAACCCAGAGTAATTTCTGACACTAAATTTATTATTTATTTATCAAAATGGACTTTACGTCTGAATAAATGTGTATAAGATTGTGCTGTTAACTTTCATTAGAAATAGTGACTGGAATGAGATGCTAACAGTGTAAAAATATCCCAGAAACTATTTTAACCACTACACACAAAAATGCAGTAACATGTTATTTAATGCAGCTTAAAACAGAAAAAAAGGTTTAAACACTTAAAGGAATGGAGGTGACTAAAGAAATTTGATCAGCACCACTGAGCCTCCACATTGCATACATTTGTAAGGCTCTTTTTCAAGCAGGTGGGACTTGTGAGCATGAAAAGTAACTGAGGGTGGTAGTCATAGCGTAAAGCAATCTTCAGTCAAACAAATATTTTCTTCTAAGCATAACTTTCAGAAAAAATGTTCATATAATGTTTACTCATCCACAGTTTTTACACTAAGCCTCCTTCTGATGTCCTGATGTAAACACTAATGCACATACTTTGCTCAGTTGGACACAATCTATTATCGTTTTGTGCAGCACATTGCAAATTTCATGCTTCAACTTTTGGAGAAAATTGTCTATTATCTCTTCAAAGCCGTCTGTTAAAATGCACTCGATTCCTACCAGTTAGCCAGGACAGCAGGGAAAACAAAACCCCTGAAATGAGTCAAAGGAGACACATATCGTATGTCTGATTAAACGACCATTGGTATTAAATAGCATGCATATGCTTAATGCTTTCTAATGCGTGGCCAGTGCGAGATAGTGTAGCGCAGCATCCCAGGAATCAGACATTTTGATGATTATATGCTCTTTTACATCAAGCCTATTCAAGCTACTTTGGTAGCTCAGCTGTGTAGCAGCAAAAGGGTTTTCTGTGCATGGAATGGTGGGGGAGGGAAGGGCTATTATTTGCAAAGCGTTCTGCAAATGTAGATGTTTCAATTTTTGAACATCAGAAATGACCACTCTTCCAATGCATCTTTGGAAATAAATCCAAATTTTTAAAAAATGCATGAATTGCTTCACTGGAAGGGAGGTTTAGCTGGAGGGAAGTGAGGAACTGAAAATAAATGTATTTACTCTCACAGATGTGCTCACGTGGTTGGTAAAGTGGTTTCTTGCTCATTCCAGCTGAACGCTTGCATCAGTAGGTCATCATAAACTAGAAACAAAAGCGTTCTTCCTTCCTCCACTGTAAAAAAAAATGAACTGGTCTATCGAAGTAATATTGTAAAACTAAACAGAATATAAAATAGGAAAGGACAGAGAAGGCTGGGAAAGGGCAATCATGCAACAGGACTGCTGTGTTACCCCTGCAACACAGGGGTGATGGGGAGAGGGGGAGCCCATTTCTATTATCTTTTGGGAAGTCCCCCCCCCCCTTTTCTTCTTCTTCAAGTGCCACATCCAATTCCAAATATTGGCTATCCTCATGGTTATCAGCCTTATTCTCCTGCAGTGGTTCCCAAAGTGGGCCCCACGCCCCACAGGGGACTTCAATTCCCAGAAGCCTAAGTCAGTATATTGGCTGATCAGTGCTTTGAGGAATTGACTTAGGCTTCTGGGAAATGGAGTCCAAGAACCAAAGTTTGGGAAACACTAGAGGAACAATATAATACAGTGGTCTTCCATTTGCCTTCTGCATCGTAGCGTGACACCCCTACCACTGAATCAGTTCTGCGAGTCACTTCCTGCTCCTGAGCCCTTTTGGCACACAAAGTCTTCCTCAGGCCCAGGCAGGTGGGGCAAAAATGTGAATAAATTAAGATGTAAATTAAAGTAAACGATCTGTGTTGAGCTGCTGGCTGTATGGTCTCTACTCTAGGGCTGGAGCCAGGTGGGGATCAGCTGCCCCCCAGCTAACCTGCCACCCCACCCTGGTGTGTGTGTGTGTGTGTGTGTCATAAACCGTGGGAAAAGGCTCGCCTATCTGCATTAAAAAAAGGATCTACGGGCAGTGTCAAGTTGTTACACATAATCAGCGAAGGGCCATTTGGAGAAGCGACGAGATTTGCAAGTGCTCCTAGGGAAAACACACACGCACACATGCATCCATAATGCAGGCAAGCCATTAGTTTTGCAAAGCAGCCTCCCCCGACCCTCACCAATGCTGACGTGAAATGAGCGAAAGAGTCTCTGCCTCCTGTCAGCGATACGGTGCAGTCCCCCCCCTCCCCCGCTTTAATTTAAATAAAATGTATAGGCTAATGGCGTAATTGAAATGGGAAACATGATTTGTATCATGCCGGAGCAGGAGGCTTCCCATTGGAGCGCGCCGTGCAGTCTGGTGATTGCAAAAACACAAGGCTTTCCTTCACTCTGTGTGTGTGTGCATTTCTCACCCCCCCCTCCGGCAGCCTAAGAGGAGCAGCGAGCCAATCAGAGAGCCCGGTTTCATAAAAGCTGGCCTCTGATTGGGCAGACGGGAAAGGGCATTGGGAACAAAGAAAAGTCCCTTTCAGGTATGGGCTCGGGGCTGGTTTCGCCCTCTCTTGCCTTTTTGCTTCCCCCTTCTGCAGCCAAAGCAGCTGGTTTGCGATAGTGTTTGTGTTAGGGGTGCGTGCAAGCGCCGAGTAGTACGAGGGTGTGTTTTAAAGGATCCTTTTATTTTTCTCTCTTTCCTTGCCAACAAATAATAATAATAATAACTATTTTGTTTTAAGAACTCACGAAATTCTCCCCCCCCAAAAAAACCAAACAAACCCAAATCTCCCCTATATATAAAGTCTGGTTGAAGAAAATGTAGGATTTTTTTCCTCTCTCCTTCAAAAATCTTTAAAAATCGTCCGCCACCAAAAAAACACAAGGCAGTTGTAGAAGGAAAAATGGTCAACTCGATTCAATACAGACCGTAAGTACGGGCTGCGTGGTGTCTCTTCTAGCACTTATTTTTAAACGGGATCGTTATTACCGATATATTCTGAGTTGTTGTCCTAATAATGCAAAGGGGAGCGAGTGGCAAAAGCAGTGGATGCATCGGAAGGAAACGTGGGGTTGGGGGGGTGAGGATTATTTCCTAAAGCCACGATCACGGTGAGGAATATTTTAGGAGAGGATGAAAGCTTTGCAGTTTTCTCACACAAATCATCCTTTAACGCACTTGGAAAGGAGGAGGCGGAGGCGGTGGGGGATGGGGCGCCTTAAATTGCATATTACCGTTTTGGTGGTATTTGGGGTGACCAAAGAGAAGGGGGGGGCAATAAAACTGACAGTTATAGCCTAGTCTTGCCCCCCCCTTTTTTTTCAGATCCAGAATTCTGCCTGGAGGAAAAATAATAATTGCAATTACACTTATAGATCGCCCCATAGCGCTTAGTGAAGCTTGCTAAATGAAAGGGGGAGCGGGTTTGTTTTATGCCACATGTATAAATAGTAATGCATCAGTGTAACATGAAAATGAACCAAGCAGGGGGAAAAAAATAGATTCCCTATGTTTTGGGTGCGGATCAGCAAACCTTTACAACCGCCCTTCCCTTCCCCATCCCGATCTCTGTCTGTTTCTCTTGACTCAGATCTGCCCAGGGAAGAAAAGCATTTATTTGAACGCCAGGAAATGTTTTGTTGTCCTGGATAAAATATATTTTAAGATGGGTGGGTGGGTGGGAATTACATGCACACCTAGCGCCATGCTAAGCGATCGTTATTGCGAGTGAGAAACCCATAAAGCTCGAGGGAAGAAAAGATGAGAAGAAAGCGTCTTTGCTCTCTCTCTCCCTTTGTGCAAGGTCAGCTGTGTAAGTGTGGGCTCATGCATTTGCACTCCCACTTCGCTCCTAAGACAACCCAGTGCTTCCCGTTTCCCAAACTGTGCCAACACCAGAGGGAAAGAAAATGAAGACTATTCGAGCTTAATTCTCCCTCCCCTCCCCGGGTTCTTCATTTTATAAAGAGCAGATCAGTATTTTTCTTGGTCTGGTTGTGTGTCTCTCCTCCCAATACACACACTTGTATGTGTGCGTGTGTCGTGTCCCCTTACGACAGCCCATTGAGCCCTTGATCCTCACGTGATGTGAAAAGCTTGAACTGTAACAAAATCGCTCCTTTTAGGTGGTTGGTTGTGTGGCTCCCCTCCCCCCTTTCTTCTTCTTCTTCTTCTTCTCTTCCCCAGTTCCCCTCCCTCCTTAACATACATTTGCAGCGAAGCGACTCTGTAGTTTCCAATCTATCAACAGTTCATTACGGCTTTTAGCTTCCAAGCGCCAGCTAATTAAAAATACTCAGCCAGGCTACGAAAGGAAGAAAGAAAAAAAAAGGGGGGGGGGGTAGAGGCGAAAGATGAAGCTAGCGTTGCGGTGTGTGTTTGTGTGTGTGTGTGTGTGTGTGTGGGGGGGGGACTTCTGTCCTGAAAACAAGGTCGCCCATTGGACTCTTAATTAGTGAATTACCCACCATATGACTTATGAGCTGGTATCCCCCCCCCCCTCCATCCCTGGACAGCATAGGGAATTTGTTTTTTTAAAAAAATATATATATAATAATAATTATTTTTTAATCCAAACAAGCCCCCCTCCCCCAACTGGGAACATTTCTCTGCTTGGGGAATATTGGCTTTATTTTAAAAAGGCACTCTGGCTTTTCCATTGCTAGCAAATGTTTTGATAACCGGTTTACTGCACCCTGATTTGATTCCCTCCTCTGCTCTCCACTTTCCTTTCTCTCTCCCCCCCCCCCGCCTTCCCTCCACCCCCACCCCCCCCCCCCCATTCTCAAGTTAGTTCAAGAAGTCAGATCTGTCAGGAGGGGAGGGGAGAAATGCCACTTCCCGACTAACTGGCGGAATCCAGCCCAGATTTTCAGTCCTTTCTCCCTTCCCCCCCTTTTACTAATTTTCCCCGATGTTAGCACATTCTGCCTTGTAACAACCGGACGCCTGTAGGTTTGTTTCATGGAATCATTACTTACTCATCGGGATGGCTGCAGAATCTGGAACTGAAGACGGGATGTGAAGTTGGGGGAAATATTTTGCAATTTATTTATTTTATTTTTTTAAAAAAATTGCACTCACGTCGTCTTGTTCAAACAAGGGAGGGGGAAAAAAACCCTGATTTTTTCCCCCCCTGTTTGGTGCTTGAGCCTTCTTGTGAATGTGACATGCTTTCTTCCAGCCTATGAAGTTGTAAGGAGCATAATATTCTAAGGACAAAAACCCAAATCAGAAAAAAAAGGGGGGGCACATCTGTTTTTGTGTGCCAAAGTGGAAGGAAATATATTACTCTGCGATTACTCTGGCAGAAATGTTAGTTGGTTTCTACTTCTGGATCGTCTGCTCTTTAAGTAAAATGAAATGGGGCACTGAGTTCTTGCTGAGACCAGGGAGAACAGAATGCTTGATTTGCTGGCTTAATTTTTTTAAAACGATGAAGGATTAAAGGTAAGCAATGTGCATAATATATGTGTGACTATTTGGACACTTAAGCCTAAGAAAAGGGTGGATTCATTTAAAAATGTTTTTTTGCTAAGCTGTGTCACACACACACACATTTGCGGTTAAGAGGCCACCTTGGTGAAGATCATTAAAGTGTATGTCTTAATCAGTTTCCTGTACAGTCAGTAATGCTATATTTAACAGGCAGAACTGTAGGTGACCTAAGAGGACATTAAAACCACTTTCAGATATGTTATCTCATCTACATTTTAAATTGAAATGATTCATCCACCCATGAAAAAGAAGGTCTGATGAATGCACTTGTACTGGTTATTTTTCTGTGTGAAAGCTCTCCTCTGTCCTCCCCCTCCTACACAGAAACAAGCTAATCCTATCTAGGGAAAAGTCACCAAACTTGGAGAGGTCTGGTTTAAAATTACAAAATCTGTGGAATACATTTTGGGGAGAGAAGTTGTCCCTCTTTGTGCCTAGGGGATCCAGAATTGCATTCCTGCTTTGATATTTTTTTTTAAAGAAAAAGCTTTGTGGATTTAAATCCTGCAATTTAAAGGGTGTGTTTTTAAAGCAATGTTTTATTTTTATTTTTTTGGGTACATGGCATTTTAAAGAGTGATCCTGGGTGATGGGCTACAGCTGTAGGGAAGATGCTTATTATCAGAGACTTCATTTTAAGAGACTTCTTAAATATTAATCTGTGGAATGTTCTTTCTCTCTCACTTACCTCTCTGTTATTAATTTTGTTATATTCTGGTAATACACAGCCAAGAAATCTTCGACTTTTCCCCTTCCTCACAGGAAAAGGTGGATCTGGACTTCAGGATATATACCCAGCTATACCTGGGGAAGGAAGGCAAGAAGAATTGCACTTTAAAAAGTCCCACGGAGATAAACGAATGTCCCCTCATCTCCAAAAGAAAGTTCGTCTGATTTTTACTCAAGAGGTCTCATCTTCAGGATGTCATTGAACACTTCGGCTGCTGTCAAAGGTGTGGATCCAAACACGGTTGATACTTACGACAGTGGTGATGACTGGGAGATTGGGGTTGGAAATTTAATTATCGATTTGGATGCTGATTTGGAGAAGGACAGACAGAAATTTGAGATGAGTAATTCTACCAGTTCCAAGGATTGTGGGGGTCTTGCTTCTAGTGGGGTGAATGCTACCTCAGCCTTAGCTGATGGCCTAAAATTTGCTTCTGTTCAGCCCACTGCTCCTCAGGGGACTTCTTCACACAAAGAAACTGGCAAATCAAAAGTGAAAAGGAGTAAAACTTCCAAGGATGCTAGTAAATCTCTGCCTTCTGCTGCCTTGTATGGAATTCCTGAAATCAGCAGTACTGGCAAGCAAGGGCGCTCAAGCGAGGCAGCTAGCATGAATTCAGCACTGGGTCAAAGTGTGAGCAACAGCCCCAATGGCAATAACACCAGCAGCAACAACAGTAACAATGTGATTGCCTCTTGTGGGAAAAATAAAGAGGAGAAACCAGGTAAAACCCAGGGCAGCCGAGGCTCCAAACGGGATAAGGATGGAGGGAAGTCCAGGAAGGACAAACAACTTGACTTACAGCAGGGACACCCCAACAACAGTAACCAGACTTCTCCTGGGCATCTGTATGGCTTTGGGGGCAAGGGAGGTTGTGCTGGAAGCAACAGCCCTTTCAACTGCACCTCCTCTGCGGTGGGGGATGTGAGCAAAAGTGCCCCGGATTCAGGGTTAATGGGGAGCTCTATTTTGGTAAAGAAAGACGAGGAAGAGGAGGAGAATCACAGGAGAATAAAGAAACAGAAAACAGAAAAGGTAGGGACACCATGCTCTTTCTCTCTTCCATCTTTTCATTTTCTGATGAATTTTCAACAACTTGTCTTGTTTGTTGTGTTGGCCTGTTGTTCAGTATTTCATAGTGTCAGTGCTTTAAAGTGCCAGCCACTTGCTTGTACTTGATGTAGATGCTTTTGTTTTGAAGGTAAAGCTACACTAAGTAGTCATTTTTAACCAGTGAGTTTTTGCTTTTGACTGTATCTTGTTGACCTTGAAGCTTGTGGGTTTGGTATTATTGGAATGTGTGCTTGTTGGTGTGATAGTGAGAAAGAGAGAGAGAAATGTGGTTATAGTCTGGGGGACACACTTAAAATTGTGGTGGGGTCCCATCTTCCTGGTGTCAAAAGAAACTCCTATCTCCTTGATACAAAGCAGAAATGAGTAATGACCAAAGTTCCTGGAGCTTTCTCTCTCTGTGTGTTTGTGAATGTGAGAGGGAATAAAGTGGAGAGATAGGGTTGTGTGTACACAAGCCAAGAATTGCCCATAATTCAGCAACTGCCATAAGAATTGCTTTGTCAGCACGCAAACAGTGTGGTCATAACCTGTTGGGGATGAGGGCGGTGGGGGAGGGGAGGGCGTTTTGGACTGCAATCTGTATGTGCAAAACACTTCTCTCCCAAGCTAGGAGAACACTTTGTCCTCTGCTAAGCAGTCCTGTCATCTTATCTTGATTTTCAATGAGTTCCTGGATCTGTGTGCTGCCTGATCGTTGAATAGCTGAAAATATGTGTGTTTTTCTTCCTCTTCACTCATAGCTGAAGGATGTTTTCTGTTCAGGATAAATGGCCTCGCATTGTGAAGGGAGGTGGAGAGAACTGGTTTCTCTTGACTTATTGTTGGTGTTCACTGGGCCAGGGTTTGGTGTAAGCAGCAATTGTTCTGTACCCAGAGAACAGAAGGTTTCTTTGTCGCCAAGGGAGCTATTGTTGGCATATAATTAAGAGTCAAATTAATTCTACAGGTTATTCAAACAATGACAACCCCTCCCTACTCCCCACTCAGTGTAATAGCTGGTGACATGGTTGTATACAATTGTTCTCACATTATCCTTTTTAAAGAACATCAACACCACCACTTTCCAGGGTTAAATTTGCAAAAGCAGAGAAACTTTCTGACTGGTGTGTTAAGTACCCAGAGTTATTTGCAGGTGTACATGATCACACTGTTTACAAGAGGCGGTGCGAGAGTGTTTAGCTTTATGATAGATATATAATGCTTTACGAACATGTCCGCCACCACCCTGAACAGTCATTTGTTTATTTTTGCAAATCACATTTTGGAGAAGATCCCATATTAAGGTGGATCAGGGTGTGTCTTTTTCTTTCTTGTCGTTTGCTGTGTTGCTTAAACCATGCAACAATTTAATGCTTGTAAACATGGTTTTTGAGCAGTCTGTGTGAATCTTTGTTAAATCCAGATGTACCGGTATATATATTTTAAAAATATATATGTTTGCCACCTCAAAGTGTCTGTTTTCTAGGTTAGCAAAATGACATTTGCTTGTTTTGAAATCTTGTTTTAAAAATCCCATGCTTGTTCTCCTTAAGCCAGTACAGTAGGCATTTGCTTTTGTTGCCAATAGTCTTCAAATTGCAGTCCTCTAATCTGCTTTAACTATCTAGATAAATTGCCCTAATCCAGTCTTCACAATGGTTGTGGTTAAAGAGTCAGAGCCATTTGATTGGATTCAGTGGTTGCCTGGAATGTGGGAGGTGCTGCCCTTTTGTAACCCCCCTTAGCCTTTTAATCTTTCAGCCAAATGTTCACATTCAACAATTTTGTTTAGCTGGCAATCTGAACATTTCAGTATCTCAAAGGCTGCTGTCATGGCAACAAGAGATTAGAGAGTGGTGTGGTTTTCTCCAGGTTTTGTGTTCCTTTTCATAGCGTCACACAGGAAATTATATGAGGAACGAATTCATATACAGTACAACAAGTACATTTCAGCCAGTGAAATGTAAATGAGATAATGTGTAAACTAGGGACAAACCTGCCTCGAGTAGATATTTCGCCAGAGGAACACTTTTCATTGCCATTCTCGCCTTTATAGAATTGGTGGAGCTTGAATTACCAGTAACACCCACAGCTGTTGGCTTGGTCTGACTTTAATGGCTTCACTTGTTAGAGGCCTGCAGTGCTTCCCATTGTTTGTCACACTGGTGAGCTGGCTTAGTGTCTAAAACATCCCTAAGGTTTTTTTAAAAAACCTCTGGGATAAATGCCTTTCAATATAGTCTTGTGTATGTGAATGCAAAGCCTTGCTACAAAACGATGTGACATTTTTAATGCACGCTTTTTGTCTTGCCAAACTGTCTGTGGCAGCGTTTCTGAAAGGAGGGGAGAACAAAATTAAAATTTAATCGTTCTTGACCAATAGATGCAGATATGTTACTAGCACAAATGGGAATGAGCTCCCATCTTTGTCCCAGCTCCTGCCAACCCAGCAGTTCAAAAGCAAGAAATTGCAAGTAGATAAATAGGGACCACTTCGGTGGGAAGGTAACAGCATTCCGTACGCTCCGGTGTCTAGTCATGCCTGCCACATGACCATGGAAACATCTGCAGAAGCAGACAGCGCTGGCTCTTCGGCTTGGAAACAGAGATGAGCACTGCACCCTAGAGTCAGATACGACTGGCTTTCAAGCAAGGGAAACCTTTACCTTTACAAATATAGCATCTTGCTTTCAGCATGGATTTATCAATGATGAGTGGTCAAATCAATTTCCACACTTTAATTTGAATTGCTTTTAAATGGTTTCTCATTTCAATTGATTAATAACACATTAAAAATCTTGGTTGCCTTATGGAGATTAGTGCTGATATCTCTTTCTTTTACCTCTGTGGAATGTTTAAGAATACATTCCCAAGAGGTGTGGTTACTGTTTCATTTTTATAACTATCTTAAATGTTGGTTTGGGCTTTTTGTCTGAGTTAGAGAAAGTTGTGTGAAACATGTTCTGTTGAATCTTATGGAAACCCACTGGCCATGTTCTTGTATCTTCTAAAAGGAGTGACTCCCCTGATGTTTACTTAAAGTTGAATTATGTTGGGAATTCAAAAATGTCTGAGGTTACATATTTGTTTAGCACATTTGTTCAGTCAGCACACCAATGACATGTTTAAGTAAGTAAAACAAAGGGAAAGCTTTGGTTGTCAAGATGTGACAGGTGGATTAGTAACCACTCATGTCAGACTAGGAATGTTAAAACCTGCCCCATTTCAGCGTTGCCAGATGTCATCGATATAAGTTACAAAAATTGCTAGTCAGCATGAATTCCTCCTGTCTGTGATCAGTTTCTAACATTATTGCCCTGTGTCTACTTAATGTTCTGGACATATGAATCTATGTGTACAGTAATTCATATGTATGCAGAATTTGGAGTTTTCCATAATTGGTCATTGTGCATAATTACCAGAATGATATTGCATCCATACAAATACTTAACAGAAAAAAAAGTGTTTGTACATTGACTTTTTAAATACAGTACGGTAGCTGCATTCTCTACGATTCATTTGTTGTGGTAGAATTTTGTCTGCGTTCCATGATATGACTGGTTGTTGTGGAGACATATGGCTCTTTTCTTGTTTAATGTAATGGCATGAATTTCTGGATGCACTCTTTACAAAGTCATGGTTTACAAAACACGTTTGACATCATGAGTTATGGAGGTGTATTTTGTAAAAAAAAAAAAAGAGAGAGAGAGAGGCCTAAAATTTAATTGCCATGTTTGTAGGAGAGAAAGGGCAGCAAGGACACTGGTTGTAATTAAAGTACAGAGTCCATTCTTGGTTGACAGCAAACTGTTTTGAAAGCTACACAGGGGGTTTAGCTGTTGAAAACATTGATAACTATTGGGTGCTTAACAATGGACACTGCCCTTAGTTTTGAGCATTTCTGTAGTGCTTCCTAATAGTGTGACAGTGTTTTTCTGGATCTAGGTGAAGAGGTGATGCCCTTTGGTTGACCAAAGCTTTCTTTGTGAACCTCCCTGACCTCTCAGCCCAGATCCATTATGTGTGGAATTCTCCTGCAAGGTTAAAGTAATACTAAAAGAATAGAAAATGGGCAGGAACATTTAGAAAGCAAAACATTTAAAGGGGTTAGGTTGCTGTGAACTGCTGGGCAATGGGTACCGTTCACAGTCACTACTTTTTACTATCCCAATAACTTTGTAAATGCTCAGTAAAAAAGAAGGAAAGAGACGTATGAATTGTCAGGGTGTTTGAGGGTAAGCTTGTTCTCTGTATTTTAAAGCTTTTCTGAAAGCCCATTTTAATTATGGCTATATAAATACTCCCCCACCCTTCACGGTGAAGTAGCATTTTATAGTCCTGTAAATGAAATGTATGTAAAAAGCGCTAAGCAAAAATCCCTTGTAACCACAGAGGTGTTCAATAACCACATTTTAAGTAACCTGGAATGTACCATCTGTTCCTAGTTTTCAGTATAAAAACACGACTTGGGTAAACAAGAGTTTATCTCACATTTTTATTTCCTCTTTAAGATGTTCACCTGTAACTTTTAAAAAAAGACTGTTAAAATGAAAGAAAAGTCACAGACAATATACGTGCATATATTGCAGCCTTCAGTACTATTAATGGGAACTTAGTTTTGAGCTGAAGCATTGAGAATAGGGAAGTCAACTCCAGCAAGCAAGAGGGTACTCCGGCTGCAGACTATGCATCTTGGATGAAACATCATCCGGCCTTTGTTTGAGGTCTGTTATTGAAGCTAATGGCTGGTCTTGTGCCGCCTTGAGATAAATGGCATTATCTTTGAGTAGGCTGACAGGAAACAGACATGTTAATGGTGAAGCTGCAGGGAAGATCTGCTGGAGTTCTGACAAAAGACTTAAGCACGGACCCCTGGTTGTGATCATTAACACGTAAGGCATTCCTGCCTTTTCCTGGCAGCTCTCTGATAATTGGAAAGCTACTTTAACAACAATTATTCAGACCATAAAACTGATTTTTCTTTACCTCTGCATATAAAACTTTTGGATGCTTTGTTAGGAAAAAAGAGCACAAATAGTTAAATGGAAACATTCCTATTCTGCATCAAACCGGCAATTAACAAAACAATGATAGCTTTTGGGGGGCGGGAGGGGAAAGGGCAGTTCACATTGGAAATTTAGCACATTTTTAGTATGTGAGAAATTAGTATCATTCCCTTATTGCTTTATAAAATGAGAAGAGCCAGCTTGGAATCAAGTGCCCAGTTAAAAGTCAGTTTTAAAATATCAAATGAAATGATGCAGATTGTTTTCAATCTCAACGCAGTACTGTACAGCAGTTTAACCACTGCACCGTCAGGGTTCCAGTAACTCTTGGGAGGGTTCCCCCTTGCTCCATTTTCATAGTGGTCATTTTGGTGGTCCGTGCAGCTCACTGAGGACTAGGGGGAGAGCAGAAAGCTGGTCGGTCCCAGGACAGTCAAGCAAAAGTTGTCTATGCCTGCCCGGTATCCTTTTAAGATCATTCATTTTATAGGAACTGCTTCCTACTGACTCAAGAGACCATTGAACTGTGTGGCTCAGAAAATGTACCAAAACTGGCAGTACTTTTAGGGGTTTCAGACAGGTTTTTTTCCTTGCTCTTGAGATGATAATAATAATATTAATAATAATTTCATGTCAGAATACTAGTGGGTGACCTGGACCTCAACAGGAGAGTTAACCAGATCGGCCAGAAAATCTCTAATAATATTCTGGATCCTAGTTGGAGCCATAGGTCTTTGGGGGTGGACCATTTTAATAGGTCCATCCACCCCATGGAGGGGAGAGTGGTACAAATCTCAGCAGGTTATAATCTGACCATGACAAAGTGGAAGAGTGAAGGGATCATCTTCTCTCTGTCCCAACAAGAACACTTGGTCCAAGATGTGACTTGCCACATGATGCCGGTGGCAATGATGATGATGATGATGATGATGATGATGATGATGATGATGATGATGATGATAATAATAATAATAATAATAATAATAATAATAATAATAATAATAATAATAATAATAATAATAATAATAATAATAATAATAATAATAATAATTTCATGTCAGAAATTATTCTGGATTGAGAGGATTTTTGCTGGAGAAACACCACTCAGTGGATACCCAAATGAGGCTCCTTTCATGTCCCCAAGATCTTTTCCCACTGAAGTGGTCCCTATTTAATAATAATAATAATAATAATAATAATAATAATAATAATAATAATAATAATAATAATAATAATAATAATAATAATAATAATAATAATAATAATAATAATAATAATAAAAATAATTGTTTATTTGTACCCTGCTCTTCTAGTGCACGCACCACTCAGAGTGGCTTCCAACAGTAAATAATGAACAATATACAATACAACATAATAAGAATACAATGCATATAAGCATAATATCATACATAAGATTACAATTGAAAAATCACATGAAGAAAATAACACATACATTATAAAAATTACAAAATTAACCTCAACCACCCAGCAGCCATAAAGGCGCCCTATGGTTCAAACGTCCATGAGGGCAGCTGCATCGGCGGCAATGGCTCCCACCTGTCACTCTCCCCCCCCCCCCCCCGCGGAGAACGAGGCTCAGACAGGACAAAATACAAAGGTCCTCAGATAAGCGGCTTCGGTCCCCCAGGGTGATGGTGCGGCTATGGGGCGAGCGTGGGGGCCTCTCTGCGGCGGCAACTCTTTTTCATCCCTCCGGCCAGATGTGGCTCGGAGGGGGCAGTGGCGGTGGCAACGGGCGCATGTGTCCTCATTGCCCGAGCGATGGTGCGGCTACAGTACTTTATCTACAGTACTTGCAATTTCTTGCTTTCCAACTGCTATGTTGGCAGGAACTGGGACAGAGGTGGACACTCAATCCGTCATGCAGTACTCTGGTTTCGAACTGCTGACTTGCCTGCCTTCCAGCTAACAAGGCAAGCTTCTTAACCACTGAGCCACCACTGCCCCTTTGCTCTTGAGATGTCAGGGTTTGAACGTGAAATGTCTTGTGCACAAACGATAGCAATGATGCCACTGAACTATGGCACTTGCCCAAATCCCTTCTTTGACTAATGAAAATTCTTCTTTGATTCTGTATTCACATGCATGGCTTGAAACACTGATTGCAGATATCCAGGAAAAGGGAGGAGAGCAAGAATTGTATTCGGTAGAAATTCATTGATATTCCAGTGATTTCTTCTATGTTTTGCCTTCATTTCATGGTTTTTATTCCCTATTTGCCTGAGGTGATTTAAATAATCTTCAGATTAATTATACCTGTGAATAGCAGCCTCAGATCATCTCTGGTTACACCCTCTTACTCACTGGGACATATATTGAACTTCATTTTCATATTTGATCTGATAAAAATGTTATTGGGGAGATGGGAGATTAAGTCAGTCAGGGCTAGGACTTTTTACTGAGATCACCAGCTGAACATTTTATTACTGACAGACAATTTTTTTTTAAAATAGTTTTTATCATACTGTTCCAGATGAAGAGCTTCAAGAGATTTTACAAGTCAGTTAAAAAATTTTGTGTCAGTGTTACATGTGCTCATTTTATGCTGCAATCTGTGAATGGTTTGACCTAAAATTTAAATTTGACAAGGAACACTTACTTGGTAATCCTCTGCTTTGTTAAACACTGCACTATTTTCTTTCTGTCAGAACTCTGCTGAGCTAAAGTTTTGCAATAGTACCATAGTTTTTCTCTGAGTTCAGAAGGTAAGAGTACATTAGATCGTACACTCACTGAGATTTATTCGTTCTGAATGTTTTAGTCTGTTCTGCAAAAGTTCCAGATGTGTTTCATGACTATAAAGCTTTTAAATAAAAGGTAGAATATAGGGGTTTCTTATGATGCACTTAGAATAAAAAACTGAATAAAACTTCAATTGAGGTAGCAGCTGGAGAAGCTTGACAGCATGATGCATGTAAGAATAAAAAAAATGTTCTGAGGTGTAAGTAGCTAGGACTGTCCTGGCCACAGACTTCACACCAGTTTTGGGTTATCAGATGCAGTTTATTCTAAAATCAGATACTATTATTTTTATATTTACATCTCCAAAAAGGGATACTGTAGTTCAGAATGCCTTGTAAAATCAGGAAAACACAGCAGTAACTATTATATCTTAAAATTTGTTCACTGCATGTGAATGGGTGAATTCACTATAAATGGGGAACTTAACCATCTTTGGCTCTGAGCATCTCTGCAGCAGAGTATGCTGCTCCAGTATGGATCGCATCCACACACGGAAAACAAGTTGACATCGCTGTTAATGAAGCCATGTGTATAGCAACAGGATGCCTCAAACCTACACCATTTGAAAAACCAGTTGAAAAATATACCCTCTTGTTGGTATCGCTTCACCTAAGATCAGGAGAGAACACCAAGAGAACTAAGCAAGAGAACTACCCTGAACATCCTCTGAATGGATATGAGCCTTATGTCAGCCTGCTTAGATCCAGGAAGAGCATTATGGCCAGGACATTCTTAAGGGTATGCAAGAGCAAAATCAAATTAGAAGATGGAGGAAGAAACTCACTGGACAAGGAACAACAATAAAGGAGGATATAGTACTCTGAATAGGCTGAGGGTTGGAGTGCCTAAGTGTAAGACCCACATGCTCAAGGGTGGTTGCTGCTGGACAAAAACACACTGTTAATGTGGAGAGATACAGAATCCATCTCATTTATCGGGTTACCAATTACTGCCAGAAACATGCACAGATGAGGACTTAGGTTTGGCCAACAACAAAGCCCAGAAAGTGGCTTCTTTTTGGCAGTCCAGGATTTGATTGGGACATGAAAGAAGAAGAAAACTGAATATGAAAAGCAGCAGGAAAAACAAACAGAAAGCCAAGAGCAAGGATTAACAGGGAAGGGATTTTGTTGCATTCTGTAATAGTTTAAACCAAGCGTTCCCAAAGTTTTCCTGCCGGGACCGTTCCTACCCCTGACACTCAGCTGTGGAGGCTGGAGGTGTGGTTGCTCCCAGTGCTTATGTTTTTTGGGATGCTGACGGCGGCATCGGCAATCGTGCTATTATTATTATTATTATTGCTTCTTGCACAGCCTTTGGTGCTCTCCATGGCAGTGGGAGGCTTTTTAGAGCACTTGTGCTCCATTTTGGGGAAATTTTCACCACGTATCTGCTGCATCTTGGCAGCTAAAACGTGGTGTTTGGGCACTTCCTTGTTCTGCACTGGGAGCTCAGGCACTGCTGGAAGCTCTGCCCAGCACTGGAAGTCCAAACCAAAATGTTTTAGCTGCTGAAATGCAGCAGATACACATTGAAAAATTCCCAAAACAGAGTGAAAATGCTCCAAAAACCCTCCTGCCACTGTGGGAAGTGGTGGAGGCTGTGCAAGCAGCCACAAAAACGGCATGATTGTTGCCACCATGGTAAGTGACGTTTTGGGGCTTCTGGTGATGGGGGGAGCTTCTGGCAGTGCCTAGGTTGCCATTGCAAGACATATTAATGAACTCTGTGGGTCGGCTTAGGCCATGGGTCATAGGTTTGGAACCCCTGGTTTAAACAGTCCTATAATTCTTTTAAGTGTTTTTAACTGCCTCCTCTAAGACCTCTGGATATAGATAGGCTGTAAGTATTATAAGAATAAGAAAATAAAACAACATGCTAATCAAACACTTTTAAAAAGAAGAGTCTGCTCAGCTGGAAAGGCATAAGAACATAAACATAGCCCTGCAAGATGAAATCAAAAGGCCATCTAATTTAGTTTTAGGTTTTGTTTTTTTGCAGTGGTTGGGTGTGTGTTTGCTAGTGAAACCTGGTGTGCCAAAAAACTTCATTCCTAAAGATGGCTGATTGGTTGCAGTTACACATCTTAAATTACATCTCACTTGAATTACTGTAACATATTGTGCTCTGCTAGGGCCTTTCCTTTGAAGAGTGTTGAGAAATTTCAGATGCTGCAACCTGATAGGTTGGCTGACGGCTGACTGGGTCAGTTATGGGTAGCTTATAAATCCTTTTGTACCAACTCATTTCTCAGCTTAATTCATAGTGCTGGTTTCCAGCTATATAACACACTTCCATCCAAGGTTTCTGAGACACTGGATCCTCCCATAAGAAGCCTCCCTGGACTTTAAGGTCTTGGGAGGAAATCCTTCTTTTGATCCCATCATCTTCACAAGAACATTTGGTGAGGACACAGGAGAGGCTCTTCATGGTGGCTGCTCTTAGGTGTCTTTCATGGAAGACTAGGTTGACCCCATCAGTGCTGTCCCATTTTTCTGTCAGTTTATCTGATCTACAGAGTTCCTTCATAGTCTGATTCTGCCATTTAAATACCAGTTAAACTCAAGAATGCATACTTTATGCATCCCTGTTTCTGTGTAATTGATGTCCAAGTTTTTTTTAAAAAAACATACCTCAGCCTTGTAACATTATTTCCTTCTGACACCCCTTTCCACTTCTGTATTTACACAAAGGTTAGAAGAAGCATTCCATCCTCCTTCTAGCAGCATAGTATTGTGCTTTAAAGAACTTCGTACATATACATGTATATAGTTTCTTCACAGCTGTGGTTATCAAGTGAGTGCTGAAATGCATGTTTGACTTTACCTTACTAATAAATGTCTTCCATGTCTATAGCATACTAAACCAGCTCTGTTTGCATATGAAAATAAGCAAGCATTCTTTTTACTAGCATCATGCTCACATTGAAGCCTTTTGATGATGTTTGAACCCTGTTATGGGTTATGAACTGTGGATTATTGTTGGTTTCTGATTTTAGCTTACAATGCAGAGAGAAGACCATATGACATAATATTTATCAAGCTATAGATCAGTGATGACAAACTTTGCTGCTCAAGGTGTTCTTGGACTTCAGTTACCAGAAGCCCAAGTCAATGTTCAACCTATGATGTATTTAGTTTTTCTTATTTGAAGAGAAAATCATTCTGGAATAATTGCACAGTCTGAAGCAACACACTGTCTTAATCATTGTATTTCTAAACATGCCAATTGGATTACGGTTTGCAACTACATTTCTGTTTGGATTTGGCCTATCACGTGTTTTATACTAACTTTTGGTGCAGTAGCAAACTGTTATTCTGGATGGGGGAACCATGACTTACAGAAAAATCAGAAATGTAAACTGCAGTTTTGACTGAGCTTATAATCATGGTTTGAAGATAAATTTGTTTGGCCAAAATCAGACCAAGTTTGTTGAGTTTGATTGAATGCAATGAAATACAGTGATCTGCAGATAAATTAGAATTAAGATGGAAATCGCAGTACATGAGGACAGGAAGGATAAAAATAAGCACAGGCCATTTCTCCAAGCTCTGATTTAGTGTTCTGTCTGAACTGATTCTCTGAATAATACTACTGGTAAGGGTAAAAGCAGGTCAAGGAGATTTCAATATGGAGGTGAATCTCAAAGGGGTTCCTAATATCTGTGTCAGTTTATGTGTGTCCTAACTGAATGCTAAATAGTTGATGTGACTGCTAAAACATTTTGATTTGCAACTTCAGAAGTGAGCTTCATCTTTCTGTGGTGAACAGTTGATTCATTGGGTCACCAATATGAAATGGTAAAATCAGTGTTTTCATACACTTGCATGCCAGGTTTGAGTAAACTTTGTTAAATGATGTGCCAGGTGCAGAATATTGTCTTTTGAATGGGAAATCTTTCTGAGGAGTTCGTTTACACTATAAGCCTGTACAGATGTTTGTCCTGTCTACTTAGAAGTAAGCAAGCCCTGTTTGATTTGCTGAAACGTATTTTCTAGTAACTACACACAGGAGTGCAGCCATTGTGATCTTTGAGGATACAGTACCTCATCATGAAGTTTTTGTTACAATAAAATAGAGGCACCCTTTAAGCAGGGTTCAAATAATGATACTATACAGTCAACCCTCACATAACCACGCGTTCGTATAGCATCATTTTCACTTAACAACACATTGTTATGCCCCATGTGTTCCTCCGCATAACAATGTTTTTAGCATCATTGTCTGGACAACGACGCTAAAATAACCGGACAATGACGCTAAAAACGTTGTTATGCGGGAAACTCCATGGAAACCCACATAACAACAAAATTCGCTTAGCAACGCTACTTGGAGAACCAAGTAACGTTGTGTGAGGGTCTACTGTACTAGGGTTTTGGTAAGGACTGTGTTAGTTCATTTGGCAGACATTTATAACTGGTTGGCTAGAAGCCAATAAACGGAAGGCCAAACCTGACAAAATGGGGTGTTTTTGGTAAGTGGGATGTCTATTTTAGAAGAGGAGTTTGTTCTGGACATGTCTTCATTCCTCTTACACTGATCTTACATCTCACTCAGCGCAATATTTAGGATCTGTGCCCCCCTAGGCTGAACCTGTGGCGCGAGCCCTACCGGGGAAAGTATTGCTTTAAATTAACCTACAAAAACCGCATTTTCAGCAATTATCCAATTAAAAATTGAAAAATAAATGTTTAAAGTTTATTATTAAATTATAGAAAATGTACGTACAACATTCCTATACAGTATTTAGAATTTTATACTATTTATTTACTAAAACAAAAAAAACTGATTTTAAAAATTGACCTAGAATCACGCGGTGCAGCCCCCCCCTTTGTGGTGCGGGCCCATAAGCTGCAGCCTAGGTAGCCTATGCTTAAATCCGGCCCTGATCTCACTGTATCAGTGGAGGCTATGAATGATGTTTCCAGTGGCATGATTCAGTGTGTCAACTAGAGTATCTTCTCATGGGTTCCCAACCTGTGGGTCTCACCCCCAAGAGGTTGCAAAATGTATTTTTTGGGGAGGGGAGCTTTGAGAGATCATAGAATTATAGAATTACAGAATTGGAAGAGACCATCAAGTCCAACCTCTTGCTGAATGCAAGAATCCAAATCAAAGCAGATATGACAGATGCCACCATTTTGTGATACAGGGGGAAAAACTCATGTAGTAAAGCAGCTGGGTGAGGTAAAACATTATTTTAAAGTGCCTTTTTATGCAAATGTGAGGTTAATTGGCTATTATAAAAGGGGATCACGAATTCTCCCAAAAGGTTGGGAAACTCAGTTTTAGGTAGATGTGGCCAGTTTTCTTCAATCTAATAATATCTCCTTTGGAAGGTTCTTCAGCCAACATAGCTCAATCCCTCAATTATTCTAGGAGTTGAAATAAAAAAGTAACTTTTTTCTATTGTGTCCTGCAAAATTAATATTTAGTACAGGATATGACAAAAAGGGCAGGGCACATTTTACTTTACTGATATATTTCTGAGACCATGTCAGGATGTTCCTTTTAATTTCCAGTTGTTTGAGGGAAGGCTGCTTCTGAATTAATTAGTTTGGGTAATAAAATACTGTAATAACTAGAGGCACTTCTGCAAGTAATGTGTTACTGGAGATAAAGCATGAAGTGACCTTGGACAGGACTTTTTATTTATCAGAGCACCACATTCTATTGTTAAGATATGTCCAAGAAGATTGGATCCCTCACAAGTGTCCTGTGAGTAAAATGGCATATTTCTGGCTGTGAAAGCCTTCTGATCCAGTTAAGAAATCCTGCTGGCAGAAGAAGGGGTGATGTTCACTAATTCCTCTCTCCTTTTGGTATTTTCTTTGCTATTAAAATCTGCTTTGGGGAGTTGAACATTTTCCCAACATGATACGGGAGATGGTGCTGAGTATTGAGAGAAGAGGAATCCTGGAAGATCACATTCCATCCTTCTGCTTAAGGACATGTTCTGAGCAGAGCTATTGCACAGGGGCTGTTGTTGTGGATGGCATGAATGCTGGATAAAACTGCTTATTTTCACAATGTTAGTGTACAATTTATGTAATTTAGAAACCATTATTATTTTGATTTGCATGCAACCTTTAATATACTTCCTGAAAAATCAGTAGTTTTGCAAAGCCATGAATTGCTAGTTAGGTGTATAGGAAAACATTTTGATCAGCTCTCCTTTGCTGAGTTGATTTCACTAATTGCCAAGTTTGGCAGAAAGCCCTTTGGATTTGCATGAAGGATTGTATATTTATTTCAAGTGACTTGAACGCTTTGAGTTGACAGAATATTCAAAATGGTGGGAGCTAGCACTTTTGCTTCTCTAACCAAACTTAAATTATTATTATTTTCTTTTAAAAGCATTGTCAATAAATCAGTGAAACTGGGTGAAGACAGGTATGTAATACTGAAATTTGAAAAGGCATCATAGGTATTTCAATCACACCCACAATTATGGTGTCTCTTAGTTTATCCTGCAAACTGAATTTTTCCTATTCAGGAAATGCTCTATGGGTCTGAGGTTTGGCAGTTATCCAAGCAACAGTCAGCTTTGCAGAGCACATGCCAGCCAGACACGTAAACCTAGGCGTATACATAAGTGTGAGACACGTCTTGCAACTTAGTTGATGGACATCTGATAGAGGTGATTTGAGAAACACTTTATGCAGAAAAGACATTGTTGAAGGATTCTACCCTGATTTGTCCAAATTAAAATTAAAGTGAGGGAGTCATTTAATCTGTGAATTTGCAGGTAAATACATGATGCAATTATTTTAGCATGTAATCAGCATTCAAGAACCAGTGAAATCAATCAATCAGTTTAATTTATATCCCGCCTTCCTCAGCCGAGGCCGGCTCAAGGCGGCTAACAATATAATCATACAAAATAATAATACAGAGGTACAATAAATCTAAAATAGAGAGCAATACAGGTAAGCATAGTATCAAAATGGAAAAAAAACTACACAACATAATTACATCATAAAAACACGATAAATATAAATATAAATATAAATATTGAATAGCCAGTTATACATTATTTTAAAAAATGAGAAAAGGAGGCACCAATTTAATGGTTGTGTGTGCTAAGTAATATGTACAGGTGCAAAATTAGAACAGATCTTTTATAGTTTAGACAGGATTACAACGCATCTCTCCTGATCAGAGAACTGGGAGTGAATGTAGATTTTGCTGCCTAGTTGCTAACTATGAAAGTATAGTGTTAGGATCCTTGGTCTCCAACCTTTGAGTAATTTGTCTTTAAATTCTTTAAATTAAGTTCTTCAACCAGAGGATGCATTCAAAAAGAAGAATGTGGTGCAGTAATTAAACTGCTGTACTGCAGCCAAAATGTTGTGAGTCCAGTCCTGATGGAGATCAAGGTTGACTTAGCCTTCCATCCTTCCGAGGTTGGTAAAATATAATAATAATAATAATAATAATAATAATAATAATAATAATAATAATAATAATAATAATAATAATAATAATAATAATAATAATAATAATAATAATAATAAATTTTAATTTATATCCCGCACTTTCTCAGCCGAAGCCGACTCAAGGCGGCCATTACAACATGTAGATATCATACAATACAAGAATAAAGAAGCATTAAAAGTAAAAGTAAATGAGTACCCAGCATGTTGGGGACAAAATGCCAATTAACTTGTCAATGGCCCAAAGTGCTCTTAAGTGCTGTGGGGTGGTATGGAAGTATAATTGCTATTGCGACTGTCCCATGGCAGTTTTTTAAAAAACAAATTATTTTCATTTGTGAAAGAGGACATGCCGTGTGTCCTTGTGTGATGGTGAGATCAATATGTTAGGTTTGGAATCAAGTTTCAAATAATCACCGAGTAACCTTGGGTCAATTCTCATCCTCAACTTAATTTACCTCACAGCATTGTTTTAAGAGTAGTTTAATGCAGCTACTTGCTGTCAAAATGGGCCATGTGACTGGAAGTGACATCACATTGTTTTCATATTGGTGGAAATGATGTCATAGCCTTGCACCTTGTTTATACATGTTCCAGGAAATTATATCACCGCCATGCACACTGCTTACAAATGTGACCAGAAATGGCCCTCTTATGTCCAAGACCAGAAACAATTTGGCCTACCACCCCTACCTACTCTGGAAATGAGGCAAATGCAACCCGGAACCAAAATCCTTATGCTGTAACGCAGGCACACCATGTGTCTGACTAATCAGTACCCTGTAACACTGGAGAGATGTGGACTGACTGGGAAAAAACTGTTCCCCCATTGGCCCAGGGGGATTGTATGTGAGGTCAGCACTAGCCCAGATTGGTGCTGTAGGGAGATGTGAGCCCTCTCTACAAACTATTTGAGCCCATAGATGTTGCTTTTGAAGCACATTTGGCACAGGCTGTCTTTTTGCTTGCCCAGACAAATTCTGAAGCGAGAACTTGAAGGATACAGGTCACCACAGACCATGGGTCTTTCCTTTTACTACATAAACCGCTGAAAATCTAGCTGAGGAAGGGGTATGAAAATGCCCATGGCACCCAGATTTGTTTCAGGAAATGGGGATGTTACAAATTTTGCCCAAGTTCTCTTCTAATCTGGCCATTTCCGGTTACATGTGTAAACAGTGTGCATAGCGGTGACATCATTTCCGGACACGTACGTAAACATGGCTGTGATGTTATTTCTGATCACGTGTGTAAACAAATGCACATTGAGGTGATGTCATTTCCATGCACTTGTGTAAACAAATGGATATGGCCCATTTTGACAGCAAGTAGGACCATTAAACTACTTGTCGGGATAAATTCAACAGATTGAGAAACTGAACAGCAGTAATAAAGGATAAAATGTAAATCTAACAAAGCAAATTAACAGGTGATTATCTTTATAATTGTTTTAGCAATTCCATTCCCAATTATTAGAAAATGAGTCTTCTTGAATTATTTGGAACTTACTTTTGGCTAATCAGGATCACACTGCAGCAGAATGCAGCAAGAACAACCCAAGCGAAATCCTCAGTCTTTTATGTCACATTCTTTGCAAATCATTTTGCTGGTTATATTGGATGAAATTTCAGGCAAATGATAAGAAGACACCTGCACTTTTTACTGTTTATTTTCCTGCTATGTCAGCACAAATATTAATTGCTTGCAGTTTCCCAGTGCGCCTGTGCATTCCTTTCTGCTTGGAATTGTCATTGTTAGCTACTAACATCAGGGAAACGTGTCAACAGCGTTATTTGAGCCTGTTCCATGTGGATGCAACTTCTAAGTTAAATATACTTTGTTTAAAATGAGGATCTATTCATTTTGATTTGTTTAGTAATTTTAGAAAGCTGATTCTGTTAAGTTGTGGAATTGGTTAGTAACCAGGAAGTAGATGGTGTTTTACCAAAATGTATAATTATGCTTAGAAGAACTTTAAAGGTTTTGAAATTTTTCTTTTTCCTCTTATTTCCCTGATGGCTTCTTTTTATTGAAGGGTAACTTGAGGAGACCTGGTAGCAATTTTATTGCCTTTCCATGGTAGTTTCAAATACAGTAATAGCATGGTCTTTGGTTGCTAGTCAATTTTATACCAGTCAGCTTGATTCTGTTTTTTATCATGTTATAATAGACTATTAAAGATATATGCTTGTAGTTTTTCTGAAGAATCGGTTAAGTCTGTTTTTATGCCTCTCTTAACAGCAGACTATGCTTAAACTGGTAATCGTACATGTTTCCTTTCTTATTTCTTCAAGTAAAGAAGGTGCCTAAGTATAAAGACTCAGTGTTTCTAGAAATTTTTCTGGTGGTACAAGTAATGCATGGTATGTTGTTTAATTGTGTGTTTGTGTTTTATTAATTATTGAGTTAATTTGAAATATTCTTATCCATATATTTGCTTAATTTGGAAGTTACTTTGTTTTAGTTATTCCAGGATGTTACAGAGTTTGAGCATGAGGGAGAACCGGCTTATTTTTTCCCCCCGAGACGTTAGATTATAAATACTTGTATATAATTAGAAGGATTAGCGTGAACAACAATATGTAACTGTCTTTTATAAAGTATACATAGCCAAATGATTTTTGTATTCCTTCTCTTGGCTTTTTTTGGTTTGGATGACTGATACCAAAAGCAATTATGTTTGTACAGAAAAATTTGGATGAAATCCAAATGAGTGTCAGTTGAATAGCTTTCCAACCTCTCGTTGCAGTCCCCTGCACATAACTCAAAATCTACTCTGAAGAGTTAAGATGTGCATGGTGGGACTTTGGGCATTTTGTGAGCAGGAATAGAGAGAAGGAATAGGATTCTTCTTTTGCAAAATTGAATGTCAGCTTGTTAGATGTTTAAATTTCCATTCTTCAATGTCATGAGAAATGTGTACTGACCATTTTGCCCTTCCTTCACCACATGGAACTTCCTGGTGTGGTGGGCCACATGAAATGGCACTGCGGGTTGCATTTGGCCTGCGGGCCTCAGGTTGAGAATCCCTGAATTTATAGGATAGTTCAAAAAGTCTCTTGGCTGTCCTCGGGTTGGTTTGCCCACCCCACAAGTCACTAAAGCTTGCTTCAGAGTTTTGGGGTTAGCAGTGTTGACACTTGGTGGTGGGGAGGTTGGTGCCTGTTATTACAGCAGAATGAAGATGTGCTAAAGGAGAAGATTTATGGCTGAAATCCCATAAAAAATCACATCCCCTCTTTAAAATGACAGTTGCTCATGGAAGGTCTGATATCAATTTCATCAAATTAGATATATTTCCATCTCGCATCCAAGCATGACAGAGGGAAAGTGCTGCATATCTTTCAAGAGATGTTGTATGCTACTGGCTTACTTCCTTTTTTTAGTTTTTTAGAGTCTTTGTTACAGTTAGGATGAAGTTTGTATGAATGTGCGATGGATGACTGACTGTTGTGTAGGCTTTGATTGACTATGTCAGTAGTGCTAGGGAAAGTCAAAGTGAGAAAACACTCCCAACGAACGGTCGTGATGATGAAAGTTCCGTTTAATGTTGTAGAAAACAATATTCTTATATCTCTTATTCAATTCATAAGAACTATATTAAACAATTAAGCGGTCCGGAAAGGTATCTTGTAGCTTGAAATACACTCTAAGCTGTGTCTTTAAATGATGGTAGACTATGGAATGGCGATGTCCTTCCGGTAATTGGACATTTCGTTGCCCTTTGTCAAGCGTCTACAACGTAAAATGTATACAATGTAATAAAATCTAATACAAGATATCAAACAATCTTTTGCAAAAACTCTATGCATATAACAACATTAAAGACTGAAGTTAAAGCGATAACTCTATGCAAGCTAGGGACCAGGCAGAAACCCTTGTAAGTGAGTTTTATGTATCAATATAATAAGTCTCGAATGGTCTTGAATGCCAATGGTCTGTAGCCCTTGCTAATAGTATACAATACACAACTTGGTCCGCGACAGAATAAGTAATCATCTAAGCAACTACGTACAAATTATTTATAAACTGGAAGAAATACATACCTAAACGTCTTTATATCTGTATCTTAGTATATATAACCCGCGCGTCTGCACCTCCTGTAGTCTTGTATCGTGTGCTCGCGTTAACTGATTATAATCCTCTATTCTTTAAGTAAGCTTATTTTACCCCCTCATGTGTGGTAGATCAGACAAACTCCTGATGACATGTGAAAAGGATGTAGATACAGGTCCTAGGATACAGGTGTCTAGCTAGAAATACCTATACTGATTTTTAAGTTCTTAAGGGGACCTGTTTCTTCTTAAAGAGCCATATGAAGCCTACTTACATATATATCACGATTTAATGTTCATAAGAATGATGACGGTACCCATTCAGTGTTCAAGCCATGGGGTATTAATGTGTTGAATCTATGGATATAAAAAGCTTCTCTTTGCAGTAATACCTTTTCCATATTTAAAATGTGGTATTTGTTTTCAGTGATAATTTCCAAAACGATGATCTTGAGATCTCTAAATTTGTGTTTTTTGGTGAGAAAATGGTTAACTAGAGGAGCTGTGGTGTTCCTATTTCTGATTCGGGACAGATGCTCTCCTAATCGAATTTTCAGGGACCGACTCGATTGACCCACGTATCCTAGCTGGCAGGGGCATATTACCATGTACACGATATGTTTCGAATTACAATTTGAAAATGAAGTAAGCTCCAGTGTAAAATTGCTAGAGGGTAATCTGACCGTTTTTAAACATAACATGTGTGCACAGTATTTACAATGACCGCAGCTGTAATGTCCTGAAGGGAGGGATGATCGCTTGTTGTCCAAAGTAGAAATATCTGTACGAGACAGAATGTTGGCTATCGTATTTGTTCTTCTGAAGCCTACTAATGGTTTCTGTTCACAGCCCGGTATGTTGTCCAGTATGTGCCAGTGCCTGTAGATTATCCGCTTGATTTGGTTTGCCAGTGGAGAAAAATCTATCGACCAGACTAATCTTTGTTGGGAAGCTGTTTGTTCCTGTCGTCTTTCGAGAAGAGAGCTTCTGGTCCGTGCATCTGCTTTAGTTTGTGCATGGGCTAGTATGTATTCCGGATATCGTCTGTTGCTTAATGCCTGTGTGATGCCTTTGGCCGCAATCCTGTAATCTTGTTCTTTTGAGGAATTCCTTTTAGCTCTAATAAGTAAGCTGTACGGTATATTGCTCTTCAAGTGGTATGGATGATAGGACTTATATTGAAGTGCTAGGGACCATCTTTCTGCTTCTCCCATTTCTTTCTGCTTTCTATATTTTTTAATGCTTGCTACTCGTTGTTTGCAGGCTAAACTCCTGTAGGAGCAGGAGCCAGGCAAGGCTTCCTGGATTAGGGGAACAGAAGGAAGGAAGCTGGTAGGAGCTTTACCTGCACACTGGATGTGTGCACTCTATCCCAGGTCATTGCCTGTGTTTCTCACAGATCTAGAAATAGAAAGATACTCTTGAATCCACGAAACAGCAGAGGGGAAAATGCACAGGCGTCAGCCAGTGATCTGCCAGGGAGAGCGCCTTCCCTGATGAATACCTGCCTCTTGCCCTGCCATTCCCCCTCTGCTGTTTCATTGGCAGTCCTTGAAACAGCAGAGGGGGAAATGCAAAGGTGCCAGGCAGGGATCCGCCAGGGAAGGCACCTCCCCTGATGGATACCTGCCTCTTGCCCTTGCCATTCACCGTCCGCTGTTTCGAGACACCCCTCAAAACAGTGGAGGGGGAAATGCAAAGGCACCAGGCAGGGATAAGCCAGGGAAGGCACCTCCCCTGATTGATACCTGCCTCTCACCCTTGCCATTCTCCCTCCAGTGTTTCAGGCAGCATGGCTGAGGGCAGCAGGGCAGAGTCAGCGCCTACTGCGGTGCCTCGCCTGGCCGCATCGGGTCCTCAGTTGTAGTGCGCGCACACGCGAAGCAGCCGTTGACTTCAGCGTTCGCACGCTGGCTGTTCCGCCTTCTCCACTCTTGGGACAGTCTGCCTGTTTGGCAGTGGCGTGCTGTGGAGGATGCTGTGACTTGTAGGTTTTTTCTCCATGTTCATGGGGCATTGGCCCACTCTCAGCTCCCGGACCCTTGTGGTGCTGATCTCTGGGACATAAGGTAAGTGTGAACGGTCCATTACGGGATAGGCTGGTGCAGACACGCATTCCGCACACACACGGCCACATCCCTTTCTTATCGGTATAGATTTTGGGAAAATATTTTAATCTGTGTTTTCGGTATACAGTGGACAAAATCCTCTTGGGTAACTATGTGAGTGTAATTCAACCGTATGCCTATAGTAGCTACAATAGTGTCAAGGTAGACATGCTGTTCACAAAGCACTTTTGCCAGCGTATTACACAATTCCCTGTGGGCAGGAGTAGCATTATGTTTTGCGTGTAGGAGCATAAATGGCTGATATGTAGATAAGTGGCAACAGAATACTTAAGTCATATTGGCATTTTAACAATGTTTAGTCTTTCAAACTATGAAAGCCAGCTCTTTAAGGAAACGAGATCACCAGCACTTGCACAATAACTAGGCTGTTCTGAAGAGAGAAAACAGCATTATATCAAGTGGGAAAATGTAGGGAGAATATATATTTTAAAATATTTTTGCATTGTGCTTACATCCTGCATTTCTCCAATGAATTCAAAATGACACACAACTCCTCTCTTTCCTACTTTGTCTTTTCAATAAATCTTTGGTAGGCTGACAGAATATAACATCACAGGGCCATCCAGGAGTTTCTCTGAACCCATGTCTCAAATCTAACTGCTATGCTGAATAAGCTGTATACGACACATCCAGGAAATCCCTATATAGCGCTCAGTTCAGTGTGGTATAATTTTATTTTCCCTCCCACCACTTGAGTATTCCCTCTTTTCATTTGATTTTTTGCTTTCAGTATGCAATGAAGATTCCTATGTATGAAATTACTAATGGCATTCTCTTTTATTGTTATTTTACACATGGAATCCTTTCAAAAATTATTGATTGTCCCATTAGTTTTTGTAATGAGTGTTGATCATCCCATTTCCATTATCTCTCTATTTGAGAGAGACATAGAAGTGACTTAATGATTTTGGGTCAGGCAATTTCTCTTAGCCTGACCTACATCATTTAGTTGTTGTGAGGATAGAACTTGAAGAAACAGAGACATGTATATAATTTTGAGCTCACTGAATGAAATTTATTTTATTTCATTCATTATCTTAATTTCATTCATTATTCTTAGTTTCATTACCATCCTACAAATGGTTATTTTAAAATAATTGTCAGTAACTCCTTTCAGATTTTTCTTTTGTTTGGGATTCCTATGGCTTAGTTATTGCAGTCTTTATCTTCACAACTTAGCATGTTTCCTATTGACAGTCCAATTTTATTTACTGGCTTCCAATAGCAGATTTCTTGTACAATGATCATTTTCAGCTCTGCCTTTACTTTTCTCTCTCTCTCTTAACTGATATTTTCTGCCATCTCTTCTTGGCTATTAGATTAATGTCAAAATCCAATCTTCTAGAAATACACGTGGTTGTCCCTAAACTTTACTTCTGCCTTCTTTTAGTTAACATAATCATTCAGTTTTTATCAACTGAAGAATGTGGATATCATGTTTGATCCTTCCTTCCTTCTTCTCTTTCTCTTCCTCTTTCTCCTTCTTGGCTTGCATTACTGTTCTGTCTAAGGATTGTCAGTTTATATAACACTTATAAAACTCTCCCATGTTATCTCCTTGCTCTAGGATTTACTTTTGGCACATATGTGGAAGAGTACCAGTCATAAGACTGTAGTCCCCAGTACCCAGAAATCTATAGGAAATTCTTCACTCAGACTTCAGAGGAATATAGTCAAGAAATGAAAGTCCTTACAAGTGTTTTCAGGATCTAAAGTTAATGAATGTAGACTCTGGCAGCCATTTTTGTCCAGTGGAGAAGACAGGGGAAATGGGTGGGTAGGATTAAGCTCCATGGGAGCCACAAGGTACATGTATAATGGATGTGTTTGTTTGTTTTCGAAAATCTTCCTATAGAGTCCAATGGGTGGAGACCATCACATTCATAATCTCTTACAATTTTCACAGAGTAGCCTTGCCCACTCACACATACCCATCTTCTCCACAGAATAAAAATGGTTGCCAGCATCTGGATACATTAGTTTTAGAACTTGAAAACATCTGTTTGGATTTTGTTTTCTTATATAAAGCTCCAGGAAGTCTGGCTGGGGGAATTCCAGCAGACATATGGGAGCTGCAGTTCACAGGTTCAGAAAAATTATGTGCCTACCCTACCAGTCATTGCACTCATTATAGTATTGTTACGTTCTTTTCATTTAGTTTGCCTGGATAATCTTGTACAATATTTGAGTTTAAACCTTTGCCTACTTTGGGTGTTCTGCTTCGTTTCCACTGTATTTTAGTCTTTTTTTCCTTTAACTCTCCAGTTTCCTTGTTTTTCTTTTACATAGTGTTCTTGCTGTCAGTGACTACTGCTTTTCAGTTTCCCCCTGTTTGTTATTAATAGTGCATACTGAGTACTTCTTGCTCAATATATAATATCCTTTGAAGTGGTTAAAAAGTAACCTTTTAAAGTAGTAAATGGAATTTTTAAGGATCACTGTCAGACAAATAAAATATTTCAGGTAAAGGGGTTCTGATTATAGGGGTACACATGGATTCACTGTTGGCAGTCTAGATCAGCAGTTCCCAATCCTTTTTTTTTGGGGGGGGGGGGGCATGCCTCACCTAAGCATCTCTAAAATCCTGATACCCTCCTCGTGACATATAATTCTTATTATCCAAAAAGTGAGCTCCTATTCATGTGGAGGAAGCCTAAAAGGGCATTCACTGTTAATAACTCATTCTCAAGTTGCCCCCATTAAATATAAAATTGTACCCCCCCTCCCCATCAGGTGTGTGCCCCTTGTTGGGAACCACAGGCCTAGATGCAGATTACCTCAGCTCCTCAGACTTTCTTTTACTACAGTATCCCCCAATCTTGGTTTGGTATAGCCCAACCTGGGTTAGGCTTAGCTGCAGTGATTCATGGCCTAGTGACTTCCCATTTAAAATACTGTAACAGATTGTATGTAGTGCTACGTTTAAAAACAGCCCAGAAACACCAACAGCTGCACCATATGACTGCAAATGGGATTGGGCGCGTTGCAAAGATACCATACCGGTAGTCTCTAAATTACACTGACTGTGTCCACATTTGGGCCCGGATCAGTATAGAGCAAGGTTTCTCAACCTTTTCAAGTTGGGGGCCAGCTCATGCCCCCCTCAAACAGTTGAGGGGGCCAGACTGGTTGTCCCCCCGCTGTTTACAAACATTGTAAATGCATTTACAACAGCCATAAATGAGTCAGTGGCTGATTCCGCTGGTGGCAGCGGCGGCTGGAGCAAGGGCAGGGACTGGATTATTTGGCGCTGTGGGCCAGATCCTACCCATGGGCCATAGGTTGATAATCCCTGGTATAGAGGTTCAGGCTTTGACAGAACAGTTCATCATGAAAAGTGGAAATTATTTTTTTTAAAGAAGAGACAGCTTGTGAACTGGGATGGGATGCCTAACTTCAAAATTTTGAGAAGTGCATCCTGCCCTTAACTTCCCTCAGTCCAAGGATTTAGAACTTCTAGAAGTAAATGACAGAGAACAGCTTTGAATGACCTGCATGCCTCCAATTGTATGGAATCTGGAAAAAAAGAAAATAACAGAGGAGGAGGAGCATAAGTGGGGGGGGGGAGGTGCATGTATTGTGTTGCATGATTTTGCATTTGTGTTGGGAGGGAGAAGAGTTTATGTTGGTGCTTAAGAAGGAGAATGAGGGCAAGATAATTGTAGAGGAGGACTCATTGCTTTACAATGGGCAAAGAATGGATCCAGGTCTTATAACAATTATGTCCCAGCACAGCTTTGAGGGGTTGATGCCAGCATCAAGAGCTTTGCTTAAAGGGACTTTTGCTCTTCGATATCATCAAGAGAAGCAGGCAAAAGGGAACTTAAAGTTAGACTGAGTTTCATCCTGTACTTGGTTCATGTCTTCCAAGTGGGTCACGTCACAAGTCCTGGTTGCTTCCTATGTATTTTTTGGCGAGGAAAGAGTTTGAGGTACAGTATTTGTTCTAGTTGCTCTGCTTGTCAGAAATTTGCATAATCCATATAAATTAGGAAGGAAAAGATTAAAAATTGTAAGTTCTAAATGTATGCAGTTCTTCCTATGCATGTTTACATCGCTTTCAAGCAAGAGTATATAGAGCTCCAGCCAAATTCCTCAATAGGGACCAAGTTTTTGTGATGGGATAGTTTTGCAGAATATCTCCAGTTCAATTAATCTCTTTTTATTAAAATTTGTGATTTTGGTTACCTCAGGTTCCGTCTTGCACCTGTATTAAAACTCCTGGAGAAAATACATCAGATAGTTTGGGATGTGGTATTGCCAATATGAGGATGAAGCACAGTTCTACCTTTCTTTCCTGAACACTAATCCCAGAACCTGTAAGACTCCTGAAATGCGCTCGGAGGGAGTTATGGGATCAGGGAGGGCATGTAGAGGTATTATAGCTAATAAAGTTTTCTGCATTGGATAGAAAAATTAAGCAAGTACTGAGTCTTCTTCTCCCGTGTCTATGCCAGACGTGAAACTGCCAAAATGAAAGCACCTTTTGGTGAGTTCATTCTGCAGTTCCTTTTGCCTGGCCTAGTTTGAGAAAGTTTAGCTGGCAACACAAAGTTGCTGCTACCAGGGTACTCCAGGTTTTGGTTCAAAAATATCACAATCTTCTAAGAGGCTCTTTCTATGTACCTCAGCAAGTACTGAGTTAAATTACATTTCTGAAGAAAAACCAAGCAAAAGCTTGAAGATGTCTGGTCTCAGCAGACTGTGGAAGAAGTTGTGGATACTATAATCACAAGTGTTCTGTATTTTATTTAGTTGTCGTGTTAGGTGCAGCACTCTTTTCATGTGGGATTACCTTTACTTTGTTGTTGACGATTGCTTCAGGAAAAATGCATTCTTGGATTACCTTTACAGGTGGTATAGAAACTGCCCCTATTAGAGAGGTTTACTACTGCTGTCTTTGTCACTGCATTTCCAATTTATAATGCTGGTGTGCAACATTTCTATAGTCACACTAATAGTATCTGGCTTTGCCTGCTGTGCAACTCCTCATCCAGTTTAATTGAGCTCTGTACTTTAATCTTTTGCTAAATTTCTAAAACTAAGCCAAGCCCCCTGGAGATGTTTGAACCATAAATATAGGGTAGCGATTACCTTAAATCACATCATTTATCTTGAAATTAGTTTTCCATAGCAATCTGCCTTTGAACATAAAGCCTTATCTGTTCAAGAACACTTAAATATAGCAGTGTCCTTTACCAGGGTAAGTATCTGACTAGAACATGACATTTCTTCACATTGTATTTCATATTCTTCATTATCTGCTGTTTCTGAGTTGTCCTTGGATATCTTTCAGGTCTTAAGATTCAGCGCTGTGGCTTCCTCTGTTGAATAATTCCATGTTATATTTTTTTCCTAGTGCTTTCAACTTTTCTTCACATTATTATCCTTACTTGTGAGTCTTGACATCTCATGATATTCCCAAAGTACAGTAATTTAGTCATGTTAGCCTCTCATGAGAGATCAGGTTTTATTCAATCTGGAAATGACTTATTTTTCTTTTTATCAGCCCATGGTATCCATAGAACTGCTCTTCATAACCATACTTCAAATGAATCTATATTCTTTCCAGTTAGGGTTTGTGATGGCCCAACATCTACAGTCGTGTATAGTTAGGTAAAGGTTTCCCTTGCTTGAAAGCCAGTTGTATCCAACTCTAGGGTTCAGTGCTCATCTCTGTTTCAAGCAAAATAGTTGTGATAAACACTCCCGAAGATTCCAATAATTATATCCAAATTACCAAATTTTAATATTACTAACACTGGTTATGAGACATTATTTTGACCTTGGTGTCCGTCACCAAAGCCTTACTTTTAAGGTTCTTGTCTAGATCTTCTGTTCTCTCCCCTGCTGCACAAAACAGAATTTGCTTGTCTTGCTAGTCTTATTCCTTGTGGACTGCTCGAAGCAGCTGGAGCTTGCTATTTGCTTTATGAAAGCCATGTGCCTGAAGCAGGAGGTGGCAGTCTGGAAATGTCTGTTAGGGCTATGCATCATCTAGTCATAGCAGATGGCTTTTTCAAACGCATTTTCTAGCAGCAGGCTTTTTTGGGTTGTTTTTGGCCCTCTGGCAATGTAACCTTGATAAATATATACTTTAATATTAATATGAATTGATCATTTCGTTGATTTTTTGTGGTATCTCTAACCTTTAAACAGTGGCTGTGGAAATAGTTCTGAGATTTACCTGCATGAATGAATATCACTATGAATAAGGGATGCAGAGTGGCCTTAAATTAATAATTTGACTGATGATTACTCTAATGGATCGAGTTACGTGGGCTTTTTATACATACTACATGAATGCTTTACATTCTTATACTTTACTTCTCTGCCTCCACTGAAAATAATAGTTTCATAGCTGTATGCTGTTATTGCTGAGATATGACTGAGAGAACTGCATATAGTACAGTGAAGCACATTCATTTTCATCTAGTACCCGTTTATTGCCTTGAGCACTGTAAATCTGTCAGCTCTTCACGATGCTTTCACCTCTTTCTTCATTTGCTGCAGCTTCTAGTTTGACAATGTTCCCCTGAGGCCAAATTCTAATCTGCTTCCAATTAGTTTCAAAATGTGACTGAAATTTCCACATTACAACTGCTGTTTTACTTGCACGAACACATCCAGAAACAAATTAATGCTCTTGAATATTTATTTTCTGAGCCCTTAGATGTACTTTCGGGGGCAGAGGTGGGAATTGGAAAATGTTTTCAAGTCATGTCCATGAGCTACATTTCCCCCTCAAATTCTGATTTTTACCAGAGGCTTTTCCATTTACTTGCTGTTTCTGACTAATTTTTTAAAAAAATCTCGTAAAATATTTTTGGCATCCCAAGGTTACTGAAAATGTATTGTGGATGGTATTTTTTAAAAAAATGCATTAGTGGAGTTGTTGCAAATTATATCTGCTTCAGAGGGCTTTTTGTGTATGGAACTGAAATATGTTTATGACACTTTAAATTGCATTTGTAGATGTGCATTCATCGTATTTTGTGGAAACCAAAATGCAGAAGGCTTTATTTTCACATACATAAAAGCTTTTCAGAACCATCTGAGTGATATTCAGTGTAGCGTATGATAACTGGAGCTGAAACAGAGGTGGTAACACACAAGTAAAGCAATGTCTTAGACATGCTCATGAGACTTTTGGACCTCAGTTAATACATTGTTATACAGTTTTAAGGGTGGTTGACAGGTGTTGACAGTAAACTACTAGTGCAAATGAAAAGAGATATGATCATTGTCTTCTTTCATGTCCAGATCAAACTTTGGACTGGCAAAATGTAGCTACCTTCTTGGTTTTGTTGTTGGTCAAAATTAAGTCCTCATTGGTACATGTTTCCAGTAGTAATTGGCAGATTGGCAAATGACCTGGATTCTGTATCTCTCCACATTCACACATTGTGTCGTTGTTGTCTGCCAGCAGCTCCTACTTGAGCATTTTGGTCTTAAATTTAGGTACTCTGACCCTCAGCCTATTCAGGGTCTTCTAGGTGACAAGGGGAAGGTTCCTCAGCCATATCCTCCTTTAATGTTATTCCTTATCATCATCATCATCATTATTATATAAGTTAATAGCAAATTGTATATGGAACGCTAATGCTTTGCAGGTCACAATCTGAGATCTGGAAATTCAGGCCAATGATGTGGGGGTGGGGGTATCATTTCCCCTGATGATGAAAGGAAGGAAACGTGACATTTTTTTAAGTAAGATATCTTTGTAGCATAATGGTTATGAAATGATAGATGATTGTTACAACACCAAACTAGTTGCTTTCCCCCTTACACTGCATAAATATTGTCAACGTGGTTTTTAGCTGAGATGGATATTAAACATTGCAAATATATTTTACATTGATGTGCTATGAAATGCAGAACCTTTAACTCACTAAGGCAGTGTTAGCGTATGTGTGAAAATATCCTTATGATATGATGTTATGCTTCTTGCCAAATCAGACTATTTTCACAGTTTTTGTCTGTTTTCAATTAGTAATGTGTGAGAACTATAGAAGTCTGCTGTTTTGGAGAAGATTACATTTTCCCTGCATTCTATTATTATCACAACTAGCTTATGTAGAGAAAGAAGCTCTGTACTTAAGTATACAGTAGCTATTTATAGGTGCAACTTTTTTATAAGGCTTAGCACTGTGTAAATTGACAGATTGATATTAGTAGCTGTAATAGACTTTAAATAGGCTTTTGTAGGCTTTCACTAAAAGCAAATTGTACAAGTTTTTATGATTAAGTATCTGTCACTTCTAAATGTGATTTCCACCTGTATGTTTAGTTTTGAGAGCATCATCAATAATTCTATTAGATAGGGAAAATATACTCACACCCCATTTTACACAATAAGCAACATCACAGTATTCTCCTGTTAGGTAGGTTCACATACACTCAAGGCAGCGAGTATAGTAGTGACTTAGAGGAAAGCATATAAATTTTTTCCATTAAAAAATATCTGAGAAAAATATATAAGAAATATAACTTATGATATGATTGACAATAAACACAGGAATTGAATAAATTGCAGAGGACCTGTTTAAAATGCATATCCTAATTTTTAGGATAGCTCATTTGGAAAGGTAGCCTTATTAATTGAAACAAAATCAAAAGGAATATTGTGGCACCTTAAAGGCAAAAGCTTCATGTACTGCAGTGCATTTTATTGCATTGCGTGTCGTATGCTTAACAAATCAGTTGTAATTCATGAAAACTCATTGCATAATAAATATATATTTTAATTTTTAAGTGTCAGTAGACTCTTTGTTGCTTTATGAAACTTTGAGTTTATTACAAAATTCTCTAGCAGTATTAGGCAAGAAGCCTATATTCTAAAGTTACTTTTCTGACAACCTAGAATATATAGCAAAATGATAAGGGATTTTGTGGTAGTAAACCCTCTGGCAACAGTTGGATGTGCTGCTGTGAGATAGATTTCACAGATATGTTAACTGCTGAAGGAACCAATCTGTCAACAAAGAATGCTTGTAAACAGTCTAGTGTCCCGTCCCCCCCCCCCCCGTGTCCCGTCCCCCCCTGTCCCGTCCCCCCAAGGGAGATGTCAGTTCGGTTGGGAATTTAATTCCCACAGGCTATAGGAACTAGAAACACTGTATTGGCAAATATTAACTTATTTGTACTTTCTTCTTCTTTTTGGGAAAAAAGTTTTATTTTTCTAAATAGACACTAGTATCCACATTTATACCTTTGACAACAGTAAACACACAAAAAAATGCTACAACAGAGACATCCCTACTCTCATTTAGGACAGAAACAAAACAAAAAAGAAAAACAACAAGATAAAATGAAATAAGATATGATAAGAAAAGTGGGGGGAAAACCTCTGTAGGAAAAAGAAAATGCACCTTCAGACACAAAACATATATATTATCTTGTGCGTGTGTGTATGTGTGTATTTTCATCCTAGTTCTTTTGCCATGTCTTGCAACTTATGAGGGAGCAACTTCTGAGGAATTTTTGCCCAGGAATTTCATATGAATGACCTCCAGTGTTTTGGTGTGGACCATTAATATTTTTTAAACTGCATTAAATTTATTAGGAAGGAAGATAGATTTTTTTTAAAAAATCAAGAGATAGATAGAGATGAAGTGGCAGTCATGCTGAGAGGCATAGGATGTTTTGGTTGATACCATACAATTTTATCAACTCTCAGTGAGCTTATTGCTTTTAAACATCCCCGAGAACTAAATAATAGAACAACCTTTGAGCATATGCTCTGGACTGCAGCCAAACAGCCGGAGAAGGAGGGTGGAGAGAGAAGGGGGAGGAGAGGGGGAATGAATGGTTTAATTGTAGAGCAAATCATTTGTTTACAGATTAAGACCTATTTGGTAGCCAAATTCTCTGGACAAGGAGGTGAAAGAATGAGGCTCTGAGGTACAGGAAATGAAAGTCTGGCTTTATGTTTGGTGACCACTTCTGCTATTTTTACCCCCTCCTGAAGCAGGGAAGCTAAGGGCAGGAAGAAGGAGGGGGAGTGAATTGTTTAATAGCAAGGACTGCTGAGCAAAGTGCATATCTGAGCACGCAACAAAAGATGGCGGGGAGGGGGGGTAGAGAGTAACAGTCAACTTTGTTGTCTGACAGGAGGCTGACAACTTGGGAGCACTGGTTGTCGGCAAATGGAGCCTTGCCTTCCTATTGTTTATTTGAATTTAAATTGGAGGACAAGGCGGGTGAGTGGGATACTGCTGTTAACCTGAGCAAACATAATACATTTGGCCAGTCTTGGCTCTCACTGCACTTCAATTTGACTTGCTTTTCAGAGCCCTGTGTCTTCTGTCCTTAACTCCACCATTTGATATAAATTGGGAGAGAGATGGCATCAATTGATTTTATTCCCACTAGTTTAGCTAATTAATGGCTAGGAAGAACTTGCAAGAATAATTACAATCTCTGAGTCAACTGCTTTTCTACATGAGAAAGAAGTTTGCAATATTCATTATTGTGGCTGCTGTCTCACTATCTTACTTGGGAGTACTGTATTTTCTGGCGTATAAGACTACTTTTTAACCCCGAAAAATCTGTGCCAAAGTCGGGGGTCGTTTTATAGGACAGGTACTTAACTGCAGCTTGTTTCCCCTTGCTTCATATGTCCGGCGCATATGGTGGGGGGTGCCGCGGCCGAGTCCCTGCTCTGTGCGGGGAGTATGAAGCAAGGGGAAGCAAGCTGCACACATCTTCCTGTACCTCGAGGAGGAGAACGTGAGCATGGATTGGCTCTCCACCAGAACCTGCCCATTCGACTTGGAGGGCTGCGCGTCTTCGGGTTGAGTGTGGGTTAATTTTTATTTGGTGTGCATTGGAAGAGAGGTAGTCTTATACGGCAAGTATATTCCAAGCTCTATATTTTAACTGGAAAAGTTGGGGGTCGTCTTATACACCCAGTCGTCTTATACGCCGGAAAATACGGAAAGTCTCTTTGTTCAATCTTTGTTACTACTTTTGACTAGGCAGGTACAGGTTTATGCTACAAAACATGCAGCAGTTGTTTTTCAGAAATTATCCTTTGACAGAAGCTCTTTGGTAGTATCCATTTATCATTTAGAAGTTTTGTGTGAGTATATTCGGAAGGGTTTGTGCATTATAGCCAGTAAGCTGTCCCTCTGAATTGTGGATATTTACTGTGGGTTACATGTTGGCTGGATTTGGCAGTTAATCATATTGACTTGTAAATGGATCACTGCCATTTATCTCAGGGCAATTACAGCTAACCACCAACTTTATCTCAATAGGCGTATGAACCCTGTCTTTGTGCTGTTCATTGTTAAAGCATTCTGGTATCACATCAAAGGAAAGCCACTGGAACAAATAACATTGTAAGCACCCTTTTTAACATATCACACAATTCTATAATGACTATAATAATCAAATCAAATCATAAGCATATATTACAGATTGCTGTATAAGAGTATGAGCTAAAGTGCAGGCCAACTGAAATAAAAAAGGAAAAAACCTGGCTTAAGCCAACAACTTTCCTCTGTGTTCTCCATTCTCTTGAAAGAAAATCTGTATAGCCCCATTGATTGCAACCCATTAGGACAGTTTTTGTGTGTATGTGTGGCCATTAAAAGTGTACTGTATTGGGAAACTATTTTTATGTTAGACAATTGTATTATTGGTGGCAATCCTTTAGGTGCAAAGTACTTTAGGATATGTGCCTATAATTTTCTACCTATTTTTTCTAGTAAATAAGCCTCTCCTAATCTCAGTAGGACTTACACATGTGACTAGGGGATTGCATTCTGCAAATTAGATGATTGTATCACAGCCAGCACATCAGCTGCCATTCTGTTTTGTACCCTGTATCCAAAGCATGCAGCAATAATAGCTCTGTGGGGTGAGATTTTCTTACTCAAAATGCATGGGGCCACCTGCCATCATTGCACTTCTCTCTTTCTCTCTTTGCATCCCTCTCTTCACTTGGAGAAGAGGGCCTGGGAAACAATACAATTTGCCAATGGGGTGGCTTGAGTCCAAGGTGGCAATATAAATAGCTAGTAGTGTAATGAATGTTTCAACATTCTCCTTATTATATTGGCAACCTGGATAGTGATCTTCTCTAAGCTTTTAATCAGCTTAAATTTGTAAGGACTATCTCATTACCTTCTAGGACCAAGATGATCTTGTCCTTCAAAACAGCAGGAGATGGTGTTGGGAAATATGAGGGATTGATGGTCCAGAATTCTTGAGTCGTATATATAATATGAGAGATGATCATTTATTTATGACTTCTGCATTTGCATCCTAACTAATTACCTGATAACTGACAGGCGATCTGTTGTAGGTTAAATCCTGATCCCCCATTCAGCTTAATGTTAAAACAGGGATTTGGTTCTTGGAGAATCACCCCCCCCCCCCAAAAAAAAAAAAGATGCCTGAAATGAAGTGGTTATTTTCTCTTTAATCACATGCTTCTCTCTTGCTTGGTGCTTCTTCTTTCCTCTGTGTTCTCACCTGCTCTTCTAGCTGGAGGACTATTGACACCTTTCCCCTTTCCTTTCCCTTCCTCTTTCTGCTTTCTTGCTGACATTCTTGCTGACATAAATCATTGGTACCCAAACTATGGCCCAGGGGCGAGATGTGGCCCCTGACACCAATTCATCCGGCCCGCAAAGCCCTCGTTGCTCCTGGAAGAGGAAGTATCTGCTTCCAGGAGTGACAAGGGCTTTGTGGGCTGGATGAATTAGCATCGGCGGCCACATCTGGCCCCTGGGCCTTAGTGACCGGCTCCCTGAATCATGTGAAAGTTTGGGCACCCCTGACATAAATATATCCGTTTAGAATACCCTTCATAGTTGTGATAAAAGTGGGCCACAGTGGTTGTAAAAGTGAGTTTTAATGGTGGCGTGGAGGAGGTTAGCTAGTTTTGTAATGGTTGTCAAAATGGGATGATTGTAAAGTCAGTAGTTGTTATGCTTGGGATCCCCTTTATTTATATATGGCAAATGAACCATTTCCCTCTGGCACATTGAATTATTCATTAGTTTTTCCTAATGAAAGTGTCATGCCACAATACGGTAAATGAGAGAAAGCAGTGTTTCTAGTAATTTTGGGAATAGATTACTAGATTACCATTTTGTTTTCATACCTGTTACTATACTGTACAGTATTCAGATTGCCTCATCACAAACTTGCATGTTACTGAATTGTGATTACTGACAATTTCCAATCTGCTGGTATTATTTTTTTGCAAAAAACCACTCCCAAGACAGTGATTTACTTAACACTTTCTGATGTCCTCTCTGTGTGGAAAGAACAGTGTGATGGCTGTCTTCTTTGCTTTACTAGGTCATCCCGTTTGGACACAGTAATTTTTGTTGTTGTACAGTCGCACAATAATACCAATCCAGAACTCCTGTGAGACACAGAGATATCAATAGGGAGACAGATGTGAAGCTCGTTTTGCTTCCAGTAAAACCAAGGCAGCTTGTGTTCAAATAGGCTTATTTTAAATGAATTGTGACTAGCAGCCTAAATTAACTAAGGGAATTGTACTAAGTTGATTTCATTACACAGGAAAGATGATGATGATGATAATATATAACACTTACATAATGTTGCATTTTCAAAGCCATTAGCATGTAGTTCTTAGAAGAAAACTGTTATGTATGTTAACTGTGTTTTCTGACAGGAGCGGAATGTATCTTTTCTCATGTATCTATTCTTATGCAAATAAGTGGATCGAAAAATGTGCACACTCTGTTAGCCAATGGGCTTGCTGTATTATTGTTACTGTTACTGTTTATAGTGTATATAAGTCCGAGTTTTGCCCCATCCAAACTGTTCAAACCCAACCTATAAAGAGCTGAATTTCACTACTTCACTCGTCTGCTTCTTTGTTCCGTGAACACTAAACTGGCGATGAAGGTGGGATGGCATCCCCACACGGCAGCAACATCGGCCCATTCGACCCAGCACATCCAGAGAAATGGGCAACATAAGAACGCCGATTCCGCCATGCAATGGTCTCGCAGAGGATCACCGTCGAAGACCAGAAGCGCTCCGGTTTCCTCGCTTAGTGCGATTTTGAGACGCTTGAGCTGGCAACCCACCTCGTTCTCCCAAGGGACGTGGATGTGGTGCCGCTCACAGAAATCATGTCCGCACTGAGGAGGCACCTGCAGCCAGAGGTCTCGATCTTCCCAGCCAGGGTGGCCTTCCACAGAAGGGAGCAGTGACCTGGTGAGTCCATTGCAGACTACGCCGCCGCTCTACGCATTGCTGCCGCCCCGTGCAAGTGGGACAACATCGAAAAAGCACTCAGGGACCATCTGCTGGCTGGCATGAGGGACGAAGATGCTCAATGTTGCCTCATGATCAGGAAGACACTAACTTTCAAGGCTGACCTAGAAGAGGCGGTAGCGTCTGAGGCCGCACGGTCCGGGATCAAGCTTTTCCGGCATCGCCACTCCACCACCAGTGCCACCGACTTAGCTGTGCAAGTTCAGCAAAATTCACCTTCATCCTCCTCTGCATCACCTGGTTCCACCTCTTCATCAGAGTCCAGTGACACAGAGGGAGAAGCCCGAGCGATCCGATGAAAGTACCAAGAGCACCGTGACAATCAGGAAAAGAAATTCCTTCACAAGAGTGATGGCTGCGGAGCCCGGCATGACCGAAACAAGTGCCCCTTCCACACCGCAGAATGCCACAACTGCAGGTGAAGAGGGCACATTGCTAAAGTATGCTGACAGCGAAAGCAAAGAACTCCAGCACCTGAGTCCAAGAAGAGTCATCACCACAACACGTCCATCGCCAAAGTGTCACCAGAGCCTGAGCCGTGCCAAGTGGGCATCGTCAGCAAGCGTTTCTTCGAAGACCTGAGCCTGCAGGACATCCCCTTCAAGATGGAGGTGGATTCAGGTACTACCTTTTCCATAATCACACAGTGGGAGTTTTTGAGAATTCCCCCTGCCTCTTGGCCTAAAATCAAATCTTTTAAAACATCCCTCCGGGATGTGCAAGGTTGCCGGATTCCGGTCCTGGGGGTGGGTAATTTCTTGGTCAAATTCAAAAACATTCACTCCTCCTTGCCATTGGTTGTAATTAAGCTGGGCACTAACTGTCTTATTGGGACCCAATGGTTTAGGCCCCTGGGAATCCAGCTTTCTGGCATTCATGCAATAGACGCTGACCAAATCCGGGATGTTTGTGCTGCACATCCTGAGGTGTTCAAAACAGTTTAGGTTTATACAAAGGACCCTCTGTTGACTTTGAGCTTGACCCAACCATCCGGCCCATCCGGATAAAGCCACGCCGGGTACCCTTTGCTTTAAAGGAGAAGATAGAAGCCGAGCTGGACAAACTGGTGGGGCAGGGCATCCTAGTGCCAGTGGACTCCGCAGAGTGGGAGACACCAATAGCGACTGCTTTGAAAAGTAACGGGGAGGTCAGGATATGCGCTGACTACAAGTGTACCATCAATAAAGCTATTCACCCGAATGCATATCCTGTGCCCGTGGTAAGCCACCTTCTTCCCTCCTTGCATGGAGGAAATTACTTCGCAAAACCTGACCTTGCCCAGGCTTACCAACAATTAACTGTGTCTGCTGCTGCTGCCATAGCCCAGACCATAGTAACGCATAGGGGGCATTTAAGGTAATTAGACTACAATTCGGGGTGAATGCGGCCCCCAGAATATTTCTCTCTTGTAGAACTTATTTTGAAAGGGTTGCCTGGTGTCCTGCCATATTTTGACGATGTCCTGATCACCGCTAAGGACACCGTCGAACTAGCAGCCAGGCTCAATCGAGTCCTGTCACATTTCGAGAGGGCTGGTCTACGTCTCAGAAAAGACAAATGTGTGTTTTTGGCATGGGAAGTGAAGTTCCTGGGATACCGCATTACACCCCAAGGTATCATGCCCTCTGACTCCATGGTGACAGCCGTGCGGAATGCACTCAGGCCGAAATGTAAAGCTGAATTGCAATCATTTCTAGGACTGTTAAACTTCTATCACACTTTTCTCCATCGCAAAGCCTCAGTTACATCAGCTTCTTAAGAAAGATACTGTTTGGCACTGGGGCCATTGCCAGGAGAAAGCGTTCCTAGAACTTAAAAGGCTGCTATCTTCGGATGCTGTATTAACTCATTTTGATCCTAACAAAGAAACTGTACTTGTGTGTGATGCATCCCCTGTGGGGGTGGGAGCTGTGTTATGCCATGTACTAAATGACGGAAGGGAAGCCCCCATAGCATTCTATTCCCGTTCACTCTCTAAGCCTGAGAAAAATTATGCTCAGACAGACAGGGAGGCGTTGGCAATCGTGGCTGGTACTAAGAAATTCCACGATTACCTTTACGGAAGACCTTTTACCATCATAACTAACCGCAAGCCCCTCCTTGTAATCTTTGTGAATGGGAAGCCCACGCCTCAATTTCTGTCCACAAGGATGTTGCGTTAGGCAATTTTCCTAAATGCATACGATTTTGCTTCGGTGCACAGGCCCGGCAAGGACATCAGCCACGCTGGGGAAAACAATTGCGAGATTGAAAGTGACCACCAGGTCCTCATGATTGAGGCATTCGACTTGCCCCCGGTTGTCCCCTTAGATATAGCCAAAGCTACGGCCAAGGATGTAACATTGACTAAAGTAATGTCTTGGGTACAAAAAGGCTAGCCCATCTCTCCTCTGGCTGAGGAATTCAGAACATTCCACCACAAGCGTTTGGAATTGTCAGTGGAACAAGGTTGCCTTCTATGGGGCCAGCGGGTGGTCATTCCTGTCACTCTCAGGAAAAAGGTTTTACATTTAATTCACACAAGTCATCCGGGAATTGTACGTTCCAAAGCCCTTGCCTGTAGCTACTTTTGGTGGCCTCAACTGGACCAAGACATAGAGCAGATGGTTGGCACTTGTGCCAGCTGTCAATCCTCTCACCCAGAGCAATCCCACCTTCCCTCTTGGGAATGGGATTCTGCTCGGGGCCCGTGGTCCAGGTTGCACATAGATTTTGCAGGTCCATTTAGGGGTGCCCTATTTTTGTTGGTTTTAGACTCATTCTCTAAGTGGCTGGAAGTGATTAGAGTACCTAATACCACTTCAACCACCACGATAATGCACCTGAGAAGGCTGTTTGCAGCATTTGGACTTCCAGATGTGCTGGTGTCTGACAACACATCCACGTTCACATCTGCAGAATTCCAATCCTTCATGGAAAGGAATGCAATTAGGCACATCACTGCCATCCCATTCCACCCAGCCACCAATGGCCAGGTGGAGCGGCAGTTGCGCACAACTAAAGACCCGCTTCGGCGTATGGGTGAAGGGGATTTGGAGCTCCAACTATGCCAGTTTCTTTTCACATATAGGCTCACCCCCTTGCCTCAGGGCTGTCCCCTGCTGAATTGCTCCAGCAAAGGAAACTGTCATCCTTGCTGGACAGATGGATCGCTCTAGGGTAGAGGACAAAGGCACAAATATAGCGATCCAACACCAGAAGGGTTTCTCGTCCAGAGATCCTGTACATTGCTGCAATTATGCAGCTGGTGGTCCTACGTGGGTGCCTGGGTTTGTGATCAATCAAACTGGTCCTGTTTCTTACAGAGTCAAAACAGCCACTGGTCTGATCTGGAGGAGGCACGCGGATCAATTGAGACCCAGAGTACTGGACCCACAAGACGAATACAGAACTCAACGGTAGGGTTGGCCTCCACCCGTTTAAACCCAGGGGGCAGAGGTAATAGTCAGCAGCCAGCCAACATTGTCCCAGAGGTGCGTTTTAGGGACCAACTTCGAAGGGGAATTTGTGGAATGCTCCCCTACTCCGGCCAGGTGTACCCTTACACTGTCCAAGCCTAGTACTCTGGATTCCTTTATTGAAGATGACCAATTTTGTTCAGAGTCGCCCTCCACTCTTAGTACGCACAGGAGGGACCCTGAGTTGTCTTTATCATCCACAGAATTAGATTTTGGTTTTGAGCGATCCCCTGCTCCTCCATCTGACAAACGGGGCTTTAATTTGGGTTTACAATTCTCCCCATGAGTCAATCCCTCACTCCAGTCGGGTTGCCCATCCTACGAGCCCCCTGAGCCGGCTCAGCCAAGCGTCCGACCCAGAAGGGAAACTAGACCGCCATCCTGGTTAAAGGATTTTGTTTTTATCTAGGGGGGAAGAATGTTATGTATGTTAACTGTGTTTTCTGACAGGAGTGGAATGTATCTTTTCTCATGTATCTATTCTTATGCAAATAAGTGGATCCAAAAATGCACACTCTGTTAGCCAATGGGCTTGTTGTATTATTGTTACTGTTACTGGTACTGTTTATAGTCTATATAAGTCCCGAGTTTTGCCCCATCCAAACTGTGTTCAAACTCCACTAATAAAGAGCTGAATTTCACTACTTCACTCGTCTGCTTCTTCGTTCCTTGAACACTAAAAAAACTCTGTAAGAATTGTGAACATTATTACAGTATGTTTGAGGTAGGGAAGTAAGGTATTATGACTTGCCCAAGTTCAAGATTGAAGTAAGATTTGATTCAGAGGTTTATTAGCTTGTACATCATATTATTGATACCTGTCATAGATCATTATTTCTTTGTTATTGTCCATTATTAAAATAAAGCATAAAATTGTGTATTCTGATACATGATCTTTAATCAATCATTTATTTTATGTTGCAGAAATGGGAAACTTCCTGGGGTGGGAGAATCATAATGGGTGCATCCTGAACTCATTGAACTCTGCCTCTATTTGATGAAATTCAACATTTGCTAACATCTCTGGCAACTCAGAGTGGCATAGGAGAACGTTCTCCTCAGGGCCATAATCAGGGTGTTTTTTCTTCTCTTGTGTCTAGGCCAGATGTGAAACTGCCAAAATGAAGCCACCTTTGGAGAGTTCATTCTTCAGTTCCTTCCACCCGACCTACTGTGAGAAAGATTAGCCGGCAAAAGGTGGCTGTTGCTTGGAGTATGCCTGATTGTGGTTCTAAAAGGTAAAGGTTTCCCTTGTTCGAAAGCCAGTCGTATCCGACTCTAGGGTTCAGTGCTCATCTCTGTTTCAAAGCCGAAGAGCAAGCGCTGTCTACTTCTTCAGACGTTTCCATGGTCATGTGGCAGGCATGACTAGACACTTGAGTGCACGTAATGCTGTTACCTTCCCACCAAAGTGGTTCCTAGTTATCTACTTGCAATTTCTTGCTTTCGAACTGCTAGGTTGGCAGGAGCTGGGACAAAGACGGGAGCTCATTCCGTCCTGCAGTACTCGGGAATTGAACTACCACAATCTTTGATGAGGTTTTTTCAGTGTACCCCCATCAGTGTGTGGCGATCAGAATTGAGTCCTAGGACACTTGGTTTAGAGCAGGGGTTCTAAACAGGGTTGCCTGTGGCACCATTTCATGTGGATCGTGTCGGAAGCGGACACATTTACGACAGCTGTAAATGTGCCGACGGCTGCTGTAAATGTGTTTATGACAGCTGCAGACATGTTTTACAGCAGCGTTTGCAGTGGGGGAACCACCAGTCCGGCCCGCTCAGTTGTTTGAGGGGGCGTGGTCCAGCCCATGGCTCGAAAAGGTTGAGAACCTCTGGTTTAGAGGGTTGTGACCACAGCAATTTCCCAGTCCTCTGATTTTCACCAAGAGAAAAGAGCTAAAGACAAACAGCTATGTGGACCACGTTTGCCTGACTGCAGTGGGGAGCAAGGCACAATGTACCCTTTCCTAGTCATGGCTAGCCATAGCCACTGCAATCCTCTTGATGTTGGAAAAGGAAGGGGAAAAAACAAATCGCTGGCAGCACATGCTACTGAAGAAAAAAGAAAGGCAACAGTTGTATTTCTTTGACTCTACTTAGACTCCAGGGTTGAAAGGGAGGTCCAGATAAATAAGCGTGCTGCCAAGAACAGCAATAGAAATTACACCTATATACTGCCACATAGGACTTAGAGCACTCTCTGGGTGGTTCACAATATGATTTGCATTTTTGCCCTCGACACATTGAGCATTCATTTTACCGACTTTGGAAGGATGGAAGGCCGAGTCAACCTTTAGCACATCAGGATTGAGCAGTTTGATGAGCAGTTTTGCCTGCAGTACTGGAACTTAATCACTGTGCCATGAGAAATTCTTAAAAAGGATAATTTCTGAGCTCTGTTTCAGAGTTCAGGTGACCTCAGAAACTATCTTTCCCATCATGCCTGGCTTCTCAGGACCTTCTCTTGAAACCAGAAATCAAAGGAGATGTAGTGCTCAGAAAATGGAGTAGCTTTTTCTTCTTTTCTTGTGGCACTCACTGCTGAAGGTTTGCTGTCTGATGTTCAAGAAGTTGCACCCTTATACCTATTGATAGGTATATCACTTTACTTTCCGCCACAAATAGGCAAGCTTGGCTGCATGGTCCCTTGCCTTTAAATTGTTGCTTTCCAGGGGGATCAGCTGAGGACAGGATGATTGTGTTGACTGTGCTCTGTAAATCTGGCTGATGCTGATCGCATCCCTCATACAGATGCCAAAAACACTAGTTATGACTGATTATCCTGCATCATAGAGCAGAGTGATATTTTCCATCAGCAGTGAGTACCAGAAAGGAAAAGGGATGAAGGTGGCATTATAAGGTTTGAAGATTGGCTCAGTGGATTTTTGGGAAGTCCAGCTTTTTACAGAATGATTTTGTGGAGGTAATTTCGCTGAATAGGGCAATGTGTGTATTCTTCTTCCATTGAAGTGTATGGAGAAGAGTATGTATTCACAATTTATAATGTGCTTTAGTAGTGCAGTATTTAAAGGCCTGATTAATTCAATTTTGTAGTCTACCATCTGTTTGCTTTGGCAAATCACATACATAATGAATCATACTTGTCACATCTGTCCTTATGAAGCAGGGGTGAGCAGTCATGAAACATCTAGTGGCCTATCTACTCCCATTTTAAGTTCTCTCATCCCCTGTGTCCATTTATTGAAACCAAGAAATGACTGGAAGGCCACTTTAAGTTTTTGAAAATTGTTTTTCTCCATTTTGGGCCAGTTTATCAGCCCACAGGAGGGAGCACCAGGGGGTGGCCCTCACAAAAAGCTCCTTTCCCAGCCACATGCAGCCAGTGAATGTGTGAACCTACTCCTGCTTTCCAAGATGGAAGGCGCAACTTCAAACACAAATGGTTGGTTAGCCTTGCTGCATCTCCGCTTTAATATGCTGGACTGACAATCTATTGTAAGAAAGTAGTAGGAGAGTGTTGATGTCAAAGAGGATGAAGTGACGGAAGATAAATCTGGTCAAGAAAAGTGGGGTAGAAGACAGAAATCGACTAGACCAGGAGTTCTCAACCTTTTAAAGCCAGGGGCCAAGTCATGCTCCCTCAGACAGCTTCAGAGGCCTGATGACCATTTTGCCCTTCCTCCACCGCATGGCACTTCCTGGTGTGGAGGTGGTGGGAAGCCACATGAAATGGTGCTGTGGGTTGCATCCGGCTCGCAGCCTACAGGTTGAGAATCCCTGGAGTAGACCAACTTAGGGCCGTTAAGAAGGAACCTGTTCTATGTGACATAGCCAGTAAGTGAGGAACTTTATTTAGCCCTTCAGATATTTGTACTTTGACTGGCAGAAGCCATAGTCAACAAAGGATGGTGATTAAAAACATCAAAGGGAGATAATTCTTTTCCTTAAATGCTACAGATTATTTTTCAGCAATCGTTGCTCAGCACGCTTACAATTTATTTATTTTTGCAGTTGTGCTTTGGCTTTGACAAGACAGATGTTTTTGTGTTCAGTAGTGTCCGTATTCTTGAGTTTGTGAAGTAAGGTAAAGGTAAAGGTTTCCCTTGCTCGAAAGCCAGTCATATCCGACTCTAGGATTCAGTGCTTATCTCAGTTTCAAAGCTGAAGAGCCAGCGCTGTCTGCTTCTGCAGACGTTTCCGTGGTCATGTGGCAGACATGACTAGACACCGGAGCGCACGGAAAAAAGAATCATAAAAAAAAAAAACCTGGTGCTTGACCAACTGTAACCTGGTGCTGCCAGACTTTTCTCTTTGAGCATTCTGGAAAGATCAGTTGCTCTACTTGACTGTTGGAGCAGCTTTGTCATCCCAAGGGGGGAAATGAGGCTCTTAGAGGTAAATGTTCTAGCTTTTAAAAGGGACTGAAATGTCACAACGAAGACAGTTCACTGTTGTGATATGTTTATTTTAACACCAGTAGGTGAGCTTAATATAGTTGGGGAAATCCAATATATGAAAGATGGAAGTCTCATTTTCTGTGTGATAGATTAAAAGAGGATCATGGGAGAGGGCAAGAAAGAACAGAAGTTTAAATTAGGGGTGTTGAAACTACAAGAAAACCTAAGACTGAAAAATGTAGGACAATGCCAACAGTGTTCTTTTAAGTCAGCGTAGGAGATTTATAGCATTGCCAGTCTTTGTGTTGCTGTACCTCCGTATTTTTTTTACCACCAGCCCAATAAACAAACATTTAACAGATTAAGCTTTTACTGGCATGGAAAGGAACTGGGTGTGTATGTGTGCGTTAAGCGTTGGTGGCTAAATCTATTTGTTTTGGGCTTCTGGTTGAAAGCATTCTTCTTCTTCCGAGTCTAGGACAGATCAGATGTGAAAATTGCCAAAATGAAGCCACCTTTTGGTGAGTTCATTCTGCAGTTCCTCTCACCTGACCCAGTGTGAGAAAGATTGCCCAATTGTGGCTGAAAAATACCACAATCTTTGTGGAGGCTCTTTCTGTGTACTGGCTATTAAAAAAAAAGGATGATGGAGGATTTATTATATACTGCCAAAAGATTTGACCTATCAAGTCCAGCCTTTGGGTCTGTTTGGCAGTTAAACTACCTTTGATTAATTTATAGTGATAGTACACCCTTTTTTGTTCAATGGTGGTGGTATGTTGCTAATCTTTGCTTTTAAACTAATTTCTTTTGTTTTACTTTAGTCTCTTTTTGTGTATGTTAACACAGGAAAGTGTTAATTATGCTGTTCACAGAGAATTCATATTATTTCCACATTCACGTTCCTTTATTCAGGATATTTGTTCTTTTGTGGTCCAGATTTTTCTTTTTACATCATTGGGGTTTATTGGATGCAGTATTGTTTCTCATGCTTCCTATTCTCCTTTAAAGGTCTCAGTTGAAGCAGGAGCCATTACTTCCCTGGTTTACAGTTAATCTCCAGTTGAATTTAACAGTTTCAACTGGCACAAGCCCATCACTGCCTTCTAGAACTTTCCGTTTCAAATATGTACAGAGGGAAATTATGGGTGTTCACCAACCCAGTGAATTGATAATATTTTCACTGTAGAGAATAGATGCTTCATTCCTAGTTTAAGTGGCCTTGAGTGACATATACTTTCATTTTATGGTAAAGGAGAAAACAAATGTATTTTGCATCAAATCATCAGGGAATACATACCTTGTCATATTGTTTTGGGATTGTTTAATCCAAAATAATAATAATTAATGCATAATTGAAAAGACAAGGGTGTGTTCCCTGTGCTGAGTGTGGTTTTAATCCCCAAATACAGAATATCAACTTTTCCTTGGATTGATGGTTTCAGGATCCCTAAAGATGAGATGTCACATATAGTACTGTTGTTTCAAAGTCAGTAATCTTCTCAGAAGCCTCACATATCTACTGTATAGATGTTTTAAAAGAAAATGGTGTCTTATGCCATAAATATGGAATTCTTTAAGCAATTTAATCCGGTGCTTCTTTTACTTTAAAAAAAGACTTTTAGTACTGTATATTTGAATGCCCCCCCCCCCCATTATTTCTGAAGCTCTGCATTGTGATCTGCCTAATTTGTGATAATATTTAAATGTTTCATTTATTTTTTTACTTTTACTTTTAAAAGAGACCTAGTATATATTTTAATATTTTCTCTCCCCCCCCCCCCATTTATTTCTGAAGCTCTGCATTGTGGTCTGCATAATTAGTGATAATATTTAAATGTTTCCTTTACAATTATACCAATCAGAGTTGGCTCCACCTTTTAAGAATTATTTTTGTTAAGTTCTTTACTAATCATATTGCTTCATACCATTTTATAATTTCTTACATTGGCTGGAGATTGTTGTGTAATTTACCCCTGTGGAAAAATCACATTTTAAGCAAGAGGCCATGTTAGATAATTAAAACCTTCCTCCTACCCCAGAGCTTCCACACAATAAAAGGTTTTTTCCTAGGCATAGTTACCCTGGCAGGATTTTGGTCAGTGTATAATTCTTACAATATAACCAAAGCTATCAAATAGAAGAGGATATAGTTGTCCCAAACTAGTCTTAGTTGATCGTTAACACTGCATATGTTTAAGTCTTTTTTTAAAAATGAAGTTTCTTCCACACTGTTTCTGTTGCGACTTACATTGCATGGCTGTGATGCCATGTTTATTTAGTCAAATTCCAAACCTCTGTACTTACCTTTGTCAGAGCACTCCACACTTTTCATTTTGAATGGTTGAGTGCATTTCTTGGACATTTAAATGGATTGCATAAAAATGAGGCTGTTTTCAAATACCATTTATTCTTCACAGCTATCTTTCTAACAAGCATTTCATTCAAATAGAATCTTCTGAATGAGAGAACTGAAATAACCCATCATTCATGTTTCATTTCAGATTTTTTTTAAAGGCAAAATGATTCTGAGCTGTCTTTGATAATCCTTGGTTGTTTGGGTATTTTTTTTAAACACTTGGGAGTATGTGGACAGGTTTGAATTAAACAAAAAAGAATACAAAAGTAATAATGATCTGATTCTTTTAAAAAGTCCCAATTACTGTTTAAAGTTCAGGAAGGTTTCTTGTCTTTTCTATGTCTGAGTTAATGCTTTTAAATCTATTTAAGGTTCTTTATTAGAAACACAAGTACATTTCTGAAAGGTAGTCGTTCTGCTTTGTTGTGATATAGCTGACTAATCAGAACTGTTATTCTGTAAGAAAGGTTTAGACCAGTTTTTTGGCCATGGTCCACCTAAGAATCTCTAAAATCCTGATCCCCCCCCCCCCCCCCGGCCCATGACATAAAATTCTTATTATTTAAAAAGTGAACTCCGATTCACATGAATATCGCCTAAAAGGCCATTCACTGATAATAACTCATTCTCAAATTGCACCCCTTAAAATTAAATCACCCAATGTGTCCCATGCTAGGAACCAAAAATTTAGACCAGGCGTCGGCAACCTTTTAAAGTCGGTGGCCAGGTCACAGTCCCTCAGACAGTTGAGAGGGCCAGACTGGTGGTCCCTCCCCCCCCCAACACTGTCGTAAATGTATCTGGAGCTGCTGTAAACATCCACAGCCCCCATAAATGCATCCAAAGCTGCTTTGACAGCGGCAGCAGCAGCAATTGGAGAGAGGGCAGGGGCCGGCTGATTTGGTACTGCGGGCCATAGGTTGCTGACCCCTGATTTAGGCAATGGCTTGTGATGCTTAGGTTTATACCATAGCAACCTCCTGTAGCTGGTTGAATTATTAGGCTTACAGTGCAACTCTTTTACAAAGATAATCTTTATTAAGGAAGATTAGTATTTTGTTGTCACACTTGCTCAGGCCATTTTAGCAGACTGCTTTTCTGTAGCCAGAAAACAAGCTGTTATGGAGTGCAAATAATGGGAGGAAGGTGGCCAGATTTGTTAGTGGAACAATTTTCTGCTGTACTTCTCTTTCTGATCCAGTGAAGTAGGATTGGTTAAAAGCAGTGTGATAACCAATACACACTTCTGCATCTAAAACCAGTGCTAGCCAAGAAACCAGCACATTATTGCAAGCCCCTTCAGGTATCCCATACCAGTGGGTTAAAAAAATGCAACAGGGCCGTTCTTGACTATTTTCTCAGGACTGACTTCTGTTAGTCAAATTTCCTGTGATGTCTGCATCACTTGTAATTGCATGATTTTTTTATCAATAGATATAGATTTGCAAACAAGATTAGGAATGTGATAGAAATTTGAATTGGTGTCACACTTTTCTCTCACCCACAGTTTCAGTGAAAACTGTCCCTCCCTGTTGGTAAGGAAGTCTCAACCTGTGGCCCACGGCCCAAATGCAGCCAGCGGCATCATTTCATGTGGCCCCTCACCACCTCCACCACACTAGGAAGTGCCATGTGGTGGAGGAAGGGCAAAATGGCCATCTGGCCCCCGAAGCTGTCTGAGAGAGTGTGACCTGGCCCCCGGCTTAAAAATTGTCAAGAACTCCTGTTGTAGGTATTCACAGAAGGAATACTTCCACTGGGGTCAAATTGCAGTGTTTCTCATGTGAATTGCCTTGAGCAATTTTTGAACTAAGCAGGTTTGGTGCTAGTAGCCCACTTTTTGAGGTTGTCTCATCCTGTGAAAGCCACAGCTGTCAGGCAGTGTGCACAAGCATATTATCTTATTCATAGTAAGTAAGAATTCTCAATAATTTTGGTATACTGAGAAATCCAGGTGTACCCAGTTAATGCAAGATATTAGCAGATCCTTTTCTTTTGCAGTTTCAGGAGAAAATGGTTGGATTACTTAGTCTGTTAGATATTTATGTGTTGGAAAAATATGTACTTTTCAAAAGAGTCTTTACCCCTTCCTACTTGCACTCTGGCATGTTGAATTTTAGTGATATTGCTAGTAATTGCTTCAACTTTTATTACTTAAATCTTTTTCAGATGTAGTTATCTGCTTTGAATTCATTCTGAAGTAGTTTTTCAGTCTACCTAGAAGTTGGGCATTGGTGTTAACACTTAAAATCATTTATGCTGTTATTTTGACAGAGTTCTTACAGTTGTAGTAATCATAACTACAGTCATAGCCAACACACTCTTTAAAGAAGATTCAGATTTCAGCAGTTTTGTACAAAGGCCTCAAAATGGGCTGGGTGGATTTGTAGCTTCTTGAAGGGCCATACTGAAAGAGCGTTCGCCAGTGCTTCTTCATCATCCTGGAGAAAAGGGACAATTGGGGTGCCACAAGGTTCTGATGGTGCTTAACATCTTCAGGATGTGAATGAATGTTTAGAACAGGAATGCCCAAGCTTTTCTGGCCACGGAAGCTAAGTTAAGATCAAGGTGAAATATGATTCTGTCTCCTGAAGTGTAAGCTACCCCTCTCAATTTGGTGTTACCAGTAGTTCCTCTAAACCAGGGGCACCCAAACTATGGCGCGTCGGCCGGATTTGGCCTGCAGTGCCAAATCATCTGGCCCGTGCCACTCCCAGAAGCAGAAGTAAAACATGCATGCATGTGTGCATAACACACCCACGCATGCGTATAATGCTGCTTTAAATGACTCTCGGCTGTTGTAGACATGTAGGTCATAGTTGCGGCACCCCTGGTTTAGAGGGACTACTAGTAACACCAAATTGAGAGGGGTACTTCAGGAGACAGAATAATAATTAACAGTGATCTTAACTTCAGAGAACTGGTCTGGAGCAGATTTTCTTTCAACAAGAAAAATGCAAGTTCTCCATTTAGTCAGGTAAACTCAGATGAACAAATACAGAATTGATGACAGATGACTTGGCAGTATGTGTGAAAAGGATATAAAGAGCATGGTAAACCACAAGCAATATATGTGGCGGGGGGCGGGGAGAGCTAATGCAATTCTGGGCTACATAAATTGGAGTAGAGCACACAGATGAAACAATAATTCCATTCTATTCTACTTTGGCCAGACCTTACCTGGAAAACTATGTCTGGTTCTGGGCACCAAAACCTTGAAAGGGTATTGATAAGCTGGAATGTGTGTAAAGAAAAGGGGTTGGGTTGGAGTGGTCAACTTCAGAAGGCACAGGGGTCATAGTGATAGAATTAAAAATACACTATCACTAGTGTACAATATGATTTTCATTTGCATGTTGTAGATCAGGGGTGCCCAAACTTTTCCTGCCAGGGGCCTGACCATGCCACCTCAAACAGCTGAGCCCGGCTCAGTCATGTGTTCCTCCTGACAGCAGCAGCGCGTGAATTTGTGCTTTGTCTCTGGGCATTTTCCCCTACTCCACCCTTGGAGGAGGAAGTGAGGTAGGAGCATTTTCACACTGTTTTTGAATTGTTTTGGCATGAAAACGCAGTGAAAACAGCACTTCTGGTGACTTCGGGGCACTTCCAGTGTCTGCAGCAATCTGGCCTGTGGGCTGTAGTTTGGGCACCCCTGTTGTAGATCCTTACAAGCTTTGAAGAATTTAGCTTTTATTGTTTCCTGTTGCTCTGGTGTTCAAAACGATAATCTTGTTATTAAAGATTTGTTTCATTAGCTCTTAGTTTCATCACCTAGCATTGAAAACCTTTGCAAACCAGAAATGTAATCACATAGGTTTTATTTATTTATTTATTCTTCGAATTTCCACCCAACTCGGCAATGACTCTGGGCGGCTAACAACAATTAAAAGCAACATCAAAACTAACTAAAAACCCTTAAAAACCCCATTAAAAATTTCAAAATAATTTACCCACTCACCCCATCCATTAAAAGAGAGAAAGAATCTTAATTATATAAGCCAGCAGGCGGGGGTCACCCCTCCATCGGTGCCCCACACCTGCCCTGCCAGCCAGGTTTTCAGTTCTTTCCTATAGGGCAGCAATTCCATCTGCAGCCATAACTGTTGGCAGGAGGTTCCATAGAGCCGGTGCGGACACAGAGAAGGCCCTCCTCCTTGTGCTAGAGAGATAAGCCCCTCTAGCAGATGGTACAATTAGAGAGCCTCTCTGGTCCGCTCTGGTTGGATGGACAGATGTTCTTGGGGTAATGCAGTATCTTGGCCCACTACCATGTAGGGCTTTAAAGGTCATTACCAGCACCTTGAATTGCACCTAGAGGCATACTGGTAACCAGTGCGGCTCCCGGAGCTGTGGTGAGGCACAGGCATAATGCCTGCACCCCATCACCACCCGGGCAGCTGCATTCTGGACCAGTTGCAGCCTCTGAATGGTCATCAAGGGCATCCCCATGTAGAGCGCATTACAGGAATCTAGTCTAGAGGTAACGAGAGCATGCGTAACCATGAGCAAGGAGTCCCGGTCCAGGAGCGGGTGCAACTGGCGGATCACACGAAGTTGTGCAAAAGCCCTCCTGGCCATGACTACCACCTGCTCTTCGAGTAGTAGTCGTGAGTCCAGGAGAACCCCCAAGTTACGCACTGGGTCTGTCTGCGGCAAAATAGCCCCATCCAGAACCAAAGATGGTAGCTCCTGAAATAACACAGGGGCCCTGATCCATAGCCACTCAGTCTTGCCGGGATTCAGTTGTAGCCTGTTGTCTCCCATCCAGACCCCAACAGCCTCCAGACACCTGGATAGCACTTTCACAGGCTGAGATGTACAACTGAGTATCATCAGCATACTGATAGCCTTGGGAATTGAGTTCAACCAATATTTATGACCCTGTAATTTGAGCCAATATATTTCATTAACCTATCATTACTGGGCAGCATTAAAGAGTTGTTTTTCAGTGGATTGATTATTTTGTTTAATTTGCGCACTGGTCTTCTTCAAATAAGCACACAAGAGAAAATCTTGGCACTTGCTTATGCAATTGCTACTTAACCACCTTGGATAGACTAATGGAATTCAAAACAGCCAGGACTTGATGACCTGTGAGTGACCTCAGATAGCATATGATGGAGTTTGATTGAAGAAGGGAGAGACTTGGGGTTTCCTGATTCCCACTGTAAAGTTGCATCTCCATGAACACCAGCTTCAGCTAATAGTGGTAGAATCACAAATTAACACTGATTTACTACCCTTCAGATCAACTTTACAGTAAGAAATAATTTGGTTCATGACTTATTTCTCCAAAATAAATACATAGTAAAAAATCAACCCTCTTCAAATACACACTGTTTTATTCTAGGAAAAAAATCTGTGAAATTCTGCCAGGAGATGGCAAATATTGTCTAGTTGAGAAAGTGGAATTCTCTGCTTAGTTTATTTAACCGGTACATGTACTGTCAAAATGTTATATGGCAATAGAAGCAAAGCTGCTGAATTACATAGAAGGAGGCATTGATTTAACATTGCATTTTCTCCACCTACAGTATTTCCTTTACAACATATGGTAATGCTCCTGTTTCATATGACATAGTATTTATAAAATTAAGTTAGGTGCAAAATAGAATATAGAAATCATCATGTTGAATATTTTGGCCAAAATCTTATCTTACATACACAGAATATTTTTCCCATGTAAGTTCTGACAGTTCTTAGAGCAGTGGTCCCAATGTAGGGCCCACACCCCACAAGGAGACTTCAATTCCCAGAAGCCTAAGGCAGTACATTGGCTGATCAGAGCTTTGGGGAAATGACTTAGGCTTCTTGGAATTGAAGTCCAAAAACCAAAGGTTAGGAAACACTGGCTTAGACTCTACAGTGACGTTTGCTGAGCTCCTCACCCTTGGATATTACTACAGTAAAGCCCCGAGTTATGCCAAAAGTCGGTTCCCTGGCAACTTTCGTAACTCGGTTTTTGGCATAACTTGAGGCATCCCCATAGGGATGCATTGGAAAAAAAACAATTCAAACAGAGAGATCTCACGCTGCCCCCTGGCTCATCCACTGCTGCCACAGGCTCCGGAAGGGTCAGGGGGAAAGATTCCTTCAGTTTGCGACATTCTCCGAAGCCCAGAGCCTTCACTACGGCCAAAAGGGAGGTGGGGGACATTTTCGGTCACAGCGAAGGCTCTGGGCTTCAGAGAAAGTCACGGACTGAAGGAATAATTTCCCCCGACCCTTCCGAAGCCTGTGGCACCAGCGGACGGGCCGGCACAGCGGCAGAAACTGCAACGAGGACATTTTTTTATAATGTCCTTGTGGCTGTTTCTGACACTGTTCCTGTCCCGTCCGCCAGTGCCGCAAGCTCCGGAAGGGTCGGGGGAAAGATTCCTTCGGTCCCCACCATTCTCCAAAGTCCAGAGCCTTTGCTGTGACTGCAAATCCCCACCACCACCACCACCACTTTTTCAGTTGCAGCGAAGGCCTCCGCTGCTGCTAATGTAAGTGATTTCTTTACACTTACAGCGGTGGGGGTGGGCGGAGCGGGGGTAGATTTTCAGTGTGCCACCATTTTGAGCACTAAAAATTTGAATTTTAGAGACCAAAATGGCGGAAGCGCAATTTTGATCTCTAAAACTGTACGAAAACCCCTTTCGTAAGTCGTTTTTTTGTGTAAATCAGGACACCGATTTACCCCAAAACCCGAGGCATTCGTAAATCAAGATTTTACTGTATAGTATTCCCATACAGATCTCTCTGTCTAACAAGCAGCGATTGGTCTGGTAATATACAGTAGGCTCCCCTCCATACTTTTGTTTGCTTATCCATTTCTCTAGTGCCCCTTCCATTCCTAGCATTTATGCTGTCCCAAGGATTGGGAGAAAAATGGGCCACTAGACAAGGGCAAGAGTAGTCCTAGAGCAGTGTTTCCCAAACTGGTTTTTGGACTTCAATTCCCAGAAGCCAAAGTCAATTCCCCAAAGCACTGACATCAGCCAGTGTACTGACTTAGGCTTCTGGGAATTGAAGTCCACCAATGTTCCCTGAAACATAGTTTGGGAAACAGTTGCTAGCGTAAGAATGGAACATTATTTCAGCCTGAGGGCTGAATTCAGTTCTAAATTCTTAAGGGTTGTGATGATGTGATGGGTGGGAGCAAAGAAGAGATCTAGCACTTATTGCCTATAATTGAGCTTCAGGAGAGGCAGTCTGGTCCTTCAGTGTGACACACCCTCCAGAAAATACAGCACTGGGAAACTGCTAACTAATAGTAGATGGAGAGAAGAGCATGTGGCAATTACGTACAGTATTTGTAAGTACAGTGATCACAAGCTTGCCTAAGAATGGCTGTGGATGTATGAATAGTTTATTTATTAGTTCTTTTGAAGGGCTTTGTTGTTCAGTCGCACAGTCGACTCCGACCCTTTGCGACCCCATGGACCATTTTCCTCCAGGCGCCTCTGTCCTCTACCATCCCCCTCAGCCCTCCCAGCTCTGTGCCCATTGTGTCTATAATACCATCTAGCCATCTCATCCTTGGCCTCCCCCTTCTTCTTTTGCCCTCCACCTTTCCCAACATCAATGCCTTCTCAAGTGAATCCTCCCTTCTCATTTGATGTCCAAAGTACTTTAGCTTCATCTTTACTATTTGACCTTCCAATGAGCAGTCAGGGTTAATTTCTTCTAAGATTGACCTATTTGTTCTCCTCGCTGTCCAGGGGACTCTCAAAACCCTCCTCCAACACCACATTTCAAAGGCATCTATTCTTCTGCGTTCAGCCTTCCTAATTGTCCAGCTCTCACATCCATACATTACTACTGGGAAAACCATTGCTTTGACTATTCTAATTTTTGTTTGCAATGTAATGTCTCTGCTTTTCACTATGTTCCCCAGGTTTCTCATCGCTTGTCTCCCAAGAATCAGTCGCCTTTTTATTTCATGGCTGCAATCCCCATCTGCAGTGATCTTTGATCCTAAGAAAGTAAAATCTGTCACTGCTTCTACTTCTTCCCCGTCTATTTTCCAGGAACTGATGGGGCCTGTTGCCATTATCTTGGTTTTCTTGATATTGAGTCTCAAGCCAGCTTTTGCACTCTCCTCCTTCAGCCCAATCAAGAGATTCTTTTGGTCTTCCTCACTTTCTGCCATTAGGGTGGTATCGTCTGCATATCTCAGATTATTGATGTTTCTCCCAGCGATTTTAATCCCATATTGTGATTCCTCCATCCCTGCACTGCGCATTATGTGCTCTGTGTATAGGTTGAATAAGCATGGTGACAAAATGCAGCCTTGTCTTACTCCTTTTCCTATTTCAAACCACTCTGTTGTTCCATGTTCTGTCCTAACTGTTGCTTCTTGGTTCATGTACAGATTTCTCAGGAGGCATATGAGGTGCTCTGGTATTCCCATCTCTTTAATTACTTGCCACATCTTGTTGTGGTCCACACAGTCAAATGCCTTAGTGTAGTCAATAAAACAAAAGTAAACTTGTTTCTGGTATTCCTTTGCTTTCTCCATGATCCAGCGTATGTTGGCGATGTGGTCTCTAGTCCCCCTGCCTCTTCTGAAACCAGCCTGCACCTCTGGTAATTCTCTCGCCACATGCTGCTGAAGTCTGTCCTGTATTATCTTGAGCATCACCTTGCTGGCATGTGGGATGAGCGCGATTGTTCGATAATTTGAACATTCTTTGGCATTGCCCTTTTTTGGGATTGGGACGTATACTGATCTTTTCCAATCCTGTGGCCACTGTTTTGTTTTCCAAATCTGCTGGCATATTGAATGCAGTAATTTGATGCCATCATCTTTTAGCGCTTTGAAAAATTCAACTGGGATACCATCATCTCCACTAGCTTTGTTGTTTGCAGTGCTCTTTAGGGCCTTTATGACTTCGCTCTCCAGGATGTCTGGCTCAAGTTCAATTTCTTCATCATTGTGATTATCAGGAGTGTTGAGATCCTTTTTGTAAAGTTCCTCTGTGTACTCTTTCCATCTTTTCTTAATTTCTTCTGCATCAGCTAGCTCCTTTCCATCTTTGTCCCTTATCATGGTCATTTTTGCTTTAAATGTTCCCTTGATTTCCCCATTTTTTTTGAAAAGATCTCTGGTTCTGCCTCTTTTGTTGTTTTCCTCAATTTCTCTGCACTGTTCTTTTAGGTAGTTTTCCTAATCTCTCCTTGCTTTTCTTTGAAATTCTGTGTTCAAATGGTTGTAGTTTTTCCTTTCTCCTTTGACTTTTGCGTTCCTTCTTTCCTCTGCTATTTTAAGAGCCTCATCAGACAACCACTTTGCTTTCTTACTCTTCTTTTCTTTTGGTATGGTTTTCTTTGCTGCTTCCTGCATGATGTCCCTCATCTCGGTCCATAATTCTTCTGGTACTCTGTCTACCAAGTCTAAGCCATTAAATCTGTTCATCACCTCCACCGTGTATTCTTTAGGGATGCTGTCTAGGTGATATCTTTCTGGTCTCCGTGTTTTCCCTATTTCCCTATTGAAGGGCTAGTTGACATTTAATAATTTTAATTTATTTCGGATCCTCAGACAAATATCTAGCAGATCATTTCTGCTTATCATTAAGTAATATTTTAAGGTCTTTTTAGTTTACTTGTTAATCCTGAAGAATAATTTGTTATGCTTTCAGAAATCTCTGATTTCAGATGAAAGACTAGTGATGATTTTTATCCAGGATCTGTGCTGGGTTTTTATTTTTCAATTGTTTATAAAGGTAATCACACTGGGAAGGGCTTTGCCATTGTTAATACTCAAAAGAGTGCTGCTGTGGCCTTTTACAACTTCCCATATGTTAATGAAAATGTTTTCTGAGAATTGGCAGATCCACTCATAGGAGCTGATGCCAGCTATTTTCATGGGCCAGTTCAAGGCGTAGCAAAAGGAGAAGAATGCCTTGTTTTAGTGGCTGAACCAGCCTGACAGGCTTTCACGTTGCCCCTCCTCTTATTAATATTCTTTTTGATGTGAACTTGTAAAACAGGGGATTGGCTGTTAATCTCCAGGATCTCAAGGGCTTTTGGCATTGGCCCATAATTGATGTGTTCACATGGCAGTTGTCTGACTACTAATGATTAGACAGCCGTGTTATCTCCCAGCTAAATCAGTGTTGCTTATAAATCACACTTGATAAACGACAGTTTCATTTCTTCAAAGGTTCTGTACATATCTACATGCTTTGATAAAAACTGCCAGAGGCATGTCATGATTTTACAAGAGTTTTAAGTTGGGTTTGTTTACATTTTGCAGGGCAAGCATTTTGAATTTCTGTGAAGTAGGGAGACTTTTTCCCCCAGCAGTCAGAGCAAAAGGGATTCATGTTAGTATATAAATTTTATATACTTAGAAAATGATTGATTATGAATAATAAAACATTTCTTGCTCTTTTTACGCAGGTATTTGCAATGGAATTGTTTTCATCAGAATTTTAATAGTTGTGAATAATCAAAAGAAAAGCATGAAATAAGTTATGATTATGTATGGTAACTGGAATATGACTTCACTTACTTTACAAGCCTTAGTTGAGACATTTCAAGGATTTGATTTTTATTTCTGTATCTCCTTTAAAAATAAACATTTTAAATTGTTTCCATCTCCCTGTGATGAAGGTGTCACTTGGCAATACAATACTGTGATGAAGGTGACTATTGACAGTACAATACAACTTTCAGTAATGAACCTTATTGAACACTGACATCATCTGGAAACCTTAGGCAGAAATATTTTGTTTGTGTCATCTGTGCTTTAAGTTTCAATCTCTCAGAAAAGTGTGCTGGTTGAAAAAATGACGGCATTATATAACAGTAAGATTTTAAATATATCTAACCTCACCTTAATTGAGTTAAAATTTGTGTGAGAGAACTCTAAAAAGAGACTATTGTGTTGTCGAAATTCTTTCTACAAGTTAAATGTGGTCTCCAACTAACAAATATTTTAATGATCTTGCTTTGAGGACCCCTAATTCTTCTAGGAAGTATTTTATTAACAAAAAAGGACAGCAAATATTTCTCAGTTCTCCTTTTCATTGTCCTCTTTTTGAAGTATATATTCCTAAGAAAATAATGCAATGGTGGAAATTAACTCCTCACTTTTATGGATGATTTTGCAAATGGATAAATTTAAGATAGAACAGTGGCATTTAAGCTGAGTTGTAGGAATCCCTGTGGTTCTTTGGAAGCAAATGTGAATAAGTTATCCATGTATTGGGTGTTTTTTGTTGGGTGGAGATAGTGTTAAGGGGGTAGTGCCTTTCAGTACATGACATATGCTGCATTGACAGGAATACGAAATTGCTTTTTGGAGGTTAAAACTCATGTTGATATCCCAGAAGAAGGAAATGATAAACCTCTTCTGAGTATTCTCTACATAGAAGACTTCAGAAAGGTTGCCATATGTCAGAATCAACTTGATGACATGCAATTATTACCTCTTCTTATTTACTTGCATTCTTGGGCAATTGGCATGCAATTATTATCAGTTGGAGATAAGAATGTCTTCCTAGCACAATTAAGTAGATAGATAGATAGATAGATAGATAGATAGATAGATAGATAGATAGATAGATAGATAGATAGATAGATAGATAGATACAGTACTGTAATGACAATCCAATATGGTATGAAAGATTCTTCTAATGAAGTGGACTGCAGTCCTTAAAAAACACATGCTAAAAAATCGTGTTTATCTTTAAGGAGCCACAAGACTACATTATGATTTTTTCCTGCAACAAATGGAGGCAGTTGTTGTCCAAGGGTGGTGGTGGTGGTGGGAATTAATGAGGAACCTGTTAGGAGAAATGCTTTCAGTTATTTGATTTCATTATACAGTATAAGAAACAGGAAGAAAATAAAAGATGGCAAGAGCCTTTCCAGTAACAAAATGTAGTACAGGATTGGCATGGAGTACTGTATTTCCCTTCTTTGTGTGGTTTCAAAAATAAAGCCGGAGAATGGATTCTTTGAGGGACCATTTGACATGGGCAGTATAGACCCAGAGACATACTCTGATCTAATGGATGTCTCTTCTCAATTCTTCTGGCCAAAATAACAGAAACAAACCAAAACAAATTACATGGGCAGTTCTGGATCTGGATCCTTCAGGGATCCTTCTTTTCATCGGTTCTTTTCCAAAGCTTTTGCCAATTTGTTCTTCAAATGATGCAGTCCTGCAATGTACGAAAGGAGGGGATCTGATGTGTCTGTCTTTATATTTCCTCCTATCCAGCAGGAAAGGAGCATCTTTTCTACAGGATCTTTGTTGTTCAGTGGAATCTACCCTGCAGGGGCAGGAAATCCCATCAAAGGAGAAATGGAATTTTATTGCTCCAAGATTGTAATTCTTGGGATTTGTGAGGGCATCAGCGAAACAGACTTTCCTCTGCACAGCTTAACTTTAGTGTCTGGAACAAAGCAGTAGAAGAAATTGGGGAGTATCCATGTACATAAAGAAATGATCACTTATGTTTCCACTAATGGTGACACTACCTTTTTTGAATCATTCTTTTTCTCTCTCTCACGAGATCCCCTTTTTTATTATGTGTATTATGTTCAGTATGAAAAGTGCTCACTAGGGTGTTCAGTCTATTTATGAGCAGAAATTCAATGCCAGCTTTCTAGTACCAAGAACCATCATTGCCTCATACACCTGGGCAATGGAAACGTGCCAAGCACAATACTCTGAAACTTTGTAGCCTTCGTTGCTAATCATGTTCCGAAAAGCTCATGAAATAAGCCAAAGCAGAGAAGGGAGTGTTGCCATGAATTTCTATAGGCTTTTAAATTTGCCTGGCTATATACACAAATGTTGCAATCTATTTAACTAACCTGTCTTCTGTGTTGCTTGGGTTCTGCTTTTCCCTCTTCCCCCTCCTTGGAACCTGTTCTGTGATAAAGAGCAAGGCTACTGCTCAGCATGCCCTAACTAACACCTGGGAATAATCATGCAAAAATAACAGTGAGGAACTGCAGAGCATCTGTTCTTGACATTAACTTCCTTTAGCCTGACAGGCTGCCACCAGCAGATGTTAGACTTATGTACCCTTTTCTTCCACAGTCCTTCCTTGGCAGTTGCCTTTCTGTGTTTTCCCCTAATAGCAAAGAGCAAACTGAAGAAAACATCTGCCTACACTCACTACGTTACACTTTTAATTGGCTTTTCTAGCCTAGTGGGTGGATTGAAATCTGGACCCTTATTTTTTTTATGGGGGTTAGCCATGTTTATGTGTTGATTTTTTCCAATGAACCAACCCACCCCCCCTCAACCACAGGAACTTGGAGTTTTACAGCAGGCAGTATATGGGAGGGGGGGGCATATGCAGATAGTTTGGTTGCCTGATTGAAAAGGTGGATGAAAAATTCCAACTGAACACTACCAAGAATGATGCTTGAAACCACATTCTAAAAGCCGTTTGCATCCATTATTTGAATTCATCATAAAAAAGCATATCTTGCAGACTTCTGCCATGAATTTTGAGGGGCTCTCATTTATATATTTTTCTGCACTATCCACCACATATTAGTACATTGCCTGAAGAAGTAGACTTGACCCATGAAATCTCACTGATATTTTTATTAGTTGTATAATAAAGATATCACCTCTCCTGCATTTGTGTTGTGTAAGGACCATATGGTTTTCTTTGTTTGCTTGCCTGTAATAGGTTACTTCTGGTTCTAGGAGGTTTTCTTACAGGTCTTGCTGAGAATAAGCATTTTATTTTGCAGTTCATATCATGATTGGGCAAGAATGAGCAATGGCATTCCCAAATGTATTTGCTTCATATTTTGTAGAGAAATCAAGGAAACCATAATGTGAATCTAATACAAGATTTCAGAAGTGGTGAATAAATTGTACATGGTATGATTCTCTGAGATCATAATACGACTACCTAACATTTGGGGGCTTATGTTTTCATTCTTCTTCCTCAGTGTAAAACCTATCTTGATGTGTCAGATTTTCATGTGCAGGAAAGAAAAATGTTTCTTCTGTTTTTTACACTGGGGAGCATTCAGATATGATCACCAGGTGGATGTCTGAATTGATATAATGCAGTAAGGATGTTACTTTGACTTGTTTCTGCATGTTTGAATGCACATCTGAAATAGAATCTTGTAATACCTAATTTTTGGGCATTTAAACGTGTAAGCTAAAAAGGTAGTGGAGTTGCATGTTGCAGCCATACCCCCACCAGTCACAACGTCCCAGTGTTGATCATGAGAAAAGGTCTGTGTTCACTGAATGTATTAGCAACACATCAGGAAGCTGATATGGGGGTTTGCGGTTATTTCTCCACAGTAAACCTTACTTTTTCAACAATAGCACCCTCTGGGTGGTTCATGAGGTAATTAGCATTTTGCCTCCAACATACTCGATGCTCTCATATTACTGGCCTTGGAAGGATGGAAGGTTGAGTCAACCATGATCTTCATCATGCTCGAACTCACAATGTAGGCAGTTTTTAGCTGCACAACAGCAGTTTGACTAAGGGAATGTTGCTATAGAAGAGTCATATTCTCTTCTATAAGTTCCCAGTTGCCAAATAAGGATTCTGTCTCCACCGCTTCCCATTTAATGTAATAGTGTTGCAGCATTTAAGAAGCTTAGATGTTCCAATCTAATCTTTTATGCAGAGTGGCAGAGTTTTAACAACGGCAGATAGTTAGGCATTTTATTCTGCCCCACTGCTTCCAAAATAGGCTTTCTTATTAGGGTGTTTGGGTTTTGAGGTGTTTACATGAAAATTTTAATATTTGTGCCAGTTTGTATTTTTGAATTTTATGCTGTAAGCCTCCCTGAGTAGGAAAGGTTCTCCTAGAAGGGTGGGATATAAGTTTAATAAATACATAAAATAAAAATAAATATTGGCAGAAAAAGTAAAGGTTTCCCTTGCTCGAAAGACAGTCGTATCCGACTCTATGGTTCAGTGCTGATCTCTGTTTCAAAGCCGAAGAGCCAGTGCTGCAGACATTTCCATGGTCATGTGGCAGGCATGACTAGACACCGGAGCACACGGAACGCTGTTTACCTTCTCACCGAAGTGGTCCCTATTTATCTACTTGCAATTTCTTGCTTTCAAACTGCTAGGTTGGCAATTCAAATAATGGATGCAAAGACAGGAGCTCATGCGGTCCTGCAGTACTCAGGAATTGAACTGCTGACCTCCCGCCTTCCAGTCAGTGTCTTAGCCACTTGAACCATTGGCAGTATCCTCAGCAAAACAAGCCACATACAGTGGAACCCTGCATAACCAGCTTTTGTATAATGAAGATTTTGTATAACAAAGCATTTGTGTGGCAATCGCGATACCCCGCATAATGATTTTTTTCATTATATGGAGTTTTCATTTAGCGGGGTATACCCCGGTTAACAAAAACTCCATATAACAAACATTTTCTTTTCATTATGTGGGGTATTGCCCATTTCATTTGCAGAATAAAAAACTGCATAACGAAGAGCTCCATGGAACGGAGCTTTTTCGTTAAGCGGGGTTCTACTGTACTGTTATTATTTGGTATAAGCTTTAAAAAAGGACTCAAGCAAAGTGGATAATGACAGTGATGGTTCTTCTAGTCACCAGCCATTTGTACCTGCAATAAGAAGGCTTCATTTTGTTTAGAAACACAACATATTGGGTGAAAATCAATACTATTAAAAATAGGAGACCTTTTTTTCCCCAAATTTATGTGCTAGGTGTCCAAAATAACAATGACTGAAATCTGCAACTATGCCATGCAAAGCTGATGATACTATCAACTTATTCCTACTCAAAGGTCCCAAGGCTCCTTTGGACTCTTCTTCACTATCAGGAAGTCATTGGGGGCAGCAGAACAGAGACATCATTAATTATGTTACTGCTGCTAGTGTTGGTGCTTTTCTGGAAATCAGTGACTTTCCTCATGGGCCCTACTGACATCCCTGAGATTTTAGCTGCGGTAGGTGGTCAGAATTTTTTTGTTGATGACATAATAACCCTCATGCAGCATGGCTGGATATTAATTTCTGTTCTGTTTATGAACCTGGTCATGAACTAGGTTTTGAGAGGTTGGATAGTCACTTCTGTTTGTCAACATCAGCTGTTGATTACATCGTAGAGTATGCTTCTGCAGAATGACATTTTTGCATGTTGTTAAGCCTTCTGAAAATGAATAGAATGCCCTGCTTAGTCTGGTGGCGCAATAGTTAAACTACTGTACTGTAGCCAAAAAAATTTTTAGTTCAATCCTGACAGGGGCTCCAGGTTGACTCAGCCTTCTATCCTTCCAAGGTCAGTAAAATGAATACCCAGCATGTTTTGAGCAAAATGCTAATTTGTGAACTGCCCAGAAAGTGCAATAAGCACTATTACAGTGTAATTACAATTACTATTGCTAGTCTCTTTGTGGTAACTTCTTAAGTAACTAGCCCATTTGTAATTCTGTGTACAGTGGTTCCTCTTGATAAACGGCGAGTAGCTTTCAGGAATTGAAGGACATATTTTCAGCCCCCTGGTCATACTAGGGTCCTTTCTGCACCATCGATAAAGGGGAGCAGAAATGTTGTTTCAAAAGTGCTAGGCTGCCTTTTGAAACATTTCTTCCTTTAAAAGGGCATGTGGTGAGTCTACACCTCCTTCAGGAGTGAATTAATACTTCTGGAAGGCTTCTGGAAGTGCTAATTGGAGCCCTGGTGGCGCAGTAGTTAAACTACTGTAGTGCAACCAAAAGATTGTGAGTTCAATCCTGAACAGGGATCAAGGTTGACTCAGCCTTCCATCCTTCCAAGGTCAATAAAATCAGTACCCAGCATGGTGGAGGCAAAATGCTAATTACCTTGTGAATAGAGAGTGCACTAAATGCTATGGGGTGGTAGACCTCTGTGTGAACTCAAATGAATATCTAGCAAATGTATGTGTCCATTAGCTTTCTCAGTACTTTTCCACAGAAAAGAAGTCCAGGCATCATATAGCCACCTCCCTTGAGTTCTCATTCTAACCACTACACTACTTGTTTAACCTGAATTAAGAGCATTTTGTAATAATTTTACGTGGACTTACTGCATTAGAGTTAGACTAATGCTATGTCATTCCACATCAAGAAGACTGTTTGAAAAAGTACTGGACTAAATTTTATTTATATTGCTCTGGAAGCATGCAAAGTAAGCTAGAAGGCCTCTGCTTTGAGAAATCTTTGTGATGACGGCCAAAAGTCTTGTAGTGCAAACTCTGGCCCTATGTCTTGAATGTAGTTCAAAGATAAATATTGTTTTATTTTATCCTTACTTAACTGATGACGAGTTTGCAAGGAACATCTGTTTTTGAGGTCAGTTGGTTTTACATTTGCCTGCATGCTTGGCTTCTTATTGAACAGCTCCTTTTGGCTTTTAATGCTGCCAACATCTTAAAGCATGATGGCAGCAGGATAAACACATAACAGAAGTGCAGAGCTTCTGTACTCTTTTCCCACTTTTTTTGTCAGTAATTGCCTGGAGATTTAATCTGTTTAGAACATTTTTGCCTTTGAGGGATTGTTAGTACTGTGGTACAAGTTTTTTTTTATTTATATTCCAGTTGTCTGTGTATTTTCTTCATTTACATTTAGACCTAGTACATCAGTTGTACTAGAACATTGTGTATCTACGTATATCTGGTGTCATCGTACAGAGTACTTTTTTTCCTGATCGTATATTCACCAGATGGTAGAAGATTCTTTGTCCTTTGTAGCATTGTTTATTGAAATTTGTTTCAATAGCAGCAGGCAGCAGTTTGTAAGGGGAAGCACACTCCCTGGCGAATGACTGGCTGCTGCCTTTGTACTACCGACACCACTGTTTCGAGAACTAGCACGAAACAGCGGTGGAGGTAATACAAAAGCTGCAGCCAGCAAATCTGCAAGGAAGAGCACCACCCCTTACAGATCGCTGCCTGCCGATCTCCGGTTAGGTAAGCCAGGAGAAAAAGGAGACAGAGAGGAGAGAACCATCGTCAGGCAGATAGCTCTTCTCTGCCTCCTTTTCACCCGACCTACCTAACAAACCTAATTGGACAAAGGGCGAGCTGACTGCCGGCTCCTCCTTTTCCCCATTGCTGCATCGAAACCAAATTTCGAAGCAGCAATGGGGAAAAGAGGAACCGACAGACAGGCCATTCTTCACGCAAAAAAACACACAACAACAACAAAAAACATTTACACAAAACGCCAAACACCAAAATTAACGAAACACAAATAAATAAATAATTAAAAAACACATTAACCAACAAAACTATAAACAACAAAATTCACAAAAAACACCAAAAAATACCATAAAAGCACAGAAAAAACACCTAACTACAACACGAAAATACCTAACTCAAACAACAAAAATACCACAAATTTAAAAAATTAACACGAAAGAAATCAGAAAAATAAAAAAACAACCAGAAATAAACTAAACAATTAAACACATCTAAAACCCAAAAAACCCCACAAAAGAACAAACAGAAACATCTCCCAGCCCAACACCCCCCCAAAAAAACCAGAACAAAAGAAACCAGAGAACTCACCAGCACGTCCTCCCTCCATGAGTCCGGAACAGAACAGAAGAAACAAAGATTACTTACCGGAAGAAGCCCCACCTAGAGGCCGGGAGAGAAAAAATAAGTCAAACAAACAAAAAAAGAATCCAACTCTATTACTAACAGCCCCACCTGCAGGCCGGAAGATTAAAAACAAGTTAAGAAAAGGCAAAGCTGCCCTCTTGCTAACAGCCCAACCTAGAGGCCACAAGAGTAAAAATAAGAATAAATCATAAGTTTACAGAATTTTAAAAAATGTTAAATAGAAAAAATAAAAAGATTTATAGCATCCTCTGTTTATTTTTTACTCAAAAACAACAACAACTATCCAAAACAGCAAAACACAATTTATAACAGCCCGGCAATGCCGGGCAAACTATGCTAGTTATGGTATGAAAACCTTCCACTTCTAATAAAACACTCTTTGTAATCCAGCCAAAGTATGGACTGATAGTTCGTTTTAAATTTATAAACTCTGACTGGTTTAAATCATGGCTTGTGTTGTGCACTGACTTACAATTCTGACTTTTTCAGGCTTATTTTCTTAGCTGCCCAATTGGAAGCCATGTTGATCAGGGTCTAGCATGGATGTGAGGTTAGCATATTCCCTCCTGTTTTGGTCACATACCACTTATGGAGCTTCCAAAAGGATTACTGTATTTTCTGGCGTATAAGACTACTTTTTAACCCCGAAAAATCTGTGCCAAAGTCGGGGGTCGTCTTATAGGACAGGTACTTAACTGCAGCTTGTTTCCCCTTGCTTCATATGTCCGGCGCATATGGTGGGGGGGTGCTGCGGCTGAGTCCCTGCTCTGTGCGGGGAGTATGAAGCAAGGGGAAGCAAGCTGCACACATCTTCCTATACCTCGAGGAGGAGAACGTGAGCATGGATTGGCTCTCCACCAGAACCTGCCCATTCGACTCAGAGGGCTGCGCATCTTCGGGTTTAGTGTGGGTTAATTTTTATTTGGTGTGCATTGGAAGAGAGGTAGTCTTATACGGCAAGTATATTCCAAACTCTATATTTAACTGGAAAAGTTGGGGGTCGTCTTATACGCCCAGTAGTCTTATACGCCGGAAAATACGGTAGGTTGAAGAAAAATAAGACACAAAGTTAAAAAAAAACACAACGGAATACAGGCCATAGTTTGGTGTCTGTTGTGTTCTGTCATGCGATGTAGACAACAGACCATGGCAAATACAACATGTGGTTTACCTTTGCATGTAAATATGTTCTTTGTAGAAAGGGAACACTTTTCCTATATCATCTTCATCTCTTTATCAGTCCCCTTCACACTGTGAAATTGTACTGTCATGTAGAGAAAAAAGTGCTTTCATTCTGCTGTTTGCAAGTATTTCTGGCCCCTCTTTCTGAATGGAGAAGAATGTACCAAAGGGGTAGAATTCTCTCCTTGTATATCTCCCTCCATGTATATCTCCCATTTTTCCTCAGAGTAATTTTACAGTAATGAAAAGTAAGGCAGGAGGGAAATGACAGCATCTATGAAAAACTGATGCGATTCTATTCTCATCGCTCTTTCTACATCACCTTCTAAATGAGTGATTTTTGGATGCTTGGAGGAGGGCGAAGAGGCAAATGAAAAGCCTAGAATTTTTAGTCAATAACAGCCATGAATTGCATGAATGAAATGAAGTGGATGTATGGATGGCCTGCTACAGTGTTAGTGTACTGTGAATAGAAAGGCTTTCAAGTCAGGAAAGATTCCCCTCTGTTTCCCACTGTTAGTGTCGCAGAATTTTCCACTGAGCTTCCTTTCCCCCAATACTACTACTACTACTTTTCGTTCTGCCTTATCTGAACATGAAGACTGTCCTGAGAATATAATGACCTTTCATCTGCCTTCCACATTGCAACATGATACCCGTACCACTGATCCAGTTCCGCAAGTCACTTTCTGGTCCTGAACCCTTTTTGCTACCCTCCATCAGGCCAGCATTGTAGAAGCTGCTACCCTCTACCCTTCCCTGTGGACTTTGGCACCCAAGCTGATAGTCCTCAGGGTGGTCAGTTTAATATTCGACGTTGAGTCGCTGACAGTGTGGTCTACTCTACTCTACACTATGATTTTTTCATGAATTTTTTCTCCATACAGATAAAAAAATTAAACAGCTATAAGGGAAAGGGACAATGGTTGCAAATTATACCCATTTTTGCAACTTATAGGAGCCTATGCTATGTTGAAGACTCTCATGTAAACATGGATATCATTAGAGCTAACATAATATGAATCTTCCATTTGATCATTCTACTTCCTGTGCCGGATGATGTCATACCACTGTAAAAGCAATGTGTTTTTTCTAATAACAATTTTGTTTTTATATATAATCACAGTGTATTCTCTTCTAGAATAAAAAAGTACACAATTTTGCCAGAATATTTTTCACAGTCATAGTATGCAATGCTTTAGTCAACTAAACTCTTTTATCATGCCATATATCAACAATTGCTTCTGGTTTGACTTTGGATGTCATTTATATGACAACATACATTGTAGGTCTTGTTATTTGGACCCTCAAGAATCACATTGAATGCTAGTGTTCGAAATGGAAAGTGAAATGGAGTAAAATGTCAATGAAATTTTATTATGGCTCTCAATGAAAGGTTTTGGCAGCTAGATGAAGAATCCCATGCTTTAACTTGGAGCAATTTATAAGTGAAATGAGCAGTGCATAACTATTCTCTTCCTTTGATGCAAATAAGAAGCAAAGAGCCTCTTTCACTTGGAAAGAGCATTTTTATTTCCTGTATATTACTGAGCAATTGAAAACACTGGGAGGTTTGTTCTATTTATCTATTTTATTTGTTTCTTGGTAGAAAGTTTGGTTATAGAAGTATTTTTTTTTATCTTTTGTTAGTTGGCCTACATACATATTATAGGTGCATTTATGGCCAGAATCCAATTTCCATTTAATGCTCACTTAGGGGAAATGACATAATTCATGGTGGCAAAGTGCTGCTAAATAATAAGGTGCTGGTTGCAATCCTGGATATGCATCAGATTGCACAATCATATGTGCCACAGAATGCAGTCAGCATCTCATTAATTAGAGAAGTTTGCTGCTGCAACTTAAACAATTTCACTTACCCAAGGCTAAGTTGACAGGAAGATTTTTTCCATTATCAGGGTGGATTAAAATAAGTGTGTTGTTTTTTTGTTTTGTTTTTTAAAAAAACCCATTGGATTGTTAAAATTTACATTGAATTTTCTTATTTAAATTGGATGTTCTTAATTAAATAATTTTGAAGAAAAACTTCTCTAAAGATAGTTTTCTATTTAAGATACATTACAATCCAAATCTTATTTATCATGAAGAAAGGATTAGGTTTTTAATTATGTAGCATGAAGCAATATATTCATGTAATGTTTAATTATTTTGGTAAATGAATTCAATTAATCCTTTCACAAGGTCATGCTCTTCCAGTGATTTCTGCAAGGTTATTGGGCAATTTTTCTTTCAAGAAGATATTATCACAGATGCTTGGCTTTATTGTGAATTTATGTCTGCAGAGATAATATGCCTCTTCTTCATAGCAAAAATGTTACAAAATAAACTTAGATTTGACAAAAAAAAACTTACTCTCATTGTTCCTTAGCAAATCTGTAGTACAGTACACAAAATCGACCCCTTACCTCTTAAGTGCTAAATTTAAACAAACAAACGAGTAGAAAAAGATTGTTAGGAGTGGACTAGATATGCACAAAAAGCTATGAATGTTTTGACGGGACTGGCTGTAAAAGTCAAAGTGAAATCTTTTGAGACACTATGTGTCTTTATATAGAAAATTGTGATTTAAATCTAGCCTTAATTTAAATAGTGATTATGCCCATTATGTTCAAATGCTGATGTAGTTCTAATGGAAGCTTTCCTAATACTCTTTAGTTTAAAAAAATATTTCTTTTGTTTTTCTTTTAGGTTGACCCACTCTTTACAGTGCCTGCACCTCCACCTCCTATTTCTAGTAGTCTCACACCACAGATTCTGCCTTCCTACTTTTCTGCGTCTTCATCCAACATTGCAGCCCCAGCTGAGCAACTTTTGGTACGGACTCGTTCAGTGGGTGTCAATACTTGTGATGTTGGGATAGTAACAGAACCTGAATGCCTTGGGCCATGTGAACCTGGGACCAGCGTAAATTTGGAAGGGATTGTATGGCATGAAACTGAGGAAGGTAAGATAATGGATTTTCCATTTCCTTGGATATACATATTGTTTGAATTGTGTACTGAACTCTGTTTTATATCTGAAGGGAATTCAGTTTCCTTCACATATTTTCTTTGTTTTTAATCATCAGTTTGTAAATGAATTAATAATAATTGTTTATATCTTCTTCAATGCTTGATAAATCACATGGACTGATACATTGAACAGGGATTTTAGATACTTAGTTTACAATAGATTTGTTCATAGAATAGTAAAATAATTTTACCCAAAAAAATGGATCAATATTAGAACTATACCCAAATCTTTTTGTCTTTTAAAAAATATGTAGACAAACAGAATTTTCAGTTTAGAATTTATATTCGGTTAACTTTTACAGTTGAGTAATTATTTCTTGTCACAACAAAACCTCTTACTACAGCAGTAGGTTTTTCTAGCAGCATTAGCAGTTGAATATTTAAAGTGAGGATTGTATAATTACTTTTAAATTGGCAGTTTCTTAGATACATCATTTGATGTTCATGTAATGTAGAAGGTCCATTAAAATAAGGATTGGTTTGAAAAATGCTACATGCTGATTGAAAAATAAGTAGAAATTTGCTGAAAATGATTAGAGATTCAACTTGGCTTGGAAAAGGAATTTGATATTGATGCTTTTAAAATCAAGGCAACATAGAAAGCTTTTATTGTAATCAACAGATTCTTTCCATTGTTTTCCAGAACAATGGCTGAGAAAGTTACTTGTCCTGGCTCTGGTGTTCACTTCATCAAATTGCATTAGCCAGGGATGAGTGAATGTAGATTGTGGTGACATAAAAATGCAATACTGTAGCCTTTAATAGCATTTTTTTTGCTGAATAAACTAAACTTCACACACACACACACACACACACACACACACACACACACACACACACACACACACACAATCAGTGTGATATTTTATAATGTGCCTCCAAGCTCACAAGAAGGACAGTCCATCTGCCTTCCTTCTCTATGGAGATATATTTGGTTGAGAAGATGTTTGTTTATTGATCAACAATATTATCTGAGGCTGTGCTCAAAAACATCCCTAACTCTCCTTTGCGGAAGGAGAAAGTTGTCTCAGGAATATAAGCACTTAGTATTTCCTCTGTGTGACTCTCCAAAGCTAGGCATTTATTGTGTAACAACTGCTGACATGCCAGCCTTCCAGTTGTCAAGCTCAGTGTCTTAACCACTAAGTCACCATGGCCCTCTAAACCAGGGGTGTCTAAACTTTTTGGGCTGCGGGCTAGTCACATGGTTCAGGGGGTGGTCACTACAGCCTGTGGGCTGGATCCAGCCCCTGATGCCAGTTCATCCAGCTCGCGAATCCCTCATCGTTTCCGGGAACAACGAGGGCTTCGTGGGCCATAACGAATTGGTGTTGAGGGCTGGATCTGGCTCACAGGCCGTAGTTTGGGCACCCCTGCTCTAAACAATGCCAGTAAAATGGTTTAAATAACAGTTTTCTAGCAGCAGAGGATGAGGTGGCTAGATGGCATCATTGACACAATGGGTATAGATCTGTGTGGGCTGTGGAGAATGACAGGACAGAAGAGCCTGGCATGAAATAGTCAATGGGGTCGCAAATGGTCAGGCTTGACTGTGCAACTGAACAACAAAAAAGTTGTGAATCACTAAAATAGTGTACTCAGTAGCATCAACAAAAAAAAATGCAGAAACAGAAAATCCAGACTTGCAGCTGTTGAGTTTTTGAAGAGATGGGCTTTGAATCTCTCCTATAAGACAAAGAATCCGCTTTGGACCTCATGTAAGGAGCATAATTTAGCCTTGGCATAGTTATGTTAATAGCACTGCTTCTCATCCCTGATGTCTGCACCAAATGAATAGGATTTCTCCATCATAAAGTTAATTAATGAAAACAACTTGTCATTAAGCTGATGCTCCCGAGTAAATAACTGCAAGATAGCTTAGTTGTTTAGGTACAGTATCTGACTGAAGAGCCAGAGTTAGGAGTTTGATTCCCCATTGTGCCTCCTTGACTGGCTGGATATGATGAGCCATAGAGTTCCTTCCAGTTCTTCAGTTTGATGATGATGAGGTTCTATTTGATGTGATATCTATATGAGTATCACATCCTTTGCTCATGCATTGATTATGAAAGATGTCAGTTATATCTATGTCATTGAATCATTAGCCATAGATTTTACAGTCAGTGCAGTAGATCTGCAGGAAGTCTATGCTCCACATGTGACAGCCATATAGGAAATATACCATGGACAGCTACAATTATTGTGTGTAAAAAGAAAAAGGCAAAGACAGAAGGGATATATTATTAACAGACATAATCAGAACGATGCGGTATATTAGAGATGATGAGATTTAACTTTGCATGCTGTTTTTTGAAGTCAGTACATGCTGATCAGCCATCTAGCAGGCAGGGCTTGTAGATAATTTTGTGATTGAGATGGTACTGATATTCTCTGTTAGGACTCTTAACTGGCTCATAAATTCTGTTCTGTATACTGTATTCTTTTCCTGAAGCTGACAGCAGTGTAGATACTTGATGTTCTTACAATTGTTTAAATGTAATGACCAGTCTTTAGCATAGAGCAAGGTGTAATTTAAAAATGTATTCTGCAGGATTCATACTTGAGAATGTTGTCATTGAAGCACGGTTAAGAATTAGCCTATCCAGTTGGAGATATTGCTGTTCGTATGCTGTGGTGAAAACAAATAATGTGTTTTCTCAGAACTCCTATAAAAATTCATCAGACCTCTTAATGTGCTACTCAAATGCCATAGTGATTGATCAGAACTGTCTGTCCCTGCCATGTTTACCATAGCTTGCAACAGAATCAATATTACTCAGGAATTACATCTGAACCTATATAGAGGACTAAAAGGAAGTTTGAAAAGGGGCCCATCAAAAAGCTCTCCAAGCCCAGCATGGTGTCTTCACCCAGGCCTTTACATGAGATAGGCAGAAGTTTGAAGCAGAAATTATAAGTGTATTTGGTCTGTCATGCTTACAATACAGTACAGTGCTCCCATAATAGGAGTGGGGTAGAACGCTGAGTTATCAGTCCTACATCTCCTCCACTCTTACACAGCTTCAGGCACAGTGCTTCAACGAATAAAATTTATTCAGCCACCTCAGTAGTATTTCTTGAGCAATACCAGTTGTCATATCTCACTCATATCTCTTTAATAAAAAGGTGACATGAGATTATTTAAGATTTAAATGCAGTCTGTGAAGCTTTGTTTATAACTTGTATAGCTACATTTGAAATCTAAGGCTAGAAAACTGCTGTTTAACAAGGCAGTTTTTTAAAAAAAGAAACTGGATAAAAGGGAGCAAGATAACCTATGCTGGCCTGCGAGTGCCGCACTAACCTGGCAATCGCTTCACTTAAGTGACCCCCCCCCCCCAAAAAAAAAAAAAAGAGCTAAGATGAGGGGGACCAATGACTACGTCATCTTTTATAAAGTATAAAAATGAGGCCTTCTCATTGTTTAAACACAAGTCCTAATGACCAAGCTCGAAAACATCAGATGCCATCAGAAAGATAAATGAACTGACAGAGTAACATATGTTATCCTTGCCTGTAAATTGTTTTGTTTCTCTCAAAGAGACGAGATGCTCAGCTGAGAACAGAAATATCTAAAGAAAAGTATAATTTTTTAATTGTTTTGTAGCTTATTTCTAGTTTGTATCTTACCATATGAACGTGTTCAATTTTAATTAAAATGAGTTAAGAATTCAACCTTAGAGTCCACACAAAGTACTCAAAGTGAAAGATTTATTATGTCAAGAAAACCAAGATAATGGCAACAAGCCTTATCACTCCCTGGAAAATAGATGGTGAAGAATTAGAAGTAGTCACAGACTTTACATTCTTAGGATCCAAGATCCTTGCAGATGGTGATTGCAGCCATGAAATAAAAAGATGACTAATTCTTGGGAGACAAGATATGAGAAACCTGGGGAACATAGTTAAAAGTAGAGACATCACCTTGCAAACAAAAGTCCGCATAGTCAAAGCAATGGTATTTCCCGAAGTAATGTATGGTTGTGAGAGCTGGACCATAAGGAAGGCTGAGTGCAGAAGAATAGACACCTTTGAAATGTGGTGTTCAAGAGAATTTTGAGTGTACCCTGGACAGCAAAGAAAACAAATAGGTTGATCTTAAAAGAAATCAACCCCAATTGCTCCTTGGAAGGTCAAATATTGAAGATGAAGTTAAAGTACTTTGGACATCAAATGAAAAGAGAGGATTCACTTGAGAAAGCCTTGATGCTGGGAAAGATTGAGGCCAAAAGAGGAAGGAGGTGACAGAGAATGAGATGGATAGATGGCATTGTTGACGCAATGGGCACAGAGCTGGGCGGGTTGAGGAATATCTTGGAGGATAGGGGTGCCTGACGTTCAATGGTCCATGGTGTCGCAAAGGGTTGGACTCAACTATGCAACTGAACAACAACAAAGTGGGAGAGATGAATTGCTTTCCCTTTCAATGTTAACTGCTTCCTTTTGACTCATTCAGTAAAGATCTTGACACTCTCTTTTCTTGTTGAAACTTAGAAGCTTTATTAATGATTTCTTGAACATGTAACCAAGTGTGCCTCAATACAAATGTATTGATAAATGTGATTTGTTTTATTTATATTGTTTATTCTGTTATTTTGCTTTCTGCAACTAATGAAAGCAATAAGTATTTTTAAATAATTTTGCTTGTCATTTATACGAAGCCTTGTTGTTGAAATAATTAGCCACACCATATATTCATGTTGAATGTTGAGGGTGATTTTTTCTTTTTCAATGTTTATTGTGTCCTAATATTGTGAGGGGGTGTATATCTGTTAATGCTTTCCCCAGAGATGTTGGGAAGCCAAAGTCCATTTTTCTTTTTTTTTCTTTTCTTTTTTTGGGGGGGGGAGGGGGGAGAGATAAAAAAACACCCTAGCTTCTAAAGGGTGGGAAACAGTGTTTACTACACATTATTGCACATGGGACATTGTCCTCTCCTTGGCCCTGACCAAAGTTCTCAGAAAAACTTTTACATATGATCCACTATTCAGTTTGTTACCAGTTGTGCCTTCAAAAACTATTCAAATGTCCCTACATTAGTACAGTACTGTGTTTTTTTTTCTGAGGGGAACCATATGCAACTGTTAAATGAATATAAAGGGAGAAAGGCTGTCAATCTTACAATTGCTAGACACACTGAGAGAGGTTTCTCATGTACCACTTTTAGAAGTAAGGTCGCCCTTGCTCGAAAGCCAGTCATATCTGACCCTAGGGTTCAGTGCTCATCTCTGTTTATAGCCAAAGACTATCTGTCTACATCTGTAGATGTTTGCATGGACATGTGGCAGGCATGACTCAACACCGGAACACATAATGCACATAATGTTGTTTACTTTCCTACTGAAGTGGTCCCTATTTATCTACAGTACTTGCAATTTCTTACTTTTGAACTGCTAGGTTGGCAGGAGTACTTGTACAGTAATACCTCATACAATGTCCGCTTCATACAACGTCAGATCCATACAACGTTGCCCAATTCTTGGAAAAAAGATGCCTCATACACCGTCGCCGGACGTTGTATGAGGCATTAAGGTTTTTACATTAGAAAGAAGCCACAAGACCCACCGGACACTTCCCCTGGTGAGAGCGGGGAGGCGGGAGCAAGACTGTCTCAGCTGTGAGGCGGCCGGCGTGGTCCATAAGAAGACTTGCTGCGTCGGAGCCGCATCACCCACTGGATGCTTCCCTTGGTTGTGAGCGGGGAGGCGGGAGCAAGATTGGCCTTCTTATGGGCCACGCTGACCGCCTTACAGCTGAGGCCAGCCTCTCGCTCCCGCCTCCCTGCTCTCACCTATGGGAACGATGTTATACAAAGCATTGTTGACAATAATTTGGAAGTTGTATGAGGCATCGCGGATAGGATTTTGCATGCCTCATACAAAGTCGGAATTCATACAACGTCCTAACTTGTGGAACCAAGTTTGGACTTTGTATGAGGTATTACTGTACTAGAGTACTTGTAGAAGTACTCCAGTAAAATTTGATGCAGCAGTAACAAACTGCATTTTAAGCTTTGTGCTTTGAGCATGGTCTCTTGCTCCATAGTTCCAAGCACTATGATGTAGTTCCACTAGGTTCACTGCAACAAGAACACAGTATAATCTGGGTTCTACTGGTAATACATAAGGACCTTTTTTCATTTTCTGCCATTGTTAAACCAGTCTTTCCTCCATGTTTCCCTTCTTCTTCCATTTAGTTCTGTGACCTCTCTCTTTGACTGTGAACCTAAGGGCAGAGTAATGTATTTTCATTTATCTGCACACTGTACCCTCACAGCCACATTACGTTACTTTTTGATTGTTCTTTATATCCACTTTTAGTTTATGAATCGCTTTGAGAAAAGGTGATTGTCTGAAAAGATAATAAAAATATATTTTCTGTTGGTAAAAAGCTTTAAAGTATTACAAATTTTTATCCATTTTAAATCCCTGAAAAGCATCAAGTTGAACAGTCTTGGAGTAGTGGTATTACTAACAGCAGCAGCAACAAAACCAAAGTATCTGTTGATGTTCTTGAGTGGCTATAGGGGAAGATTCAGGAAAGAGCGAAAGACAAGTAAGGTTACAGCTTGTCATTAATAACATTATTAGTTATATTTTACTGTTGAGAAAAAAGTGGCAAAGGAACGGAACCTTTCTCCTCACAGACAGCCATTTGCTACATAGTAAAACTCCTACTTACAAAAAAAGTCCATTCCGTAGGATTTTGCTTAAATCGTTTTTTTATGTAACTCGAAGCAAACCTATAGGGAATTTTTTTTGCGTAACTCGAAGTAAACCCATAGGAAAAATGAAATGTTTATGTAAATCAAAGCAAACCCATAGGGAAATGAATTTGTATGTAACTCAACGCAAACCCATAGAAAAAAGAATCTTTATGTAACTCGAAGCAAACCCATAGGAAACTGTAAATCGGGACATGGTTTTAGCACAAAATCATTATGTAAGTCAAATCCTATGTAAGCCGAAGCATATGTAAGTCGGGGTTTTACTGTACTACAAATTAGTTCACAACAGAGCAGTTTTCTGTGTTGCAACTGGAAATGCACTGGTGTACTAAAAATCGTGAGGAGTTATATTTCATTAGTCAGATGAAAAGGGGGGAAAACTAAAATTGTTTTAGCTGATAGAAATCTTTGTCAGCCTCAATTAAAGCAAAACATCTGAGTAGAGAAATCTATTTCAGAGGATCATATTTGGCTGCAAAATAATGTCAGTCTTGATACTTAGTTCCAGGCATTCAAATTCCCAGTGAGGTTTTGCCAGATTCTGAGCTTTACAGGCAATACAAGAACTTTATGGGTCAGGAATTTGCAGAGATTAAACATGATGTGTTGATTTTAATACATCAATGTTACATTTATTAGGTTTTTTTGCCAAATGACCTAAAATACTGTGAATAACCATAATTTTTTTAAAGTGATGTTAATTTAACACTGTATTACACGTTGTGACCCCTGTTGGGGGCATCAGCGTTTACTAACACTCTTCATTCTCAAAAGAAGGAAGTGCTAACACACAATACAGGATTGCTTCAGAAGCCACAATTTTTTGCACTTACATGCTTGGTGTCCACCAGATATTTGGAAATTACAGATTACAACTGGCAGAAGCCCTAAACTACATAAGCAATAGTTCAACCTTTTGTAAGGTTGTACAGAGTAAAAAAAACTGAAAAATCCATGCCTACTCTGTATATAACATTATAGAATTAGTATGTGTATGTACTACATTTAAATTCATTAAAACTGCTAAATACTATTTTTCTAAAATTCTCACACAGGAGCCACCCTTTTAAACACATGCCTATACTAGATAAAATCATATGGCTGGGTAGAGATGGTAGATTTGGCATGCATGTCTGCTACATCTATTCACTTATAGTTATTTCCAGAATCTTGTTGATTCATGTTGAAAGGTGCAGATGTACCGAGCCTTTCTCACATTTGTTTTGACTATAGCTTTAATAGCTGATTGAGAATGCCTGAGGCTGGAATCTTCTGCTTGTGGAGTTGGCTTTAGAAAATAAGTTGTATTAGACTCAGTCAGATTTACATCCCAGTAAACATGCACAGGATCAGACTATTGGTGTCATATTTAACTAGGGCAGCAAAGACCAACTTGTTTAAAAGGAATCAGCAAATGTCACTTCTCATAGATCAGAGCAGCTATCTTTTTGTAACCTAAGGTAGGAAGGAGCTGGAGAAGAGTCTATGGTTTTATTTGATCAGGTCCTCTGCTTCATTTGTTTGGATGTGTGTAAAATCATTTTTCAAAGCAAAGTATTATGAGTAGATGCCATTAAAGGAGAAGGCGGAGAATGCTGACATAATATATTAAATGTAGTAGTCTAACATTTGAGCAGCAAACAGTGATTTATCTATAGACAGGAATTCCTTAAAAGCCCTTACATTTAGTCAACCTGAACAACAAAGAAGAAACTGATCAATTGGAAAGTGATGCAGTCAAATGGCTTCTTTTGGCCAAATATTAGCTAGATGAGAATGTCTGTTTCTTTTATTTTGGCTTATAAATGACATATAGAATTGCCTTCAGCAAAGATGGCGATAACTATTACATTCCAAACTCTTACTTATGGGAACTATATTTTTATAAAGCTTACTTTAAGCTATAAAATGCATTTTTATGCATAAATCCAATCAAACTGTTTAGAACAAATGACTTCTGTGCTAAGGATTCAATTCACATTCAGACAAATGCAGCTGAGTGCTCTGAAGTATGTATATATTAATTTAACTTGTATCATAACACTTCTTGCCACCAAATATTATTCAAGCAGGTTAATTGCCTGACCCAGAACTGGTTGTCCCAAACCCAGGTTAGGTTTTCTGTTGACTATAAGAGCTTTTGTCTTGTGTAGTTTAATTTGTCTATTTACATCATTTTGCTTACTACATAAAGGCAGCAATCTAGACTTTTATAGCCCTTTACCGTGAGTTAAGAAAGAGAGGTGGAATTGGGCATTATCGATATACAGTACAGTAGTGATGAAATCCAACCTGACAACTTTGGTTTGATCTGGTGTTAGAAAGATTAGCCTGTAAGGTTGGCGCCCAGGGCACACCCGATTGTAGTCACAATCTTCGTCGAGGCTCTTTCTGTGTACTCAAAGCTATTACAAGGAACAACTTCATCAGGACACTCATCAAACTATAAATAGGGAACTCAACCATCCACACTGTGTATATCAGCTTTGGCCCTGAGTGTCTCCGCATCTGAGTATGCTGCTTTACACATGCAAAATAAGTTGAATGAAGCCATGCGTATAGTGACAGGATGCCTCAAACCTACACCAGTTGAGAAAATATATTCTCTTGTTGGCATTGCTCCACCTAAGATAAGGAGAGATGTAGCAGCAGATGCTGAGAGAACTAAGCAAGAAAATGACCCTCGACATCCTCTGAATGGATATGTCCCTCAAGTCCACCGGCTCAGATCCAGGAAGAGCTTTATAGCAAGAACAAACATTCTTTAGGGTACGCAAGAGCAAAACCAAATTAAAAGATGGAGGAAGAAGCTCACTGGGCAAGGAACAACATTAAAAGTGGATATTGCTGAGGAACTCAATCTCCCCTACATCACTTGGAGTACTCTGAATAGGATTAGGGTTGGAGTCCCTAAATGCAAGACCAAAATGCTTAAGTGGAGGCTGCTGGTAGACAACAGCATGCTGTGTGAATGTGGAGAGGTACAGAATCCGGCTCATTTACTGGTCTGCCAATTAATGCAAAAAACATGCAGCAATGAGGACTTACGTTTGGCCAATGACAAAGCCCAGAAAATGGCTTCATTTTGGCAGTCCAGTGTTTGAACAGGACATGAAAGTATAAAAACCTGACAATTCCAGATCACTTCACATAGCAGTGTGATATAAACATAAAAAACACAATGGGCATATTATGTCCATAAGCTAATCAGCCTCATTCTTAACAACCACAATGTTCTGGAAAATTCATTAAAATAGAATTAGAATTGCCACAAAATGATGCCACTGAGTCCCACATCAACCAGATGGCCCTGAACGCTACCATTATCTACGATAACTGAATTTTGCAAAGAAATATGTCTGAACCAACAGGGACACACTCCTTTGGTCTAGTTACCAGAGCAATCATCCACTGAGATGACCACAACTACTATTGCTCCCCAAACTGTACAAACCCAAGTTTGAAGAGATTCAGATAACTAGCTTCAACCAAAAAAAAGGCCTAAAGTTGTGTTGTTACATTTTACCCTAAGATTTTACTTGAAAAGGAAGCTGGCAATTAATTATCTATGGTTGTGGAATCCATTGATGTTTTCTCCAACACCTCTTTGTTTAAGGAACTGAAACACAGCCCTTTTCCAAAGAACTATTTTAATGACTACCACCATGTTGACAAGCCAGTTAGTCAATAAGAAACTTTTTATGATTAACTGCAAAGTAGTTGTACTGGCTTCTGGTTTGTTTTCAAACTCAATTCAAAGCACCAGTTTTTAACCTTTAAAGCCTTTATTTGCTTCTGGCTGGGATGACTCAAAGACTGCCTCCCCGCATATGTGCACCTCTGTAAATTGAGAACTTATTCTTATTCTTATTCTTATTCTTCTTCTTCTTCTTCTTCTTCTTCTTCTTCTTATTATTATTATTATTATTATTATTATTATTATTATTATTATTATTATTATTATTATTATTATTATTATTATTATTATTATTATTATTATACTCTTGAAAGGCAATCCAAATATAGTTAATTTGTCAGGTTATCAGCTTTTGAAAATTTGTTTACATTGTAATTTGATTGTACATTATTTTGAGGTATTTGGTAAGCAGAGTGATTTATAAATACTTCAAATAAATGAATAATACATGTAATGATTGCTTGTGGGCTTCCTTCTCATGCAAATCTCAATACCATGTTTATGTAGCATAAGCACCATTTTTCATCTGACAATGAACTGAACCAAATGCTGGAAAATAAATGAAATCATTGGCAGCTTTAGTCCATAGAGGATAGCAGATATGAAAAAGAAGGTCATCATATCACATACTCACATGGGCGAGCCTGTTCCCCATGCTTAGGAGCCATCCTGGCAATGGCCATTTTCCTTTTGGAAAGTAGTTCCCACCAGGGCTTAGAGGTTGAAATTTTTCAGCGTTCCGTGCGCTCCGGTGTCTAGTCATGCCTGCCACGGAAACGTCTGTGGAAGCAGACAACGCTGACTGTTCGGCTTTGAAACAGAGATGAGCACTGCACCCTAGAGTCAGATATGACTGGCTTTCGAGCAAGGGAAACCTTTACCTTTACTCTCACCAGGAAAGATTCCTGTGCCATACAAACTTATCTGCATACCTTGTTCTCATTTGAATGACTTCAGGACTGTGGAATTTTTGCAGATTTTTTATCATTCTACCCGAGAGAGTGATATCCTTATATGTGAATTTTTGATAGAGGCTAAACTTCCCAAATGAGAAATTTAAGTTATATTTTAATTGCTTCTCCTTCAGTTTAGAATTTAATAACTGCTACTATGATCTTTCTTTGTGTCTTCTTTTTGCAATATGGTCAGATAAGAGATGCTCATAGTGCAGATTCTCTCTTGTCAGTTTTCTTGGCGAAAGGGGGAAAATACTCTGGATTTTATGAAGAACAAAAAGTTCAGATGTCAAAATGACAAAATGCTGAAAAAGCCACCCAGCTTAGCAATTGAGCCATTCCTGCCACTCTGTCATTAAAATCAAAGGCGATTCAGCTGTTTCAAGCTTTGTGTTGCCTTACACCAGGGGTGCCCAAAGTACGGCCCGGGGGACAGATCCGGCCCTTGACACCAATTCATCGCTTCAGGAGTGACGAGGGCTTTGCGGGCTGGATGAATTGGTTTCAGGGGACAGATTTGGGCCCTGGGCCATAGTGACCAGCTCCCTGAACCACATGACAGGCCCACGGCCCGGAAAATTTGGGCACCCCTGCCTTACACAGAGTTAGCTTACCCAGAACACTGTGAATCTATTCCAGTGATGTTTCATATATCACTTGTAAGTCTGGCGGGACAAGGTGGTGACAGTTGAGTTACAAACTCTTCTACTTGTCTGGACAAGAAAGGCATAGCTAATAAGATATAGAAAATGTATTTTAATGAGACTGTAGCTGAAAGTCTTCATTCATATGGACAGGGTGATTCTGGCAAACCTACTAATTTGTTTTCACCTTCAAGGAGATTTAGAGCCTTTGCTTCTTGGCAGTAGCACACAATGTAATTGTTTCCTGCTCCTTAATCTTCAATCTAGTTGCCAAGGATTAGTCTGCCTGAGGGGAGGATGACATGTTGACGGAATCTGCTACACTATTCCCAGACTTCCCATAGACCCGGGAGAAGCTACTTTCTGTTCATGATGTTTTATGGAAATACAGAGCCTATTTTTTATTGTTAGACTTGCTCACACCATGGCAAAGCTCACACCATGGCAAAATTGTGCTCCATTCTGTGCTGAAAGATGTGACAGCTGGGCTTTTAGTGAATCCACTGAAAAATTAATTTTGTAGCAAGCAAAAAGTTTGCCTTGCTGCAGTCTTTTGTTGCCGCTGCTGTTCTTCATTTGCAGTATGGGTTACCTAGAGGAGAAAGTTATATGGTCAAATCTTGGGCACAGCCTTTTTGGTGTGTCATAACATCAGTTTGAGAATCAATAATGTATGTGTGTGGGCTCCATGGCAGCAGGAGATTCAGTTGGATGCCCAAGCCCTATGAATCAGTACTGGACGAGTTTCAGCTAGAGTTGCCATAATTCTCTCCCACAAAACCGGGACAGAGATATACTTGACAAAAATGGGAGGTTTATCTACAAAATAGCCTTTTTTAAACAAACATAACATAATGACAGCTATAAAACACTTTCACATTAAATATATCAATACATAAATGAATTTATTTACAGCAGTTATTTCTTACTGTAAGATGATCTGTTGTACTTCTGAGAAGTCGCGTCATGGTCAACTCTTAACGTCCTCAGTTCCAGGAAACACACTGGTCACACTTATCAGGTGGTGGTGTGAGGTGAGGACATTCAGATTTGTCTCCAGGTATACTCCAACTGCAATGTGGCAGAAAATCACTAATTTCATGGTGAGAATTCAAATTTATTTTAATGGTGTGTTATAATACACAATCAGTAAGTTTTTAAAATCCGGGACTTTAACATGATTTTTATTGAACTAGCCAGGACAATTTTTCCGACCTTGAATCCGGGACAATCCTGGTTTTCCAGGACATATGGCAACCCTAGTTTCAGCTAAAAGGAGATAACTTGGACTTGTATTTGGAGTCAGCTCAGCAGTAAAGATTGGTCCAGGCTTGTAAAATATATTTTATTACTTCAGTTTGTTTTTTGGTTCAGATAAATGTTAAGAGTATAGGATTCACTAGTCGCAGAATTTTTGAGGTAAATGTACACCTAGGAGATAGAAGTGGGAAACATTGCATGAGTGGCTTTTAAAATTAGCTTGGCCCTATTTTCCATGTGTGTGCAAGGAAGAGAGAGATATTTAGGAAGCAGTACTAAATTTACAGTCACTCCATATCAGAGGTAACATAACAGTACATCGCAACCACAATAGCAAATTACAGCAAATTGAGAATGATTGTTCATACATTGAAAATGATTTTTGATATGTAATTACGAAATCAAGAGATACTGTAAGTCATTTCCCCTAATTTTTGGGTTATTCTTTGGCTTAGTTTCTTAGCAAAACAAAGGGCAAGGGGAGGGGGAGATCCCTTTTCTTTGTTGAAGCTGTCTAATGTTCTGAGTGCTGACAGGATTTACTTTATTGATCGCTTTAAATTCTTTTATTAGTTATATCATGGAATTTGTTTTTAAGGAGTCCTGAGAATTAGTTTGATTTTAAAAAAAAGTAATTTGCTTGTGCTTTCTAATCATGAACAGGCTGAGCAGATGGGAGGCCAGACCTGAAATAGTTTGTTGGCTGCCTGCCACCATCATATGAATTTTTATTTGTGTGGATGTGTAACAGTTTTATTTTTTCCCTTTTTTGGGGAGAGCAAGCCTGTAAGTTTTGGGAAGATTAATCCTGTGAAATGTGTGCTTGTAAAACAAACGTTGCAGCAACAGTGCCATACAGACCCTGCATTGTGTCAATTAGGAGGCGTGACATCAGGAAGACTTCACAAGCAGTCAAAGGCTAGCAGTTTTCAAAAGTGTCTCTTATTCTTGACTCTTCCCCCCCCAAAAAAAAAAGTGGGTGGGGGAAGAAACATTCTCTCTCCCCATTACCGTAGAAATGGCATTCCACACCAGACCTGTTTTTGGAACTGCAGCCCATATATGGTTGTGTAACCATTTCAGAAATAAATCTGTCGACCCAAAATTCCAGATAGAGCTGCTACGTTTCACAACCAGTTACCAGAGTGGGAAAAAGAAATGCTTCTTATTTCTTCATGTTGTAAAGTCCACTGTGGTGTGGCCACTGCTAGCACCAAACTGTATGAGTGACCACTAACATTTCTGTGCAAACATCTAAGAACTACATCTTGGATCCTGACTAGATTCCAGAAGGGGAAGGCTCTTTTGTTCACAAATGGTACTGTGGTCAAATCAAAGATTTTGATGGTGGCATGGGGGATTATTATTGTTATTATTATTGTTGTTGTTATTTACTTCTCCACCATGTCAAGCTTTTTTCACACCATTCTAGTTGGTTCACCAGCCCTTCAGTAGAGCTATCTGGAGCGCACAACAATACTGAGGGGAGAGAAATGAGTTAAGAGTCTGTCCTTTTCAGTGGCAGAGGCATCCTTTGAGAGGCTTTCAACCAAGTAATACTCCCGCTGCCAGTTGATACAAACTAAATTTAGCCAGTACAAACAATAATTTGGGTTTTGCCCATTACATATATGACTACTACTGTTGTTTCTGCTGCAAACAAACCCAACTTTTGCTCTGATGCTACTACTTACGGTTTACTATTGATATCTTCATTTCTTACCCGTACTTTCCTTTTTCTGCTGAGCAACTAGAATAACCTTAGATGCTGGTATTTATAGATCTATGTGCAGCTCATCAGAGCAGAACACCTAATAACTTCCAGATTCTTTCAGTGGAGTTGTAGTTTAAGCTAAGTTTTCAAGTGTTTAAGAACAGCAGAAATCTCTTCTTAGTAGTAGAAAAGATTCAATTTGTGTCTTTCTTCTCCCTTCCTCCATGCTCCTGCCCTCCTTCCCTCCAAGCCAGGATTGAAAGATAAGCTAGTATGGCTATTTTTGTTCTTATACATCAGGGATTCTCAACTTGTGGCCTGTGGGCCAGATTCAGCCCACAGCACCATTTCATGTGGTCCCTCGCCGCCTCCACCACGCCCGGAAGTGCCATGTGGTGGAGAAAGGGCAAAATGGCCATCCGGCCCCCAAAGCTGTCTGAGGGAGCCGGCCCCCGGCTTAAAAAGGTTGAGAACTCCTGTTATACATGATCAGAACACTACAGAAGCAGCCAACATGAGCTGTGCTGTTATTGGCTGGCACATTTATTAAAAATGTTTAGATACTGTTCATCATTGGCAGAGAGAAGTTCAGAAAAAGGATATTCATATTGATTGCATCTCTTTGTAGTAGAAACTAGCAGAGGACCCGACGTTGCCCAGGGGTACCCTTCCTGGGCCAAGGAGAGACCCGGGCCCGCTCCCTGCCCCAGCTGCCTTACCTTTTTGTCTGCTGTCGTTGCGGCCGCTCTCTCAGCCCCACCGTGAGGCGTTGTCTCAGCCTGACTCTGGCCGCCGCCGCTGGCCTCCCCAGCAACTACAGGCAGTGGGTAGCCATCTCAGCCCGGCCCATCCGTCCTCCCGTGCGTTGTGTCAGGTGGAAGGGAGGCTCCGTTTGGGCAGATGGACAGAGGACCCATTGGGGGGACGGAGGCCTGCGGAAGGCAGCAGCTCAGTCCTGTCCTCCGCCTGCCCTTGGCTGTGGGTTCTCCCTCCCTCCGAGGTGTGCCTCAGGAGTGCAGAGGAGCCATGCTGCAGTGGCTGCCCGTTGACAGTAGTCACTGGGGTGGGGGCGGCTGTAATGGCTGCCATCCATACTGGTGGCTAGGCTCTGCGCCACCTGGAACTCTGAGCAGACTTTGCCGCATGCGTGGATTCTCGCGCATGCGCAGTCACCTCCCCTGGTCGTTTCTGCCAGCCGGGGTGGGGGCAGCCTCCTGGATTGGAGGGAAGGAGGGCAGGAGCATGGCTCTGTGCCACCTGGAATGCTGGGCAGACTTTGCCGCATGCGTGGATTCTCGCGCATGCGGAGTCACCTCCCCTGGTCGTTTCTGCCAGCCAGGTGGGGCATTGCAGTCCCTTTTCAGGGGCAAGGACCCTAAGGCGGGCTGCCAGTTACCCACGCCGGCCACCTTAGACATTGAAGGTAGGCGTGCATGCAGTTTCCAGTGCAATCAGTTCAGGGGTGTCACTTTGTATGAGGGAGCCCTGTGATGTCATGGAGCCCTAGATCTGGTCAGCAGGGAATTGGTTGAGCTGTGGTGATGACATCACAATCCTCCCCTGGTTGGCTTTTTTCCCTTGCTTTTTCTCCTGTCGGTGGGGGTGTCCCCTTTGCAGATTGATTTACCCCTCCCCATGGGGTTTGACACCCCCGCAGTGACCATTTCTTCGGCCCAAGGTACATATGTGCTGAGTTTCAGCACAATCGGTGCAGGGGTGTGGATTTGTATAAAGAACATACAGCACCGGACCTTGATTTTAGTTATATAGATAATGACAAAATGGGAAGGTAAAGTGAGAAGTCTGTAAGGCACCACAGTATTTTCTATTTTTTGTTCTCTGGTTGTTTTTTAATGCTAAACGTTGCATGAACACTGAGCAACCAAACCACCCCTGTCTTAACTTGGAATGATTGCTTGGAAACTCCAGCAATAATGTTTGTAGTAAAAGAAAAAGCAATGATGTTTGTTCTATGTAACAAACACCATATTATTAAATGGGAAGGGGACACAGGTGTTCATTTTTCATATATATACACCCTACTTTTCATCCAGCATTTTCTAAATCATTTATCAAAGACGTAGCTGAATATGTCTCCTGCAGCAAAAAAACAGCAGAACCTTGTGGTGCATTAAAGGCTAACCAGATTATTATAGCATGTGCTTTGTGAATTGATTACACGTTTTGGGCTATAGTCCATGGAAGCAATTTATAATAAAATTCTTATTTGTTAAGATACCGTAGGACCACTAGGGTGCCGTCCATGAACATTTTTTTTTCTGTACTCAATTCTTCTGTTTCTAGGCCAGACGTGAAACTGCCAAAATGAAGGCACCTTTTGGTGAGTTCATTTTGCCTGACCTAGTGTGTTGATGAAATATAAACTAAGAACTGAAAATTGAATAATTACAAGTGAAATAGGTATGATTTGAACATTATACAGCATTAGAGATTTAGCACAAAGCAGACCGCAAAGTCATAGTTCCTTTCTGCAGTTTCTCTCTCGTAATAGAAAGAATTCTGACTTACACTGTTCTATATTTGAACATCAAAAGATCAAAAGGGCATTTTATTTCAAAGAGTTTGAAGTTGTTATTTAAATGGTAATGATCTCCATCTTTGATTTCAGCCTCTGAGGTTTTAGCAGGTTTGGGATTTTAATTTCATTGTTTTTGGTATCTATAACAGAAGGGAAACTTTGAGGGTCAGTGCAAGTCAGAAGTCTGTCCTTGTAATGATAATTTTTTTTGGAAGTCATATAGTCATTTGAGAAGCATATGGTTTTAATGCCTGGTTGTGCTTTTGTAATTGTGTGTATTTCGTTGAATTGAATTTCACATCTGTGGCAATTTTCTTCCAGACGGCTGGAAGTTTTTTTTTTAATATCCTATGGACTGTTAAGATCAAACTGTGAAACTTGATCAAATCACTTTCTGAAACTGTTTTGTCTGATTCAGTAATCTCTGCAGAGAGAAAACCTGTGTGTCTTCCATCCTGTAGGGTTGGTTCCTGTATAAAATGTATGGATAATCATTTGTCCAAGCTTGTATTGTCAGGACTTAAATATCTGGGAAAGCTCAACCCTGGGCCTATTTTTCATTATTACATGCACAAGTATTGCTTGGGTTTTCTGTCTGGAAAGTTTCCTCTGAATATCTGCAGAAGTCTGTTTACCTCCCTGTTGAATAACTAACTAGTAACTCATATAACGCAATACTCCCAACACAAACCAACCATTACAGCACTAAGAACTGGATTACAAGGTTTGGTCTGTTAAAGTTGGAAGTTTGGTTTAGGCTCTGTTCTGTGCTGGTTTATGCAGCAAAGAAAGAGAATTACTACAGCAGCTTCCACTTGGGAAATCATTGAGCAAATGGAACTCAGCACCACTTGGAATTTCCCTGTGTTTTTGAGTCCTTCCGTGACTGCACAGACCTCTGAATCTCCCAGACCCTAAAAACCATTAGTCCAACCCTTTCACATTGTGCATGCTCACCCATCCAACATTTATTCCTCAGTTCTTTTATCTGCCCCAGATTTTAACATATGCAAGTCAGATGGGAGATTGTGTCAGTTGCATGAATTCACAGATGACCATTTAAAGAGCTACAGGTACAGGTGAGCTACTTGTAATAATAATAATTTAGTGTCAGAAATTATTCTGGGTTGATAGGATTTTTGCTGGAGAAACTCCACTCAAGGGACACCCAAATGAGGCTCCTTTTATGTCCCCAAGATCTTTTCCCACTGAAGTAGTCCCTATTTATCTACTTGTAAATTCTTGCTTTCAAACTGGCAGGAGCTGAGACAGATGACGGGTGCTCAATCCGTCATGCACTACCTGGGTCACAAACTACCAAGTTGCCAGCCTTGCAGCTAACAAGGCGAGCTTTTTAACCACTTAGCCACCACAGCCCCTGTAATCCTTCATGATCTCTGTGTTTCATACATATGAGTGACTACTAGTTCATTCACCTGCTGGTGAGATGCCACACCAATGTTGGAGATATAATAGCATGTCTAGTTTCAACCTGACATCAGTCTATAATGCTTCACAAACATCATGGGCTTAGGCCAAGTCATTGCCTTACAAATTTCTTTCATCTGAATCTTTCTTAAGAAAGCAGTAGAAGCAGCAAATGCTCTTGTAGAATGTCCCTTCAAAGAAATTGGTAATGGTTCCTTTACTAATTGGTGTGATAAAGTAATAGTGTGTACTGGCCATTTAGATATGTGATAAAATTGAGCCACTTTTATGTTGACCTTGATAACACACAACCAGTGTGCTTTAGGTTTATTATGCCGTGGGTCCTTGCTGGTTTCTACTGCTGTAATCGCTGTAGTTTTCTCCATAGACATGATTAATTACCCCATTGCAGGAGTTCACATCACACTTTCCACTAGGTTCAGTTTCCACTGGGAATACTGTGCTTTTTTAATATCATCATTTTCTCCATCCTTTCCTTTAGTCTCTCCCCGCCCCCCATTTTATATTATGCTTTCCAGAATTGTGTAGAGAGGAGAGGAGACAGCAGGTGCTTAGTTGAGCGGAATTATCCTGCTGTAACATTATGCCCCACTGAAGACATTGTCACCATCACTATGGGACACACTTATGATTGCCCCTTTGGATTTAGATAGGCAGTCCCATATGCCAAAAAACAGAAAAGTAATGCCAGCTGAATATATATATATATATATATATATATATATATATATATATATATATATATATATATATATATATATATATATATATATATATATTTTCAGCTGGCATTACTTTTCTGTTTTTTTGGCGCATATATATATATATATAAAAGAGAGCCCAAACCTAAGTCTTGTCGGGGTTTACGCAATAGTCAATACTTTGAAAATGGACTAGCAGCCCTCAAAACTGTTGTAACAAAGAACTGCCCCCTGTCAGCAGTGTGATCACCACATGCTTTCCCCCATATACAGCATGTTAACAGTAGCACAAACAGGATGCAACTACAACCTGTATCACCATTTAGATCAGTAATTTTATCCATGGGGATACTTTGAGGAGGTGGGATTACTAAACTAGATCCATTTTCATTTCACTCAGCAAATTCTTTTATTGGCAGAGGAAAGCTAGTTAGAGTCCTACAGAAGGTTTTCTTTTGTGAGTCCATGTCAGAGCCTGACAAATCCCTAAGGAAGTAACTTTTGTCGTTGGCAACAGAAACCTGTCACGCAAAGAGATGTGTTTACATATCTAGTAAACCTACTTCATCTGAGTAAACTTACCTTGTGCCTTGAATAAAAACAATACAAGGCACATGTAGGTTATGCCTGCCTTTGATTTTTTTCCCCCTATACAGTACAATTTTTACACCTCCAACAGAAGTACAAAGCAGCTGGATTACAAATACTGGTAATGCACACACCAGTAGAATTTCATATTAAAGTATAAAGACTATAATCCTTCTGAGAAACACAGAAATGAAACACTTGTGCAAATAAAAGGTCTTTAATTTTAAAATATTCACAGTGGGGACTGATACACAAAATCAACATATGTCACACCTTGACATTTTTATGCATTTTCCTTTTAAGTTAATTATACATAAAATTTATATGATTAGTATGTTTTCAGTCTTACATCTTGTGTTTGTTGGCTTTATTTATTTATTCTCACATTTCATTGTTGGTTTATGTTGAGCATTTATTTGCGCCATCAGTGTGCTAGTTATGGTTTAACCATGGGAAACCTGACATTGCTCGTTGAAACAATTTATTGTCTGTCGTTGTTATCATTTTATTAAGAAGGGCTTTGTATGTGGAAAGGTTTAAAGCTGTTTAGACAAGACATTCCTAGGATTTAACATTGTAGTCTTCTACATGTTCTGGAGTATGGTTTATTTCTAAGGTAAAAGGTAAGGATTTCTTCATGTTTCTTCTACATTTGTTATTTTGTTCTAGGCCTTGATTACTCAGGGATTGTAACCTGTACTATTTTTGGTCTGTTCTCTGCCCCACTTTGACTTGTGTTGTCGATGTTATCTATGGTTTTGCTTTTCATTCAAAGAGGAATCCAGCTGGGAAAATATAATGTGTACAATACTGCGTGTCTCTGCTGACATTTCTTATAAATTGCAACAGAAGCACGGCTATCAGCCCCTTAATAGTAGGTAGAATGCAGTTCTGTGTATCATGTCTCAGCAGGCTACAGAAACTATGGTTACCAAATTTGGTGGGGAGGGGAGAGAAATCCTGTATAATAGAATCTGGATATAGGGAAAACTCTTCGAAAACAGATTCATTGAGAGCTTGCCTTTGAGTTATGGCATCTGAACCAGCAACTGCATCACTCTTCTGTTTTGCTGAATTGTTATTTTTCCTGAGACCTCACAAGAGGTTTTTCTGATAAGCAGTGCAGTAAAGCCAAGCTTCTGGGAGGGATGCTCTCTTTCTTTAATAAACCCAGTGAAAAAGGGAAGTCGTTACCTATACCTATCATATGGGTGTTTAGTGAGAATTTTGGCTTGGATCCCTTGTAGATTTAAAAAAAAAACCCGCAGCAGGAGTATGTTTCTGTAGGAGAGTAAATCAGTAAATAGCATGCCAAGTTGAAGAGGGGGTGAGGGGGAGAGATGTTCCATTTATTGTCAAATTGACCTCAGGGTCTTCCCATGTGCTTTGGGCTTCGTATCAAGCTTTATACCAATAGATACAGTAATACCTTGGATAACGAATGCATCGGATAATGCTAAAATCAGATAACAATGTGGAATGGGGGGGTTCCATCGGATAACTTTATTTTAGCGTTATCCGATGCATCATGTTTTTCCCTGGTTGCCTTCCACCGGCCCTCCAGGAAGGGAAGTGGCCATGCGCCTGGCTGCTTCCCTTCCCGGAGGGCGAATGCAGAGACGCTCTGTTCAGCGGCTGCTTTTCGGGGAAGGAAAGGCCGGCCACCCACCTTGCTTCCTCCGAAAGGTAGCCGGCTTACGGGCGCTCCGTTCATCAGCTGCCTTTCGGAGAAGGCAAGGTGGGCAGCCCACCAGTTTGTTTTGGGTGAGAAGGCGTGGCGCGGCACAGCACGTTCACACCCAAAACAAACCAGCAGCCTGATTGTCGGCCCGCCGGTTTGTTTTGGGTGAGAATGTGTAGCGCAGCGCGTTCTCACTCAAAACAAACCGGCTGTCTTGAGTGTCGGAACGCCCGTTTGTTGTGGGTGAGAGCAGGCGCGCGTGTTCTCACGCAAAAACCCGTGGTCTGAGCATCAGACCACCCGTTTGTTGTGGGTGAGAGCGGGCGCACATGTTCTCACCCAAAAAAACCTCACGGTCTGAGCGTCGGACCGCCCGTTTGTTTTGGGTGAGAGCGGGTGCCGCACCTTCTCACCCAAAACAAACGGTTTTTAATATATAAAGAAAAGAAAAACACACTAAATAGAAAAGTATCTACTTAAATTTATCAGGGAGTAAACAAACCAAGACAAAAACATTGAGCCACCTTAAAGACTAATTCCTGTATTTTAATGTTAGCTTTTGTGTATCAAGTCCACTTTGTCAGACATAAGAGTGAAACTTTGTGGCATTGATTTATAAATATCAGGTACAAAGGTACACAATGGTTGGCTAGCATAACATAAGTTTACAAATCAGTGTGGCTATTTATAACCAGTAAAAACAGAAGATCCTTGATTGGGGTTTAGAGTTATTACTGTGAAGTTTGGTCCTGTTGAGTTGTAGATGGATGCAAAATAAACACTGTGACATTACACATCTGCTAATAATTGAGGGTGGTATGAGTAGCCTAGCCAGAGGCCAATTATTTAAACTTAACACACATCTACTTAAACAATAGATCTAAACAAAAATGTTCCCCTTTCCCTGGACCATTTGGAATCATAATCCTTTTTTATAGACTTTGCCTTTATCCCATTCTTGTTTTGTATAATTGAACAGAAATACACTTGGAAGAGGGATTGCTTGCCTGTTGTCATTTCTGTATAATGTACTAGAAAAATATGTGTTGAATTGTGGAGAGATTCCCAAATATATAAGAGCTCTTCTCTTCAGAAAATCAGTACTGTATCTGCATAAATGGAATGACATGCAATGAAAGTCAGGCTGGTCCCAGTGGCAGGATCTCAGAGGCTCAAAGTCAGTACTGATAAGTATATACACCAAGTAAACAAACCAAGCAAGGGAACTCTGGAAACAGTTGGAGAAAACATGGCTGAAGTTTTTTTAAAAAAAAACATTCATATCCAGAAAGCAAGTTGAGTGAATTGGGTAATAAAGATGCAAAACCAAAGTAAACTATCAGTCTGAGATCTGGCCAGTCTTATTTAAAACAATTGCCCAAGAGATACAGTCAGACACATTCCAGGTCAGATCAGATCTGATGATTTCTTCTTCCGTAAGAGGCAGGGAATAAAGGAACAGCTAAGAACAGATGCGGTAATCAGGAAAGACATTTTTTCTCAGCTGTGTGATAAGCTAGATCTATAATTATTTTTGTGGTTGAGTTGCTTGAGCTACACCAATGATTAAGGTACCACCACTCCTGTATTAAGTCTCCCAGGAAGGAGAGCTCTTTACTTGAGACCTTCTTTTACTTCTGTGGAGACGTCCTGTGGATCTGAGCACATCTATTGGGAGCTTCCATCCAAACTCATGCCACAATTTTTCCTCTTGCCCAGGGACTGAGAACAACTATACCAGCCTCATCTCTGTTACAACCCAACATATTACACATGAATTAAATTCCTAACACAGTTGGTCACATAGTGCTCATAGAAGAAGGGAAACAACCTCTCTAGGAAAACTAATTTGTCCCTTTGCAAGTTCTAAGCCCATCCATATGGGCGCGTTTTACTTCCGCTTCCGCGAGCGACGAGGGCAGCACGGGCCAGGTAAATTGCAGTAAACCCAATTGTGTGGATTCACAGGGTGCTTGGGCGTCTGGGAATTGAAGTCCAAGAACATCTGGAGTGCCAAGGTTCGCCATCAGATTCTAAGCTAACCAATCAACATGTTTCTGGTCTTCTCCCCTTTTTAGGTGCTTAACTCAGGGATAAATTTTTGTCTTCTCTGACTTGTAGCTGATTCTCTCTTTTGTGAGGAATACATTCTTTGGAGCTCCCTCAGCCGTGTAGTAGAGAGAGAAAACATATTTTTTTTATCTTAAGATTTATTAGACTAAACATTTCCTTTCACACTAACAATACTATGTTTTATGTCAAGATTTTGAGCATTGCTCTTTATGATCTCCGTGAAATCACATTAGGTTTTCCCTGCATGGATGGCATTGGAATGTTCCAGAACTGTAAATACAGAAACGTTAGACCAAGAGAAGCTCCCACTGAATGGTTCACCTCAGATAACGGGGAATTCTTGGGGAACATGCTTATGATTCTATACCTGAAACCTTTCTCTTTTTGCTGCAAATCCACAATGCTCAGCAATTTGATTCTAGGGATCTGCTGCCTCCGTCAAGGGGTCAGCCTCCTGTACAATTGAGAGTCTTGAATCTGCAGGTAAGCCATCCTCAGAGTCAGGAACGCAAACATATTGTTATAGGAGGACTCATCTGGCATGGCCATTATAGGGCTAGACTGGGGTGTTATGGAATGCTTCAAGATGGCTCTTGTTATACTAGGTGTTACCAATATATTGTGTGAATATGTACTTCATCTTGTTCATTACCATCTGATTGTTGGTCTTATTATGAAAGAGGTCATGCAATTTCATCATTCTGTTTTCTCCATATTTAATTGCATAAACCACTGTCACATTCTTTTTAGCAGTTTCTTTTCTAAACAAGATTTTTTTTACCCTTTTGCTACAGAGTAAAACTTTGGATGAGTTCAGTTGTAATTTGCTCCAGTTTTAGGTTTTTTTAAATATCTTTATGACATCTTTTACAGATTGGCCATGTGGAACTTTGTACAGCGTCTGAAATGAAATTACTGTATTCAGAATATTTATATACAGACATTACTATACTGGCATATATTGTTACTTCTTTTTCCCCCTAATAATATCTTGCATGGAATTTGCCTTATTTTAGCACTGCCAAACAGAGGCCATATTCAGGCATACCGCCCAGGAGCTGCCACTGCAAGAAGGTCAGACCACAAAGCTAAACAAACCTTGGACCTTTCTTGTTCTGGTGTCTGTACCTGGCACTCTGAATTGTCTTTCCCCAACAAGCCAGTGAAATAGCCCAAGACTAGATGTTTGTTTATGACACTAACTTGCTGGGGAAAGACAAGTCAAATTGTCATATTTGGATGTCACAGTAAACCACAAACAGAAAGTCTGAGTATAGTGTGTGTATGTATATGTCACCATTTCGAGCAGAAATAGCTGCACCATGTAGACCTTTTGCAAGTGGTAAACCTTCGTTTCCCTGTAACTTTGTCTGGTCATGAAATGTGAACTTGGTCACTGAGTAATTATTTTCTTAGAGCTGTCTAGTAGAGCTAAAAGAGGTCTTACTTCTAGATACTTCTGTGGTTTAGATACTTGACTGCAGAGCCAGAGGCTGGAAGTTCAATTCCCCTCTGTACCTCCCTAATTTTTTGTATTGTCTTTTGTAGTCCTATAGTTCTAAGATGATGATGTCTCATCTATGTGTATGTGGAATTAGGTTTTTGTCAGTACACATTGCTTTTAACACTCATTTATTTTAAAATACATTCTCCATTCACATGTTGAGAAATCATTTTGTCCAGTATGTTTTGAAGTCTTCTATCCTGAATGATATGATTTCATCTGTAAAATTAGCCATCTCTGTTCAACCTTGATATCATATCTATTATGAATAAACTAAATAACAGTGATTTTATGTTTCTGGAGCCATTTCTGATCACCTTTCCCAAGAATCCAGTTATTCTAATCTTCTGTTTCTCAAGCCTCAGTTAAAAGTCCATCAAACCAAAAAGCCATTTGTTTTCCCCCACCCCACTTCAAACTTCAAGGTAATTGATTTTTAGAATGGCTACATCTGATTTGTGCCAAGATGATCAATAGCTATCTTTACTACAGAGCAGGAATAAGATTCCTTTGTCTCTTTTTATTCCATACACAGGATCTTGCTAGAGTCCTACATTTCATTTTTATTTGTCAAAGACTGCAGATTAATCAAATCACATTTAAAGTTATAGTGCTACTGAGGTGTTTCTGGGTGTGGGTTTTTTGTTTTGTTTAGTGATTATAAATGTACAGTACTTTAAATATTCAGATATGAGTGTGTTGAAGGTAACCAATCCATTCTGTACTCAAATAAAGGGCATAAAGTTTGGGCTTGATGCCTCTTTTATCCCTTTAAAAAATAAACATTAAAAAAGAATTAAACATAAAACATACAAACATAAATTCATTTTTCTTTGTGACACCTTTTTTCAATTTTAATTTACATGACAGTTTATTATTTATAGCCATATAATTCTTTATACCATTCCTCCAATCCAAAATGTCTATACTGTATATTTTCCAATTCCTAGCTATCAACAATCTTGCATCTGTTATCATATTAATGATCTTTTGTTTTACCAAGTTTATACTTCCTAATTCTTTTAGTAAGGCAGTCCTAGGGCACATTTGTAATCTAAATGACAATATCTTATTAATGTCCTCAAAAAACTTTTATCCATATTTTATTCACCTCTTTACATTCCCACCATAAGTGAAAATACTCCTTTACCCTTTTGGAGACATTAACACCACTCAATGATTCATTCAATCATTATTCTTATTTATGTGCTCTTCTTTCAGAGAGATTAAGAATGGTGCATAGCAGAAACACAATACTGTAGATATAAAATGTTACTTGCTCCTTTCCATATCAGTACTTTTTAAAAAGAGAGAGAGAGATGCATGGAAGGGGAGCACAACCAACTATGGTGCTCGGGAGGGGGAATATGCAGCTTCCTAATTTGTAACCTAATTGTTCAGAGCTCCCATCCACTGTGAAATACATACCCACTTCTAGTAATAATAGTTTAGAAAAATTCAGTAACCTAATCTGTGTGAGAAAACAAAACAAATAAAAAGGTTATCTAAATAGCAGTTCAAGTCTTTGTCTTTACAGTATGTTTTTGTGAAATAACCAAAAGAATGATTTCATAGACACTTACACAGAAGTGGCCAAACAGAGTGGCAATGTTCAAAGATAGGAAATCCGTTTGAGGCTTGAATATGTAGTAATGGGTAATATAATATAATGTTTTATTCTTAAGTAGTATATTGAATTAATCTTGTAGTTAATATATTCAGAATCTTCCAGTAGAGCAATACAACAAGTCCAATACATTGTGAAAGTCAACCGGTATGCAGACTCTTTCGGGAGAATTTCCCTTCATCAGACAACTTGACTTGCTAACTTTCCAATATCTGAAAATACATACAATATATATAAAAAATTAATTCTGAACTGGAATATTGCTACTGAGCTAAGTATAAAAGAGAAACCCACATGGATATGTAACATTTAGTTTTCAAAGGGTATCTTGTTTTCATGTTGCATCCTAACCTCTTTTCGTTTATTCATTTTGGGCTGTGGATGTTACTGACTCAAAATATTACTCCCCTTATAAATCCTGCTGATAGGAAACCAGGTGTGCATAATCTAGCATTCCCCTCCCATGCCTCCTAATTGACTAAATATATTTATACATTTTTATATTTTATAGTCCAGGGCTACAAATTGACATAATTGTGTAAAGGGGGACAAAAATATATATCTACAGAAGTACATTACACCACAATGCTTGAACTCTTAATATGTTTAATATGTATGAAGCGGTTAAGTCTAACAGACCAATCAGAACAGCCTAAGCAGAATGGAATGCTAGGCATGAATTTAAATAGCCGGGCAGTTGTTTGGTGACTAAGAGATTGTGATTTCGGTTTGATTTGTGTTTAGCAGGTTTCAAGGTGTAGAAAAACTCTGTTTTGGTGTTAATAAAAATATTTCTAAGATAAATATATTTAATAGGTAATTTTAGTGATATTTTCAAGGGAGATGGTAATGTGGTGTTGGTTACAATTAACATCAGAAGTATAATGATAATGTTTTTCTGTGTGTTTTTTTTTAAAGTACAATATTCTGTTAGTTTAACTTGTATCTCAGCCTAAGAGAGTACTTTAACTTGTATCTCAGCCTAAGAGAGTACTTCAAAATAAAGTAATATAATAACGCTACCAAGTGTGCCACAGAAGCATATTAGAGAATAATTAAATAATAAAAGAGGCAGACAAGCCTCAAGGTCTGTGTGTGAATATCTGTGTGAGAAGACATATTATATATAAATCAGCCATGTTATAAATTGGATCTTCATTATGAACACATTCGTGAGATATGATTCATGAGATAGAAATATTCTAATAAATAAATGACAGATCTCTTGTGATTTTGCTTTGCCATGAGGATTAACCACCCCACTCTACTCACCCCAGAATCACACAAATACCCCAATTTAGTAGTTTTGAACATTTGTCATAAAAGTGCATATGGCTGATTTCAACATTTGCTCATCAATAAGATTTAATAACTATAAAAGTTGCACATTCCATGACAAATATTAATTGGTCTTGCCATGCTCAAGCTAACAAACATGGAGAAGTGATTTATTTTTTCACTCTTTGAGTCTAAAAACACACTGGTCCGACTGACCATCAGGTATTCTGAGAGCTGCAGTTTCTAATTTGCTGCAAATTAATCAACACATTTTCAGCAAACATATGAATTCATACCTTCTATTGATGACACTACTGCCTTTGAATTTCAATCTGCTTTCTCTCAAAGTTTTTATCTCATTAGTAACATGAAGAATACTCTGGAAAGACATACTTGATAAAGAGTTGGATTAAAACTCACACCTGCTTTGGTCAGCGTACCTGTTGGTTGAGGAGTGCTAGAATTTGTAACTCAACAGGATTGCACTTTGCCTATCCCCAAGTTTGGCAAAGAGTGAGTGGAGACTGTTAATGGGTTGTAAAAAGTAGAGAACAGATATTAGCCAGCAATTTAAAAAATGACAACTTTCAAGGATATAGGAGGTTTGCTCTTTATTTTTCTAAAATCCCAGTTTTGACATTAGGGGCCTGTAACAATCACTGCTTAGATAAATTAAGAGATGAGCAGTGACCTTACATTTTTCTATAGAGTTCAGCTGGATGCAACACTGGCAATAACGTTTATAACTTTAAGGAACAGTTATTTTAAGGGGCTTCCCCTCCCCTATACATATGAGCTGTAAAATCAGAATTGGAAGCCCTACTATCTTGATTAATGACACCTGATATCCAATTAATTCACAGTACAAATATAAGTGATTCCATAATTGTAGACTCTTGCTTCTTAAAAAACCAGCTGATTCCTTGTATTCATCATATTAGACTATTCTGTCTCAGAAGACTGTTCATATTGATGTTGTTTTTTTCAATTATCATTTTGCTAGTTTTTAAATGCTATCAATTTTAACAGTTTCATTATTGTGTTATTCTTGTGTCGTTTTCTGTAAGCTGCTTTTAAACATTATTTTAAATTAATCAAATTTAAATTTCATACAGAAAGTAGTTAGAGTGCCATTGTTGTCTACTACGGCAGCTGTTGCTGCTACGGCTGCTTGTGGCATAAAAATGTAAAAACAACCATATATTTTCTTCAAAAGGGGGGGGGGGGAGAGCTGCTTCTTTGGTGAATTCTTCCATCTGCCCTAAATTCAGCAGAGCAGAGCAAAGAAGAAGAGGTAGAATGTGAACAATAGGATCTGTGGAGTTTGACTGGGGTCTAATCTGAGGTGGCTGTAAAAGCCATCACGAGACATGATGGATTGGCTCTCACACCTCGGTCCCCAGTGCAAAACAATAATGCTCCTGACTCTTCAGAGAAGGTTTTATGTGCCATTCGGGGTCATCACTTATCAGACAGAGGGGCCCACGATTTCAGATGAGGGTAAAGTGCAGTCAATAATTCAGATGAATTTGTACATGTACTCCCCAAGCGAAACAAGTCAAAGCACTTTACACAGATAGTGATATTTGAACAGAAATAGGTGTTAGTGAAGAGTCTTAGCCAATTCAATTTATAGTTGATTTTATGTGGAATGGAAAATAATATATTTAAAGAAGAGGAAACTGAAGTATTTTAGTGTCTAAAATAGTTTTGGCCCCAATCTGTTAAGGTCAGAGCAGGACTAGCTTTTGTGGTGTAGACGTGTGAAAGGAAAGTGTAATCTCCACAGGCCACTGAAGGTCAAAGGAATTGCAAATAGCCTTTTCTTAATAAACAAAATAATCAGATTTTGTGGGATGTTAGTGTTTTACAAGGGGGAAAAATCTAGGGAAACCCTTGCCACTTTGGTTGGGAAGTTCTCAATTTTTTCATACTACTGTATGATGGAGAAAGTCGCATCAGATATTTCATCTGTTTCAATGGTTTTGAAGGCAAGTGATGATAGTTAAAATAGGCTGGAAATTACAACTTTGACATCTGCTCAGTATATTCATAAATATCCCATCAAATTGTCAGCATTATATCGGTAGGTGTTAACCAAGGCCAATGTTATTTTTGTCTGCCATTTGTTGTTGTTCAGTCGCACAGTCGGCTCCGACTCTTTGCGACCCCATGGACCATTGCTCTCCAGGCACCCATGTCCTCCACCATCCTCCTCTGTCCACACAGCCCCGTGCCCATTGTGTCTACAATACCATCCAGCCATCTCATCTTCGGCCGTCCCCTTCTTCTTTTGCCTTCCACCTTCCCCAGCATCAAGGCTTTCTCAAGTGAATCCTCTCTTCTCATTTGATGTCCAAAATACTTTAGCTTCATCTTTGTTATTTGTCCTTCTAGTGAGCAATCAGGGCTAATATCTTCTAATATTGACCTATTTGTTCTCCTCGCTGTCCAGGGGACTCTCAAAACTCTCCTCCAGCACCACATCTCAAAGGCATCTATTTTTCTTCACTCAGCCTTTCTAATGTCCAATATCATTATTTACATTTCATTATACTTGTTTGTAAGGAATCTGTCTTTACAACATTGCAAAGGAGTCATGACTAGATTTTTAAAAATCTAAATGTGATGTCTTTGGAGTTTGGAAAGGCTGAGGATATGAATCACAGGTTCTGGGTTCCCAAAAATGTAAGAGAGAGTTCAAAGAGGAAATGTGTTCATTATTGAAGAACTCAGCTCCTTCTCATATAATCAGTTTGCTTTTCCGCTTCTTGTTTTGTTGTCATGACTTCATCACAAGGGAAGCTGACATTTCAAGGCAAACAGTTTTGCCTGAATTTGTCTGTGAAATTGTGTTTTGCATAAAGACCATAGAAGATGCTGGTATAAAATAATTATACAGTACATTTAAACCAGTAGACTACGTCCCCTGTTTTCCTCCAGTGGTATAATATTTGTAAACTAATAAAGGTATCACCTTCCCCCTGCATTTTTTTGCATTCTTTACAATTTGAATATGGATCACATGGCTAATCTTCTTTGTTTGCCTATGGAACAAATTCTCAGTAACTCTTAACTGCACCACATACTGCTGGTCACATATGGATGATGATCTCACATGTATGAGATCAGTTGCATGGTTTTTGTCCTGTTTTGTGTGACTCTTCTCCTGTCCTGTTGAGCCCAACCTAATACAGTAGTTGCATATGTTATTTATTTGACTCTTATATTAGTCAACTCATAGAAGCTCTCCTCTGCTGAAAGATCAGCCAGTAAGGTTAACGGTGGAGTGGTAATGTTAGGATGCATGGTAATACAAACTGTTACACTACATAAATGAAACGGTAAAATACAACAATTGAATATTAGGGATTTAATAGATAACCCTAAAGACTAGAGAAAGTCAAGTGGAAAATAAATTAACTAGGTATAAAGATATAAATACATAATATTTAGATAGCCCTCCACAAAGAACCATTTCAATAAATGTTTTTTGATAAGATTAAAAGGTAAGAATTAAATGCTGGCACATTTTGGCCATTTTAAATAGGCATTTTATTATGAGGCTTTTTGGCTAGTGGCCAAAATTTGATGCCATGACAGTACTGTTCAAAATTATTAGCTGTTGTGCACATTTGTTAAGGATCCATGTAAAAATAAATCCTGTCCTTTATTTACTATGGGTACATCTGGCTAAGGCATTTCTCCCCCATTCCTAACCTTTTCCTTCAAAGTGAAGACAATGAAGTCTTTAAATGGTACGTGAAATTTAGTGCACACTTGCATATTGGGAAAATACAGCTCAGTGGCTTTCAGTGTTTTTCAGCTGCTGTTTTAAATTCCATTGAATTGAATAATAAAGGCGTGATCATGTCTAGTAAATGCAGTTGGCCTTTGTAATTAAAAAAAGGTTGGTTAAGAGGCTTTATGATTTACAGAGGCTGCAGCTGGCTGCCAACAGAGCTAGAGGAACGTTTTCTCTCTTGGGTCTGGTAGCTAGAGATGAAAAGGTCTCTAGAGTTGGCACAAAAGCAAATAAAATGCTTTGACTTTAAATAAAGCATCATAATTTATATAAGTCTCTGCTTTACAGCCCCAACAAAATACATGGATCAATAGTAGCTATTGGAGGTTATGCTCATCTGTCTGTCTGATTCCACCACATTTTGATATCCACAGTCTGACACGGCTTTTATTATTTCACTCTCCCTCCTCTAAGTCCTTTATTCTCCCCATCAGACTGAATTTCTTCCTTTCTCGCCATGTTTCATAATCCCATTGTTGGACAACTTGCCCTTTTTCCACACCTGACATCCTTTTATAGCCATAAAAAGCAGTGGCAGGTTGAATGCCACTTGAAGTTTATTTATTTTCAGTTTGCCTGTGCCCTTCTTGTTCAGATCCTTTTGTAGATGTAGGCCTTTGCTTTTTTAGAGGTTTCTCAAGATGAGAAACACAGCCAAAAAGAATGTTGGAGCTGTAAGAAAAGTATTGGGACATATTTCCATTTATGGTGGAAGTGTAAGATTGTAAATAAGATGTGGGTAAAAGTGTTTGAAGAAATTTATCAGATTTAAAATTACGAATGTATCCTGAGATTGCTTTGTTGATGGAACTTGGATATATAAAAATTGATAAACATAGTAAAGATCTGATCATTATCATGGTAATTAAGGGCTAAAAATTCGAAAGTTTATATGAATTTTAGATTGGAGGACTGGTATAAAGAATTATGGACTTGCTATAAATTCAGGGTTCTCAAAGTTTCCAAGCCACGGGCTGGAGTACTCACCCTCAGACTGCGCCATGGGCCAAACACAATGGCGACGGGCACATATGCACATGTGCGAACACATCCGCTTCTGTTTCTGGGTCATCGCTTTAAAAAGGATTGGCAAAGAAATATTATTTTATAGATATTTTGGGTGAATTTATTAAGCATGTATGTGTAAAATGTAAGAGAGTTAAACTTGTGCAAGAATACTCGATGTTTTGGAAATAGGGGATAATCCTTTTTTAAAAAAAGATTGTTTAGATACTCTTGGATAAAATATTAAGGTCCCAGGGTAGTGGATGTACATTTGTTGTTGTATTACTATGTATTATTAAGATTTGTTTATGAATTACTTGTAATAAGTTTGGAGCTATGTATGTGTGTATTTTTTGTACTTTGTGTTTTTATTAAATATTTTTTAAAAAAGACATAACATCACAGAAATACTGATCATACAAAAAAAAGATGAAAAACAGGGCTAACAGTAACTTTTTGAAAGGTGATATAGAAGTCTTTGAGTGAGGCAAAACTATTCGGGATAAACATTAAGAAGAAGCTAACAATTGTTTTTGCAGAGGTAGATCACCATGCCAAATGTATCCTGTCATCTACAGATGTCCTTTCCGATACCTAGAGTCAAAGAAAGATATCCCAAGTTAGTTTCTATCAGAAGCAAGAAGCACTGTAGTACTTTAAAGATTAACAAGTTGTTTGGCATGAACTTTTGTGAACTAAAGCATCTGAAAAAGTGTGGTACTGTCCATAAAAGCTGATGCCACAAAATATATTACAATTTAAGGCAGTAGTGGCCAACCTACAGACCATGGTGCCAATTAATCCAGCCTGCAGTGAGGACCCCGCGACTGTAACCGCTGAAAACCAGCCAAAAAATGGCAAAACCTCGAGTGGAGGGAGGAACCACGCCTCTGGCCCACACATCTGTCTGAGGGAACGTGGCCTGGCCCGCGGCAGGAAAAGGTTGACTAGCCCTGCTTTAAGGTAACATGAGATTTTTTTGTCTCAAAATGAGAGAAGTTGGAACATGCTCTCTAGATTATATCAAAATATATATTTGAGTACTTAACAGGAGCCATTTAAGTGTATATAGTCTGTTGCTGTTTCAACTTGTCTGTTTTAACCTAAGCAGGAAATGAAAAATGATCCTTTTGGAAATTTCAAAACAGCACATGCCTGCCTATACATAGCATTCCTGGTAGGGATATGCACTAGCATCAGGATTTGGAATTCAGATTCAGAATTTGGAATTGCAGTTCATACTTCTAAAGCCAGAAGCTTATAAAAGATACTAAATATAACAGCAAACTGAGCAAAAAGGAGAGGACCCCTCTTTGTTTAAAATTATGCTTTAAGGAGAAGCACCTCAATTTTACAAATCTTTGAAGAGCCAACAAGAACAGGAAGAAAATATTCAGAGCATGTTTCTCCCATTTCCTTGGCAGAGCAAAAGTGGTTGATTACATGCATCTACCATTGTGCGTGATTTTTTAAAGACTTGTAGCAATATGGACACAACAGTTTGTCTCCTATATGTAGTCACATTAAAGCTGGTAATCTGAATTACTCTGTGCAATAAGAGCCAATCTTTCTGGCAAGATACTTTAAAAAGCAGGATGCAAATTCCTACTGTGTGTCAAGTAGCTGCACATTATTCTGCAGATCACTTCCTGCTAACAGTTGCATATACTTACCTAGCCTTATACATGGCCTCCCTACTTCATTACACAAAGCACTGTTTGTTTTGAATTCTGCATGTACTTGTACTGAAAAATTTGGAAGTTTCTAGAATACCGGAGTGTCAACAATTAGGCCTCCCTACTCATGCTCTGAGAAGGGGCAAAGAAGTTGCCTCTCTTATCATCTGACTGTTCTAAAAGCAACATCTGAGGACAGTTTTGAGAAAGGTGGTCAATTACAGAAAAATATAAAGAGTCTTATTATGCATTTGTCTTTCATGTGTCACAGGACCTTTTATTTTTGACTTAGAACCTTTTCCAGGGGCTTTCCTCCAACACATTTTTATCTGTTCAGGATTACTAGGAAATTGCTATTATGATGGTAACTATTCTAATGTACAAAAATTGTATTTTTATTTTTACACAGCAGATTTTCTCTATTTCCTATTTTTGTGCCCTGGATAATACTCAAAAGTTCAGCAATAAAGCGCCTACATTTAACATTCTCCAGCATTGCCTTGTTTACTTAGGCAAAGAGAACAGAACTGAGTACTGGCTTCACTGCCAAAAGTATGCTAAACAGATTTGGAAGAAATTATTCATCTGAACTTTTTGCTTCCCTCTGGGAGTGAGCCTTAACACTTCTTTGGCCATAGTTTCTCTGGGTGAGAGGGCTGAACTTTTAAAACTTTGTGATCTTCAGCTGTTCTAATCCTAGTTCCCATAGCCTCTGACCCCAGCAGAAGATCAACTATTAAAAGTTTAGCCAAACTTAAGCATGGTTCATATGTATGCAGATAGATGTAGTGGCTGTTAAAAAAAATGTGAATGTGAGTAAATTTGTGCGTCCAGTCTCACAGTCATGAGAAGGAGAGTGATAAAGCTGAAGATCTAGTATCCGTAACTGTTATGGCCTCTCATTCCTAGCTTAAACTTTTCACTACTGTAGAGGTTGTGTTCCAGGGTGGTACAGATAAGTTATCTTCAGAATAGCCTGAAACCATTTTCATAGACTTGTCCCCTATGTCAGTTGGATGTACTCCTGCAACATTTCAGTGGATATTAAAATTCCATGATCAATCCACGAAGAAGAGATTTATTCTATCAGAAAATATTTTAGTGTATGTTCTTCAACTCTTATCTTCCCTAATGTCACAGTACATTTTGTCATGTGTACTGGCTGGTCAATTTTGTGTGGGGTGTGTGTTATCTTATTGGCTTTACTTCTTAGACCATTCCTTTCAGAATCTGCAGAAATATCAGCTTGGTCTTTCCTCGCATTTCCTTTGCTCTAAACGGCAGTGTTCATGGAGCTTCTGTGTTTGAAAGAGCACACTTCCTGCACTCGCCTCCATGTCTATTTATTGTGTAGTGATTTAGCTGAGGAACTGTACAAAGACTGTGAAGAAGACAGACAGGTTATTTGCCTATACATGCTGTCATGTGTATAATCATACTCCTCACCCTCCTTTTTCATTAGTAGATTTTTAAGTACATAATTAGTACTTTCACTTGGACAGAAGGAACTAAATGGAAAGGTGCATGCACTGCACTGGCCCCCTGAGCATGCTTACAGCACATAGCTCTTAATACCTGGTCAACAGGAAGAATACCAGTTCCATGCATGGAAAGTACTAGAAATTGTTTGAAACAAGTGAGAACTGAGCAATATGTACTATATCTGGTTGGAGAATACTTGTCACCAGTAAGTCACCTACTCTGTTTTTTGTAGTAGAAAAGTAAATGTGTGTTTAACCTTCCTGTTATTATCTCCTGGATTTAAATACATGTGGGTTTGCTGCCATCATAACATGGATTCTAACTTAGAAAAGATGTGGTCAAGTAAAAATAAAAATGTGTGTTGCTCCTGTCATAAACAGAACCTTAGTACTGATCTTAGAGTTGGCTTGCATCTTGAACAACAACAGTACTGTATGGTGACATGGAAATATAATAAAAAGAAGATTTTACTATTTAATTTTAGAATGGAGACTGTAGCCATGAAATCAGATGGCCGAGAATTAGAAAAGATCCTGAAGTGGAAGGTTACAGAAGAGCAGACTCAGTGTTGTCCATACTGTGGCATTCCCAATTACTTTGTATGCATTTGAAGGCTAGACAGTGAGAAATGTCATTTTCCAGGATAATTTTATTGGGTTTATGGACCACAAGAAAGACAAATAATTAAATTCTAGATCAAATCAAGTCTGAAGTCCCATTAGAAGCTAAATTAAATCTAAGCCATGACTTTTTGGGGATACTATAAGACAAATTTCGCTGATTTGACAGTACTGGTAGGAAAGATTTAAGGCAGTGGTTCCCAATGTTTTCCTACCCCTGACACTCAGCTATGGGGGTTGGAGGCATGGCTGCTCCCACTGCTTACGTTTTCAACAGCAGTGGTAATTGCGCTGTTTTTGCTGCTTTTTGCACAGCCTCCTCCAGGGCAGCAGGAGGCTTTTCAGATCATTTTCACTCCATTTTGGGTTTTTTCCCTGCTGCTTATCTGCTGCATTTTGGCAGCTAAACCATGGCTGTTGGGGACTTCCTGGTTCTGTGGTGTGAAACCAGGTACTGACATAAGTTCCACCTGGCACCGGAAGTCCCCAACTGCGCGGCTTAGATGCAGAAATGCAGTGGAGAAGCGGCCAAAAAATCCCAAAGTGGAGCAAAAATGCTCCAAAAAGCCACCCACCACCCTGGGAAGCAGCGGAAGCTGTGCAAGAAACCACAAAAATGGTGCAGTTACCACTGCTGCCATGGTAAGTGGCGTATTGGGACTTCTGGTGTGGTGGGAGCATCTGAAGGTGCAGGGATGTCCACCATGGGCCGTATTAATGAGCTCCATGGAATGCTTGTTCTGGATCCAAACTGTTATTTATATTGTTTTAGACTTTGCAGACTAGATCATAAGAGAGGATTTGAAACAGATACCAAAGTGTGCTTATTATTTTAAAAAGTCAACATTTTAAGAATGACACAAACATTTCCCTTTTGGTTATTGGTGTTTACTCTTTGTTAAATGCCCTGTTTTGAACACTGAGTAGTCTGGATATTTCGATATTTGTAATTCTTGTCATGCCTTGCATCCATGGTTCCTAGAATGATATATCACAGCTTAGAAAGCAGAATTCTCCTAGAGATGCAAATAGAAGAAAAACAATAAGAGCTTATTTTACTACCCCAGCCAGCTGAATATTGACCAGCTGTCTTCTTGAGAGAGAAATAGATGGTGAATAAGCTAGAGTCTAGTTTTCCAAGAAGCTCAATGATTTTCCCAAATCAATACAACCCATCAGGGCTCAGAACAAAGGCTGCAAGCGACGTGACAGTGATGGAAGTGGCCAGGGGTTCTTTTGAGTATTAAAGCACAACAGTCCATGGGGAAATAGACCCTTTTCAGTTACAATTTTCATTCTTCTGCCTGTGTCCTTTGGAAGATGTCTTTCAGGTTTTTAAAAAAGGGGGAAAGGATTCAAGGATTCTATTCTTGATAGTCAGGCACAATAGCTTCAAAATAATATTTCTTTGTGTAAATGCTACTTATTCCATTAGTGGCTTAGTAACAGGAGTACGTCCTGGAGATTCTCCTTGTATGTGTTTGCTACGTCGTATAGCACAATCTATATCAAATCAAGCAGGTTACAGGGCTTATTATTTTACATGAGACAAGCGGTTTGTACAGAATGTATGTCTCAAAGGTTTATGATTGTAGCAGGAGCACACTAGGGCATAAAGTGTGTCATTATACTGCTTGTCGCTAATGCTGCCCTGTCTTCCTCGCTCCACTGCTGTGCTTTATTTGCTGAGATAAAATTCAGGGTGACTAATCACAGTTCTGTTCCAGATGGTTTGATTACAGGATGTGCTTAAAGGGTGATTCTTAAAACATACAGCCTAGCAGTAGATCTCTTTAAAACAATAATGTACACCCTCTTTCTTTTTTATGTATACCGTTATCTGTGGAAGTTGCTAATTTCAGACATTTCCAGTATTACATTTTGTGATACGCTTATACTTGACAGGCATGTGTGCTAGTTCTCAAATACAGTATGTCTTGGTAGTATAAGTTAATTATAGCCCTATAGATGTTAGAGGAATTAACCACTTTGTACTACATTTCTATACAATGAACTCAATGCTGTGAGTTACATGGAAAATTTTTGAACAACAACTTTGCAAACAGTGTTCTGGATTATTATTATTTTTAAAAATTCCCCTCATCACTTGGGATCAAAGTTAGTACGTGTTTGATTAATACTTAGTATAGACTATATTTTATCATGAAATCATTTGAGTTGAGAGGGAGAAGATTTAATATTGTCATGCCCCTTCTCAATGCAATATAAGCAATGAAAAATACAACTATCAGGATGGTGTATATAATTTTAGTATATTTAATTGGCAAATGAGCCAGGCTTCAACTACTCTACACATTTGTTTGGTAGAAGGGTAAAAATGATGGTGGGATATATAGGGAATATAATTTTAAAGTAAACCTAGCAAAAGTGCTCAAGGTGAAAAATGTAATGGATGGGTTTTAAACTCCATCACAAATCTCATTTCAATTTGACTCTCAGGTGGCTTCATGCATTTGTGCTCTTCTGATAATAATTTATTTCTATCATAATAGATCAGTGGATCATTCACATGATGAAACTTATAATTCCCATTGTAGCTCCAGGTGATAGGGTGGAAAACTTTTGGCAAATGTAGTCAGTCCTTTTATGTTGATAGTGAAGAAGCTAACCTCTATTAGTTTGGGGCTTACAACTTATTCTATCACATCATCTTTTACTAATATTTGTATTGGTAAAAGCTGGTAGGAACATCTGGGAAATACAGTACTGTATGTCACTTTCAATTTTACTTTTGTCAATGCACTTTATGTCCATCAAGAAGATCTTGTAGAATGCTACTGACATCACTGTTAATATCAGAACCCCTCTTGACTCACTTTATTCACATCTAGGCAGTTCATAGTATTTTATGGCAAGGTTTTGCCAGGTGTATATGCATATTACTATTAAAATTGACATAATTATGAGATGCAACCTGGGTGGAATGAGGCAGGGACTCTACATAGCTGAGACAATTAGTATTTATTTATTTAGATTTAGATGGCCACACCTATCGCCGTAGCGACTCTGGGCGGCTCACAATTCATAATCCACAATCACAATAAAATGGTCCGCCATCATTAAAAACCGTTTCACTAAAGAAATAAGGACCCAATTAAAAACCCATTATCAAAAGTATGCAAAAGAAACATAAACTAAATTCAGTTGTTTCTCCTCACAAGTAGAAGAAGTTGTGAACATGTACTTAAGCTCTGCCCTCTCCATTCTCGATGGCAAAGAAAGTCTGAACAAGTGCTGCTGAAAAGTGCGCTTATAATTCAGTAGAGCAGGAGTATGCTGCCTGACTCCTTCTCTTTCTCCTCATTTAGGTGAACTCCTGATGAAAATTATATTTGCCCTTCATTTAGGATTGTAATTGTGTGCTGTCAAATCAGAACTGACTTATAGCAACCCTATTCAGTTTTTCAAGATAAGTGAGGCATTTAAGGAGTGGTTTTATAAGGTCCATTTGCCCAATGGTAGTTTAATGGTAGAATTGGGGAATTGAACCCAGGTACCCTCATTCCTAGTCCATTATTACTCAAACCACTACACCATGCTGACTACCTTTTTAGGATAGAAGTGGTCAATTTTGCGGACTCCAGCAGTTGGTTTTCTGCTCTGGGACTTTCTATGAGGTGTGTACCATTTAAATCGACAAAACAAAAACGAAAAACCAAAGTGAAAGGGATAAAAAAATCCCCTTACACTTTTTAAAGATGGTATTTTTCTGGGGTTATGCCTTAATTAAACAATAGATCACTATTCCTGGAGGCTTCTAGGGGTAGCAGTTCACCTGTCAGAAAAGTTGGGGACTGAGGAAAATCTGGGCACCACATGTCTACCTAATCCACAACATGCTCACTTTACCAACTCTTTATTTGTGACCAGGATAGCTCAGTGGTTTAGGTATCTGGCTGTGGAGCCACAGGTTGGGAATTTGATTCTCCATTGCGTTCTCATGGAGAATAGCCATCTTGTGTAGTTATGTACAAATTGCACCGTGCTCCCAAAAGAAGGGGATATTAAACCATTTCTGTGTATTTTCTACCTAGAAAATATTGGAAAACATTGCCACAGATCAGTTGGTGCTGTTGTTGTTGGCGGTAGTGGTAGTAGTAGTAGGAGGAGGAGGTATCTGTGGGTAATCCTCTGTCTAGTTGATTATGACAACTAAAAAAAACCTTAAGCCAGGGGTTCCCAAACTTTTCGGGCCGTGGGCTGGTCACGTGGTTGAGCGGGGGCCAGTCATGTAGTTCCTCCCATCAGAATTAGAAATAAAACACACCCACGCATGCACAAAACATTGCCATAAATGCAACCGCAACTGTTGCAAACATGTTTATGACAGCTGCAGGTCATTTACAGTAGCGTTTTGTGAATGCAAGGCGCATTTTACTTCCACTTCCGGGAGCAGCAAGGGTGGTGCAAACCGGATGATTTGGTACCATGGGCCTGATCTGGCCCATGGGCCGTAGTTTGGGAACCCCTGGCTTAAGCCATTTGGCATATAGAGCACACGGTGTTTTCATTATATCCATTTCCATCTACCACTGTTGCCTTTCCAGTTGCATGCTTCCTGGTGAAGCAGTTTTTTCACTTGACCCACTTCTACAGTAAGCTTGCTGAGCTAAATGCTCATACTTCATTGCTTGCTCCAAGAGAACGAAGGGGGAAAGCAGATGTGTGCTGTGCCACGCAATGAATCAATCTTCCTCCAGTCTTTCTCTGATCCAGAAGGAATACATCTACTTCACTGATTTTTGTTCCCTGTACTTTTGTAATTATAACGAGAAATGCCTGAATGTATAGCTTGCTTTCCTACCATAAAAGCAACTTGAATTTATTAGGAACACTCCACGTTCCATTAGGAAGTGAAAAGTGAATCTCAGAGTTAAAGTATACCTGAATCTAAAAGGATAAAGCCATGATTGAGTTGGAATATGCCTCTAAAATATGAATTTTAAATATGCAATTATTTAAAAACTGGGTATATTTACAGTTTCCACTGAAAAGACAATTGTTTATTGTTGCAGCAAATACCTGTAAAACATATGGTTTGTTTACACTGATATTTTATATGTTGTTAAGATTTCCTAGTGAACTTTCTTTATTCTTCCCATGTAGGGTTTTGCATATTTCATTCACAATTTTCCATTTTACAGTTAGAGGGAGAGTTGTAATTTGGAGATGTGAACTCATCGGATGTACTCATTTGGACAGTGTGACATAATCCAGTCCTTGTCAGCCACCTAAAAACACCTGGGTATAAGCTATTACGGCTTTCAATCATTCACTGAACTCAGGTTTCATTGCAGCTCGGCCTTTCTAAAGCTCCGTCCCATTTTTTTTCCTTGACCCAAGGAAGAGTTTGGTTGGTGTGTAGGACTGGATCTGCTTGCATATATAAAGATGGTGCAGTTTAGCAGGGAGTAACCTTTCGTCATTTTGACTAAGCTTGGTTAGAGCAAATAAACCAGGGTGTGATTCTAGCAGCAGAAAGCATTTGGCTGAGCCTCTCTTGTACCTGAGATTATTCTTTTTCCCTTCCCCCTCATTTTGTTGCTTACTGTTTGCATAGGAGTGTGGTGTTACATCACTCCTTTGCTTTTGTGTGTGTGTGTGTGTTTTTTTTTTTGCTTGTGTGTGTCTGTGTGTGTGCGCGCGCGGCCTGTGCTGCAGTGCTCAACCTAGCCAATCACATAGCAGCATTTCCAGCGCACCCTAGCCAATCCAGAGCCTGCCTTTGCTGGAACTATGAGGCCCTGAGGGGAAGGCAATAACAAAAGCCTTTCACTGCAGACAAATGTTAAGTGTCTGTGCAGACTTTTCCTGTTTTTAATTTTATTACTCCAAGAATGGAGGGCTTGTTGTTTCTTTTCATGTTTTCCCTTTGAAGCAATTTTAATTATACATTTGTGCTACATTAGAGACCTAAGAACAAAGTGAAGCCAGCCTACTGTATCTTAAGCTTTAAAAAAAAAAAACACGGTAACCTTCTGGCAGTACCACTATATTCCAGTGCTGTAAATATAGCTGACATGCTGAAGAATTTTAAGCAGTTGGAAAGGTCTCTTACAACACCACACATGGTGCCCTAGAGCGCATATGATGAGAAAAACAGACCACTCTTTTTTCCCCCTCCGTAAAGTGTGTTTTTCCAACAACTAAATTTGCCATGAGCAGAAAAGAAGCATGAAAATAAGCAAGTTTAATTGCTGTTAGTTTTACCTCAGCAAAGATTTAATCCTTCATATCCGGAATTTGCTTTTTTTGTGGGGAGAGGGGGAAAGAACATATTAACCAGGATACATATTGTATACGGGAGTCCTGTTGTCATTTTACAATAACAAGCTAAAACCATGCAGAGAAGCTTTCCCCCACTCACCCCCCATATACTGTTGAAAATGCTTAAAGGAAATCCCTTCTTGCCTAGTACTTTAGCTAATAGCATTTCAAAATACTTTCCTGCTGTTAAAAGGACCCTGTGGAAATAAGTTGTAAGTTACATGTTTTCTTTACATTGGTGCGGCAGTCTGGGGAAAGGTTTAATGCAAAATTAGAAATCACACTGGTGACGTAAAAGCAAGCCAACAAGCTGGAAACATGAGGCACGAGTTCATTATTTATTTTACAGTATGTCTTTATTATTTCACTGGTTAAAAACAGGAATTCAAGCTAGTGACTGAAAGCTGCAGTATGAGACTTAAAAACTCATTCAGATATGGCGGCTGATTTTAAATATGTGGAAAGAATTTGTTGTAACTAAATCATGATGCTTTTCAAGGCTTTTTCATCATATTTTAATATCCAAAACCAGAAATGGGTGTTATAGGTTTATATACTGCATCTAATGAATTAGAAATGTCTGTTGTGTTCAGTAGCCCATGGGCCTAAGTGTTATAAATGGTCTTTATCTGTGAGAGGAGGAACAATGAGAAGCCGGATAGCTTTTGTTTGTTTGTGTAGTAAAGGATTTGGGAAGATGTGTTGGCAAACTGATTTTTAGCTCTTTTTTCTGTATAAAAATAATAACAATATATAAAGGAGGATATTTGAAAATGGTAGTGATATTGTTTTTCCTCCTAAAATTTGCATGTGTAGTTTGTAGTAGAGAAAAATGAAGGCTATCCCAGTTGCAGTGTAAATAACGCATATGTATTGGCTCTGTTTAACTTTAATAGCACAGTATAGGATGCATAATTTGTGATGTGTCTTTAAAATATATATAATTCCAAATAATAAAAGTCACAGATTATTTAAAGTCACCTCCTGCTTTTAAGTGCTAACTGATTGCCAAACAAATGCAATTATGAGCAATAATAGGAAAATTAAAGATTAATGTTGCTTTTTTAAACCTCTAGAGCGAAGCAAAAAACATTTCCTTTTCACAGCTTTATTTTGACTATTCTCTTTTTGTACCTTGTCTATACACACTTTTCTGGGTTTTTTAATTAGGGTTTCTGAAACCCAGAAAGAAGCATCTATACTGCAACCTCTGATAGCAAATAAGAACAGATTTCTTTCTTTCAAGTATATTTTTAAAAATATATTTTCACAGTGATAATATTTGGGGTGTAGAGCCCTGTAGTTCTAGTACACAGACCCAAGGCAGGGATGAATACTTTTATTAGACCTGTAAATGTTAGCTTTTGACCCAATACAGGTCTTCATCAGTCTGAGAACAATGGAACAGGGAATTATGTAGGAAAAAATATACAAAAGTTCCAAAAATTAAGGCCAGATGTGTGTGCCAGGTTCATTAGTAAAAAGGAAGTTTCAAAATGGAGTCTGCAGACTTAAGTCAGAGTTGCACCACATTTTACTTCCACTTCTGGGAGCGACGAGGGCTTTGCGGGCCAGATGTTTTCTTACTGACCAGGAACAACTCTGTCTTGTCTAGATTACTGTATCTGCCGATGTATAATATGCACTCCCCCTCCCCCCCAATTAAAATACACTGGAAACACAGAGTGTGTCTTATACTCTGATGTGTTTTATATGCCGGCAAATATGACAGTTTTCAATTTGTTAGCCCTTATCCAGTCCATCATTGACAACAGACACTGATCCAGGCTCGGAACAGTTTCCTTAGAATCAGATGGAAAGGAGAGCATACTAATGGCACCAAATCCCCAAAACTCTAGACAATCTCTCCCATTGGTTTCATGTAGACATTGAATAACATGCGGGACAGGACTGAGCCCTGAGGGATACTAAAATGTCACTCCCACTCTTGTTGGACAAAGAGTTGCCAGTCATTCTGTCATTCAGTGATAATATTTTTTTCTCTTTTATCTTCAGGTGTCCTAGTTGTAAATGTGACATGGAGGAATAAAACCTATGTTGGAACATTACTTGATTGCACAAAACATGATTGGGCTCCTCCCAGGTAAGCATACTTGTTAGTCTGGTTTATCTCATTTTCCTCTTTCAGATCTTGACATAACTGGACAAAGACTAATAAAAGATTTTGTATAATTGAAACCATGTATGAAAAGAGTAGACTCTTAGGTAAGGTAAAATGGACATTGAAGGCAGATGTTTTATTCTGCAGTGTTAGAACTGACATAGCTATTAAAGTACCACATCTCATGCCTTAAGGTCCATAGAAGGTGGCATGTTGTGGGTGTTTCTACCTCCTAAGACCAGTGTCAGTCATCCTCGTTGTGGCATTTTATAGCAAAATGCTTTATAGCATTTTGCTGAGGGAGTGGTGCCAGTGATGTCCCTTTCTTTCTTTAGCAGGCTAATCCAAATCTTAACAAAAGCTGGTGTGGTATAATACTTAGAGAGTTGGGCTAGGTAGGACTTTGAAGATTTGAATTCAGATCCTTACTTGACTGTGATGCTCTGTGGCTAACTTTCAGCTAGTCAGTCTCAATCATTCAGCCTGACCTACCTTACAAGCTTATGTGATAACTTGACGAGGAGAACTCTCTCTCTCTCTCTCTCTCTCTCTCTCTCTCTCGCTCTGTGTGTGTGTGTGTGTGTGTGTGTGTCATTAAACCCATTGGAGAAATTGTGAGATACCAGTTAATAACTGCACCACCAACAAGAACTCTTTATGCTCTATGCTACTGTTTTATCATATTATTTGTGTCTGTTATTTTCTTACTTTCTTGGATTTTAATCTTGGTTTTAAGTGCTGGGAAGATAGGTATAAGTGTACAACAGGAAATATAGAAATAAATCTCTTCCATAAGATTTGTATAAACTCCCATTTGTTTCAAAATAAATTTTATTAGAGCGTCTTTCTTCCTGCTGAGGTTCTTTCTGGCCTGCATATTGATGTCATATATGCTTAGGCACTCTTTTTTTTTTTACAGTGTTACTGTCTGATTTGTCTTTGTTTAGTTTTTTTTAACCTTGTTTACTTAATGCTGGTTTTATTGACCTAGGTTTTGTGAATCACCAACAAGTGACCTAGAAATGCGAGGAGGTCGGGGCAGAGGGAAACGGGCAAGGTCTGCAGCGGCTGCTACTGCACCTGGAACAGACATCAGCTTTACAGAGTCCAGAGGACTGCAGAACAAGAGCAGAGGTGGTGCCAATGGAAAAGGGAGACGGGGCAGCCTTAATTCTAGTGGCCGCAGGACACCCCCAAATTGTGCCATAGAGGATGTCAAAGTTAGCCCTTTGTCAACCAATAAGAGGAAGAACAAGCCACCCATGGAGCTAGATTTGAACTCCAGTTCAGAGGACAATAAATCTGGAAAGCGGGTTCGTACCAATTCTAGAAGCACTCCAACTACTCCCCAGGGGAAGCCAGAGACTACTTTTTTGGACCAAGGCTGTTCTTCTCCCGTTTTAATTGATTGTCCCCACCCCAATTGCAACAAAAAGTACAAGCACATTAATGGATTGAGGTATCACCAGGCTCATGCACATTTAGACCCAGAAAATAAACTGGAATTTGAGCCTGATAGTGAAGATAAAATCTCAGATTGTGAAGAAGCGCTTAGTAATGTGGCACTTGAATGCAATGAGCCAAGCACAAGTTTATCACATTTTGATCAACTGAAGGCACCAACATCTCCTTGTTCCCTCAGTACCCCCGGGACGCCAAAGGGGAAAAGGGAACAGGCTAATAATGGCAGGAATTCTGGGAAAAAGAGGGGATTAAACAGTGAATTGAACAGCCTACCAGTTATTTCTAATATGAAAGTAACATTGGAGAACTGCTCGGTGGCTGAAAGCAGTTTGGCCACTGAAATGCCCAAATTGGAGGCTGAAGGACTAGTAGACAAGAAGACTATGGGAGAGAAAGACAAAGGCAAAAAAGCCAGTAATTGTAAAATAGAGAAAAACCTTTCCAAGCTTAAAACTGCCAGGCCGATTGCACCAGCTCCCGCTCCGACACCACCTCAGTTAATAGCTATACCCACGGCAGCCTTTACAACCACCACAACTGGTTCAATACCAGGGTTGCCCTCACTAACAACTACTGTTGTGCAGGCTACACCAAAGAGCCCTCCGTTAAAACCTATTCAACCAAAGCCCACAATTATGGGAGAGCCAAGCACTGTAAATCCAGCTCTCACGTTACTCAAAGACAAGAAGAAAAAAGAAAAGAGAAAGCTAAAGGACAAAGAAAGCAAAGAAAGTGGAAGTCCTAAAATGGAACTGAAGCTGGGAAAGTTAGAGGACACAAAGGGGTCTGGGAAAGAGATTGCTGGGCATTTCTTAAAGGAGCATCTCAGCAAGAATGAAGTGTTAGCTAATGGTGTGTCAGAGTCTCAAGAGAGTCGGATGGCAAGCATTAAAGCTGAGGCTGATAAGGTTTACACTTTCACAGACAATGCTCCCAGCCCTTCTATAGGGAGTGCCTCGAGAATGGAATGCAGCACTTTGGTGAATGGGCAGTCTTCAATAGCACCATTACATGTGTTGACACAGAATGGAGCAGAGAGTGCTTCTGCTAAAACCAACAGCCCAGCTTACTCTGATATCTCTGATGCGGCAGACGATGGTGGCTCTGACAGCAGGTCAGAGGGCATGAGGTCAAAGGCCAGTTCCCCTTCAGATATTATTTCTAATAAGGAGAGTGTTGTGAAAGGGCATTCCTCAACGCCTGCACCACCACCTCAAGTCAAAGAGTCTCATTCTCCATATTACCATGGTTACGATCCTTATTATTCTCCAAGCTACATACATTCCGGACAGGTTGGCACACCTGCAGCTGGGAACAGCAATAACTCGCAGGGAATGAAGATAAAGAAGGAAACCGAGGAAGAAGAAGAAAAGAAAGACAAGGCTGAGCCAGCAGAGTCCAAAAAAAGTGAACCCAGTCCCACTAACTTGCAGCCTCAACACCAGTCTGTCATAACCCAGAGGCATCCTGCACTCGCCCAGTCACTTTACTATGGCCAGTATGCTTATGGGCTTTACATGGACCAGAAGTCCTTAATGGCCTCTAATCCAACTTACAGACAGCAGTATGAAAAATATTACGAGGACCAGAGGCTGGCAGAGCAGAAAATGACACACAGTGGTGGGAGAGAGTGTGAGAGGAAAAATGAGCTCCCCTTAAAAGACCCAGGGAAAGATGAGAAGATGAAAAACATTCCCTCAGCTACTATCTCAAAAGCGCCGTCAACGCCCGAGGCCAGTAAAAACAACACTAAAATGGGGTCATCCGTCCCTAATAAAACAGAGGAGACAAGCAAATCACAGATTCTTTCCAATCACCAGCAGCCGATTCAGTCTGATAGTTTTAAAGCAAAGCAAATGGAGAACCACCAGCTTATAAAGGAGGCTGTAGAAATGAAATCTGTAATGGACTCAATGAAGCAAACTGGAGTAGATCCGACAACAAGGTTTAAACAGGTGAGACACCAAGGATCCTACTTTCAAGCCTAGATGGTTCATTAACAGGCAATACAAGGATTTTGAAATACTGTAGTCTAGGTTTTAATCCCATGTGCACTCCCTGATAGTAGCCCTATTGACAACAGTGGGACTTGTGCATACGATTGTGTGTGTCTGCGTGTTTATGCATGTGTGCATTGAATTTTTGTACTGCCATAATTAGAGCAAATGTACTACTCTGGGCAGCTCACAACATTTCAAAAACCAGCAAAACTACAAAAAACTAATAAACATTAAATACAAAAAATTACATATAGTCAGTCATATCCAGATGGCTACTGTAAATTCAAATTACCCCTATATCTTAAAACCGTATACCCTGCCTATTTAATGAGCTCAGTAGCCCAGGTCAAAATCAATGTTATATAATTTGTTTATAAGTGAGAATAAACAAGTGAAAACACATGATGAAAAAGATACATTTTTAGTTGTTTCCTAAAGGCAGTTAAAGATAGAGCTGAACTTATTTCATATGGTAAATTATTCCATAATTTCAGTGCTATCTCAGTCATAATGTGAGGTCTACAGCAGAAAATACTCTTCCGTTAGTCATAGCTTTCTTTACTTTTTTAGGAGTAACTAGAGAAAAAGTTAGGAGCCTCATTGCCCGATATGCTGTAGTGGTGGAAATAGGCTCCCTGCAGCATAAGAAGGAACTACTATTACTAAGCTGATGAGTGCTCTGGAAGCATGTCTTACAGAGAGATGCTCCTGCAGACAGCATGGTCCTAAACTGTTTAGGGCTTTAGAAGTCTTGACATGGGACTGACATAGCACTGGTCGCCCTGCTGGATGATCTTCTGAAAGAGATTGACAGGGGTAACTCTTCACTATTGGCCCTCTTAGATATCTTAGCAGTCTCTGACACTGTCAACCGTGGTATCATCCTGGACAGACTTTCGGGGTTGGGTATCAGTTGCCAGACTTTGGTCTGGCTCCTGTCCTTCCTTGGGGGAACAGCTAGAGGAGTTGTTGTCGGATCCCTTGGTACAACAATATGGAGTGTCTCAGGGTTTGCTGTCTCACTGATGCTATTCAACATCTATGTTAAGCCTCTGGGATAGGTTATCAGGAGATTAGGAGTTCACTGTCATCATTGTTTTATGGAATAGATTATGAATAAATAATGGCTTTGGGGTAGCTATTTTCCTTCTCTGATTTACTGCATCTGTAGCCCTTTTGTTGAAGAGTTCAGTGTTTTTTATAAAATATAACCGAATGCCCCCATGTATTGCTACTCCTTAATTACTTTTTCAGACAGTTTATATTTTAGTCTCTTCTTTAAAGCAGTGTTTGCCAACCTTTGGTTTTTGGACTTCAATTCCCAGAAGCCTAAGTCAATTAAGCACTGATCAACCAATGTACTGACTTAGGCTTCTGGGAATTGAAGTCCCCTGTCGAGTGTGTGCCCCACATTGGGAACCACTGCTTTAAAGCAATATAATTATTTTGTGATGATCATGGGTGTATAAACTAGCTAGATTCAAAGTATTTATTTTAGATCTGGCCCATGCCATGAGCTTTGTATGGAGGATATATTTTTTAACAAATTCATTTGAACAGAAGTACTTGTTGTCATAACAATGCAGTAAAACCTCGCATAAAGAGTGCCTTGCTTAAAGACTAACTCATTTAAAGAGCAGGATTTTCTCTGAATGGTCGCTTCGCTTAACAACTAAAACCAACCAAAAACTCGCTTAACAACTAAATCGGGGTTCGTAATGCCCCCTGCCAGAAGTTACAATTGGTCACTTACAATGGTTTTTCGCTTAAAGAGCAAACTTGCTTAAAGAGCAGTTCCATGGAACGCATTATGCTCTTTAAGCGAGGTACCACTGTACATCCAGTTTCTAAAGAGGTTTGCTTTAGGATGAGGTCTGCAGGTCTGAAAACGTAAGCCTTCAATTAATTATGCAGTCCTTTGGATCTTGGCCAGTATGTCTTTTATTACTTCATTGCTGCTGGTTTCAGTTTTAAGCTCTTCCTAGCTTGTTAAAACTAAAATGAGTATACATGCAACAAATGACAGTTCTACTTGTAATATAAAGTATATTTATAATCGTTTCATTAAATTTAAAGTGCTTAAATTTCATAAATACACCAAACTATACAGTTGCCTTTGCTGACTTGTATATATTTTGTATCTTTGTTAGCCGCCCAGAGTCGCTTTGCGAGTGGGGCGGCATACAAGTTTAATAATAATAATAATAATAATAATAATAATAATAATAATAATAATAATAATAATAATAATAATAATAATAATAACTTTTCATTTTAATAAAGTTGTAAAGTTTAGCTTAGACTTTTTTTAAAAAAATAGTTTTTCTCCAGATTATTTCCCCTTCATTCCTCGCCCCCTTAATCGTCTGGAAATATTGTTTTTCTACAATAGACAGTCTCCTAATTTTCAAACTGGTCACTGCACACCAAATTGGGTTTGCAGCTTATAGTGTTTCAAAAGCGTCATGAGACATGACAGAGGAGCTGCTTTTTCACAAGATTAAGGCAGAGTCTATTATCGTTTTTGGTTTATATCTTTCTGCTGTCATGCTCACCCCATGACCAATCCAGAGATGAAGTCTGTTCTTTTATAATATGATTAAGAACAAATCCATGTGGTTTTTTTCCTTTCCTTCCCATATAAGGACCCTGATACAAGAACATGGCATCATTATGTGTATCAGCCAAAATATCTTGATCAGCAGAAATCAGAGGAACTTGAACGTGAAAAGAAGTTAAAAGAAGATAGCCCCAGAAAAACACCTAACAAGGAAGCCCAGTTCTCCAGCCTTCCTGTCTCGTTAAACAGCATTAAAGAGGAGCCTAAAGAGATGAAGCGTTCTGATTCCCAGTCACTGGAGGAGAACAAGATAAAAAATGATGACCGAAAGACTCCTGTAAATTGGAAGGAGTCTCGGGGTACTAGAGTAGCTGTTTCCTCTCCAATGGCTCAGCATCAGTCATATATACAATACTTGCACGCTTACCCTTATCCACAGATGTATGATCCTAATCACCCTGCGTATCGTGCCGTGTCTCCTGTTCTCATGCACAGCTATCCAGGTATGTACTGAATGCAGTTATGCAGGCATAGATGGGACAGGGGCCTCTCTATATTGACACTGCCAGTTAGCAACAAAGGAAAATTAGACATTTTGCAGATGACATTTGTTTTGCAAAGTTCTAGGAGTGAAAGAGATTTAACACAAGCTGTTACTTTTTTATGAACTGTCAACATTCCCAGTTTCCACATTCAGTGACATGTTGCTATGGTCGTTATGCTGACAGATAGTTTATTGCCTGTAAAAATATTCTCAGCGCTTACTGTCAGAATCATTATAGTTGCTATTCCTTTCAGTTAAGAGGATGCATAAATGTTTGAAATGGCTTTGAGTCAACCCTCTTTATAATTTCCATTCATTAGATTGAATTAAGCTGAGGTGGGAGTGAACAGTGAAACTGCTTGAATGCAACTTTTTAAATCTAAAATTGATACGTTTTTAATTGCCTGTCCCCAAATGTAGACAAAAATGTGATACGGCTTTTGCTGTCTTTATCTGCAGGGGCATACCTCTCACCAGGATTTCATTATCCTGTTTATGGAAAGATGTCTGGGAGAGAAGAGGTAGAAAAAGTTAATACCAGTCCTAGCATCAGTGTAAAATCAACCACTGAATCGAAAGCACTGGATCTGTTGCAGCAGCACGCCAATCAGTATCGCAGCAAGTCTCCTACGGTAAGAGAGGTCTTGTTCTCAGGAATTGCACATATTAGCAACATTCGAAGCTGCCTGATAGGGAGACAGACACTTAGCCCATCAAGCCCTCTGTTGTAGCTCTCTGAGAATTTTTCTACTCCTTCCTAGAGATCCTCTTTTTCGTTGGGAGTCTCTGATCCAAGTATTATCCAAGTCTGACCTTACATAGCTTCTGAAACCAGAGGAAATTTGTGTATTCAGGATAATATAAGGGCACCAGGGAAGGTGAGAGTTTGAGAACAAAAGAATGATGGCATTCTTTTGAAATAGCTGGGACTTCAGAATGCTCCATATATACTGTGCCTGTCAGCCTACCTCTTCCCTTTCAGAGGGACTTGAATGACAGCATCTACCTAGCCAGTGATGGTGAACCTTGGCCCTCCAGGTGTTCTTGAACTTAAGTTCCCAGAAGCCCTGATCAGCAGGAGTGCTGACTTGGGCTTCTGGTAATTGAAGTCCAAGAACACCTGGAGTGCCAAGGTTCACCATCACTGACCTAGGCTATGTCTGTGGAGAGAGAATGACTCTTCAGCTTCATGGAATGTTATATGTCTTAAAGTAACTGCACACACATGTGCGTTCAAAAATAATAAGTTAGTATTCTGCAAAACAAAATACCAAAGTCCACTGGTTTGAATAGGAATTCATATGAATAGATAGCTGGTATTTCAGTTTGCATTATGTTAAGAACTTATTTGGGAACAAAACAATGAGCTGCCATTCAGGAGCTAAGTTAAGGGAGAATAAGATGTATTTTTAAAGTATCGATATTTATATATGAATTGGATGTGTTTTACTGTAAAAAGAGACAAAAACATGCAAGAGTGAAACTACAAGGTTTATACATAATCTCAAGATAAAAAGACAGTGATTATTTGGCCACGGGTTGCATATTAACTAAAATAGTATACAGTGATACCTCATACAACGTCCAAAATTGGTTCCACAAGTTTGGACTTTATACGGATTTGGACTTTGTATGAGGCATGTAAAATCCTAGCTGTGATGCCTCATACAATGTCCAAATCCTTGCCACAATGCCTCGTACAACGTTGTTTCCATAGAGATACATTGTACTGCAACAGCACAGACTTCAGGGCAAAGTCAAAGAAACAGACAGGAAACGGACACAACTTTAAGAAATCATTGTCTAAAGGCTAAAAACATTACAGAAACATGTCAAACAACCCTGATTGTCCAAGAACCTGAAGAATGCTGCAAAAATCCCAGGAATGCTTCTAAAAATTCTGACGAAAAAATTCAAAAATATCCAAAATCATGCTCAAAACCACTCCTAAACACTCTTCGCCTCGTGCAAAACCCACAAGAGCAATGCACGCATGCGTCCTGCCTTTTATACCGCCCAGGCACAATGCAACCTGGGAAAAACCCCAATGCCTCATACAAAGTTGCAGCGACTTTGCATGAGGCAACATTTTCCAAGGAATTAGGCGATGTATGAATTTGATGTTGTACAAAGCAGACTTTGTATGAGGTATTACTGTATATACTGTACTAGATAAAGGACCACAGTAATCCATTCTGTAAATTTCCTTCATTGTTGCAATAATCTGATCAAAATGAAAGCAATTTGGGGAAATTTAAAAATTGCAAAAGCCATTTGTCCTAAACTTTTAACAATATGGTTTTTTTGCCTCTCAAGCCAAGCAAATGCTAGTTTTGTTCCCAGAAGAAAATTAAGAAAATTGACACAAGCAAAGGGTCCAGACATAAATACCATAAAAAGACATCAACTAAATGCAAAATACAGTAGTTCAAATCCACGTAGCTGGGGAAAAAATTGTAGATCATAATGTGATCTTGACTGAAATATTCAGCATCCTGAAATAACACATTGTTTTAATTCCTGGCCATTGTCAGCCTGTGGAAAAATCTACCGCTGAGCGTGAGAGGGAAGCGGAGAGAGAACGAGATCGTCATTCCCCTTTCAGCCAGCGGCATCTGCATACACATCACCACACTCATGTTGGGATGGGTTACCCACTAATTCCGGGGCAATATGATCCCTTTCAAGGTAAGCAGGAGCTTCTTACTTTGAAGCCATTGAGCTGGATGAACTCATTTTGATAACTTGGTATGAAAAATAATGCTTAATCTAGGAATCAGGATATAGCAGTCTTGCAATTTAAGTTCTATCTCATATAATACTATCTTTTAAAAATAAATATCTCTCTAATATGGTTGATGTACGAGGTAATATATTGTAAGCATTTTCAAAGCATGGTGTGAATTTGGATTACCCTGATAAAAGAGATCTAACTGATTCTCTTTTCTATTAATTATTTTGTGCAAAAATATAAACAGCATGATGTGGAGCAAACCTCTGAAACGAGCTAGGGGTTTCTTTCGGCAAAAAAAGACTCACCACTCTTAACATATTTTTGTCTCCAAAACTAGGGATATTTTAACTGGCTACATATTAATGGAGGTTCAGAGTATGATAGACAAAGGCGCTTTGGAGCTTTTTTATTCTCTCTATGTCGCTATATTCTGGCAATATAAAAAGGAAGGTTTTTTTTTAACCTGCTGAAAAGAGGTGCTAAAAAGAGCTGCTATAGTGTTCACAACTTAAATAACTTTAATTCATTATGTTCCCTCAATGCCTTGGCGGTTCTTTTCTTTCTTGTGTAGAAGTCTTGACTGTTTCAAAATGCAATTCAATGGTTCCATGTGCCCTATGGGATACATTATGTGCATTCAAAAAGGGGGGGGGAAATTAAAATGAGAGCTATTATGAAAGTATTATGTTCCTAGAAGCTACCACATAACTCACTGTGACTTTTGAATCTTGTTTTTTTTTCCTGGTGCCTATTATTTCTACTGAGTTTCCTTTTCAGAATTTCATATAAGCCATTTAGCACCATGCAGTGCAGTACTTGGAAAGGAATACAATAAGGAGGAATGCCTTCTTCCCTTATAAAATGCCTATTAGGCGGAATGTTAAAAAGGCCTGCTGGTTAGAGCAGGCAGGCAGGTTTTTCTCCTTCTGCTTGCCTGCAATAATTATGCATGCCTTCTGCACAGAGTACAGTGCTGTTGTGATTCATGTCTTGTTAAAACGGAGGTCTGTGGCTACTATCAGACTCTCTTGACTACCAGCAAACAGAGGAAATGCATCCACTGAGATATATTCTTTCACCTTTCCTCCAGGGCTGACCTCTGCTGCCCTTGTTGCCACTCAGCAGGTGGCTGCTCAAGCATCTGCATCGGGTATGTTCCCTGCACAAAGAAGGTAAGTATCCTGTAAACCTTTAGTTATTCACAGAGAGCCCTAAGAAAGCCCTTAACAGGGAGAAGAGAAAGCACATTGCAATGTTTCACAATAGAACTCTAGGTAGATTTTACTACTTACAAGTCAGATGCTTTGAATGGTTGACAGTAACAATATTCTGCTCACACCAATGTTTTCCACTGAGTAGTTGTTACAATAGGTCAGGCAAAAGGAACTGCAGAATGAACTTGCCAAAAGGTGCCTTCATTTTAACAGTTTCACATCTGGTCCAGACATGGAAGAAGAAGAAAGATAGATAGTGTATATAATTCAACATTGAAGTGGACTATGCTTTCCTGAAATATTTGAACATATCATGTCAAAGCAAGTCCTTTAGAACACCAGGGAATAGGACTTCAGAATTAATTTGGTGTGTGTAGTCATCTATTCTCCTTTGTAATTCACACATTCATCTCCTTCTGACCTCTACATATACATGTAAGAAACAATGTGTTAGCAGAAGATATGGACAGCAGCTTCAGTTCACATAGCATGCAGAATGCATAGCTTTATAAGTGATACACATGCTTCTAAACAGATTACTTTCCAGCCGTTAGAAGAAAATTGAAATCTTATGTGTAATCAAACCCAAGTTAATTTGAGCTTTTCATGCTAAAGTGACTCACTTCCCCCCACTGTTACATATTTTTAACTTACATGATTGAAAATACTTTACTCTAAAACAGTCTTTTTTCTTTTATTTTTCAGAGAATGATAAATATGGGAAGTATACATCTCATGTGACTGGATCACGTGAAAAAAGCGCTTTATTACAGACATCAGTTCCATGGTGTTAATTTGAAATGCCTTAATGGCAGGCAAAAACCAGTCATTTCATTTTTGTAAATTGCAGATTTTTATCACAGAGTAACAAATGTTGCTGTATTTAGACTTCTGTTTTATATATATATATATATGCTTATATATATAAATATATATATATTCTTTACTTTTTTGTATTGGTAATCAGGCTTACACAAAGAGCCTGCTGCTAAGTTGTAAACCACAAAGTAAATGGGGAAAAAGTGTATTTGTCTTGTTTAGAAAGCGTTAACGACAAAAGGTTGTTTGTTTCTGTTTTATTCCTTTTTGCTTTTCAAAATTTGTAAATAACTAACGTTATGTATCTGTGTGCCTGAACCTTACATATTCTTCTAATATTGCCCACAACCCTCCATAGAGGCTAACTGTGATGACGATGATGAAACTTTGGTACAATTTAGATGTCTATTTGGTGGCTCCTATTAAGATGCATCAGTGTAAAATGTTACTGTATTAACTGTTTCATTGTAATTGTGTATTGTGAAGAATATACATTTGGAAGGCATGGGCTTGCCAGTACCACAAAAACTGTGTTGTACATAGTGTATAGATTTAAAATGGGAAAATAATGAGCATCTGTGAATAATGAAATGTCCTTTTTATAATCTTGAATGGCAAATAACCCAATAGCCTGCATACCAGAAGACGTCTGTGATTGTTCTATTACTTGAATAGTCCTGCAGTCTTTTTTTTAATGTTTACAATTATCCCGTTTTAGAAGAGAGACTTTAATGCCATTGCCTGGTTACTTGTTTTATGCTGTAATCTAGTTTATTTTATGTAAAATGTATATTGAATGCTTTCATTTTTATACCTGCCTTAAATAATTTGGCAATCAGAATTTTTTTAAAAAATGCTGTTTTTGTACCATCTGGTGTCATCTGACTGACTTAGAATATGTTGGACTTGGGGCATTTTATAACATAGACATAAGAACTCCTGAATGGATTTCATAAAGGGCATTACAGTGCACTGGATAAGAAGTGTTACTTTCTGATTCCCTGACTCAAGTGTATTAGAATTGGCTTGACTGTCATGGCTGTAACCTTGGAACACAGAACTATAAACTTGTTGGGGAGCACAGGGGTATTAATGATGTGCAGGAGAGCACCACTGATAGCATGTGTCTAGTCAAAACAGCATTCTAAAAGCCATTACTGATAGGAGGAAGCGGTCCAAGCAAAAAGGTATAATTTTTTGAACTGATTCTTCAATTGGGACCATATTGTGGTAATAGACAGTATGGACTTTGCTGCGTACCAAATTTGGAGAAATTGGGACAAATACTTGTAAAGTTCTAAATTTTGATTTTAAAGTTCACAGCCCACTGTGTACCCATTTTCAAACTATTATTTTGTGGAATGTAGCAAGTTCAGTAGTTATTTTTCAAATGCTTATCAAATATGAAGATGTTTCATTATGCTGTTTAGAAGAAACATAGCCTTAGACATGCTTGTTCTTCATAGGAAATCTTTCAAAAACTCAGGTTGTGTGTGCTTACTAAAATATTCTGCAGCAATTGCCCAAGCTTCTTATCAGTACTTCAAGAAATAAAGGAGTCTCATTGAGAAGAATGGGGCTTATTTCTGTCAGGATGATATACAGTACTAGGACTTCAACTTTACCACCGGATAACCTCTTGATAGCACACAGACTAGGGAGCTAGAAATAGAGAGAAAGAAGGGCTGGACAAGAGAGAAGCTTACAAAGGTAGAAGCCATAGAGGTAGGGGGAAGCTGTGGAGAGAGGAGAGGACCCATCAAGAGAAAATACAGAAACTAGAAAGGAGGAGGAGATAGAGAGGCAGCCAGAAAGAGACAGGTTGTTCACAACCAGCCATAGCTACTGCTTACTCCTGTTTGAGTGAGAAGTGATTAACTGAAGAAAAAAGGAGTCCGTTCTGAGATTTTTCCCTTGCTTGACTTCTATTTGGAAATAATAGTGAGCATAAGAGATGATCCTGTAGAGACCATTGTGACTGCTGACAATGATGTCATCAACATGCAGGCTGTCCTTTGTAAAGCTTGGCATCACTTTTCCTGTTAGCAATGTGGGTGTGATAATGCAAAGTAATAATACACTAATTCCTGTCATTTTGAATCATGGATAGAAAAGCAATAGTTCACGTTTATAAAGTGGAAGTTTTTGAAGGATTGGATTCTCTCTAATATCAGTCTTAAGTGGTCACATGCTTTTCAGTATCCAAACAAATGGCAAGTAGTTTCTGTGCACTTAGATCTTTTTAGGTATGGTGGAGTAAATTAAATTTACTTCCTATTTTCCTTTAAGAAAGAAAGAAAAATAAGTACCAAAATGGTTTACAAGCCTCAAGAAATGTGAGAGCTTATGTTATTGCTAGGAAAGGGAATTTCTGGGTTGACATGGTATGCTGAAGATGAATTCCTACCTTTAACAGTGCTGTTCGGGTTAGGACAAAGGGGAGCAAAAGGTATCAGTAGGTGGCAAAAAGAGGGTATTGAGAGATGTGGGGATTTGGGCTGCATAAGCAAAGCAAAACAAAGCAATCACACATATACTTGCCCCATCTGCACGCTGGGTGGTTCACAAGTTAATTAGCAGTTTGCCCCCAACATTCTGGGTACTCATTTTACTGACCTCGGAAAGATGGAAAACTGAGTCAACTTTGAGCCCTGGTCAGGATCGAACCTGCAACCTTTTGGTTGCAGTACAGCAGTTTAACCACTGCACCTCTAACAGTTTATTGTATTTGAGATGAATGTTAAGAGTTGGGTGAAATGAATACCATTGGAATCGATTTCCCTTACACACAATTTGAAGGGCTTCTCAGCAGTAGGAAAAGGACACCTCCATTCTTCTATGTATGGCGAAAAGCAATAATCTCCAGGGCACATCAAAAGTGGACAGCTTCACAGAGTCTGGGGTTAATTGTCTACCCAAAGCCTCATTGAAGGCTACACTAGCTCAGAAAAGAAAAAAATACCAAATAATTAAACTGTAATTTGCTTGAAGTCCATTTGGTGGGTTTGAGGACGTGTTAGATACTTCCTATCTTTACTCTATAACAGGGGTCCCCAAACTATGGCCCCTGGGCCAGATTTAACCCACAGCACCAAATCCGGCATGCACACTCACTCTGGCCGCCACTTCCACTGCCTCAATCCTTGTCCCCTCCACTTGGCATGGTGTGTCCCTAGCAGGGCAGATGTTGTAAGGCTTACAACATCCACCCTGCTATGGAGCGCCCTTAGAGACATGCCAAGCGAAGGGGATGGATTGAGGTGGATGCCCGTGTCTTTCCTGGGGGCTGCTCTGGCCAAGTGCGGGTGAGAAGGACAGCCTGGATTCCCCCATCCATGCCATGCAGCTCCTCCAGGCCAGTAAGCAGGGGGGGAGAGAGTGGTGGGTGGCTTGGAGAGTCAATAGTTCCACTGATTCAATGGAGCTACTCTAGATATGAGATACTACTGATTTCTCCTACCAACTGTTACAAAAAGTATATTTATTACTCACTAGCAAGTTACTCTGGTTGTTGTACATACTATAATAAAAAATCCAAACAACAAGACATAACCAAATAGAATCCAAAAAGACAATGGGTACAAAATAACTTACTGAAAGAATGACAAATGTCATACCATCACTCTAAATCAGTGAAACAATGTGATGAGGAAGACAATGATTCAGAACGTAAGATACTTAGAAAACAAATCCCCTAAAGTGGGACCATCAGCTGTTTTTTAAAGCAAACATGGGACCAAGGGAATTTCTGTAGGAAGGGCATTCCATAAAGCTGGACCATATGGAAGGCTGACTGCAGAGAAATAAATATTTTTGAACTGTGGTGCTAGAGAAGACTTGAGAGTTTCTGGACTGCAAGGAGACCAAACCAGTCAATCCTAAAGGAAATCAACCCTGACTGCTCCCTGGAAGGATGGATACTGTGGCTGAAGCTCAAATACTTTGGCCACCAAATGAGAAGGGAGAACTCACTGGAGAAGGCCCTGATGCTAGAAAAGATCAAAGGCAAAAGGAGACGGGGATGCAGAGGAGGATGGATCTGAGCAGACTCCAAGGGATAGTGTATGACAGAAGCCTGACATGATGTGGTCCGTTGCAAAGGGTCAGACTCAACTGCAACTAAACAAGCATTTCAGAATAAATTCTTAACATTTATTTAACATAAGTATATGGCAGTGATGGCGAACCTTTCAGAGACTGAGTGCCCAAACTCACCTTCGCCACAGACTGCCACCCATGATACACCATCACACTGCATGTGAGTTGCCTGCCTTGCCTCAATCAGTGGTGGGAGGAAGCTCCCATAGCTGGGCTGCTGGGCAGAGGTGGGTCGAACTCTGTGCTGGGGGGAGGGGCTGGGTGAATTCTGTGCTAGGGCAATGGTGCACGTGCCCACAGAGAGGTCTCTGAGTGCCCCCTCTGGCATGCGTGCCATAGGTTCACCACCACTGGGCTAGGGCATAACTACATGGCAAAAGGATAAAACTCATATAAATGACATGGAATAAAAAGAAATTGCTTAAAATGCACTTATCAATTTATAGTATTGATAAAATGTGAAACCATAGAACGGGTTCCCAACATTTTCCCGCCATGGGCCAGACCCGCCCCCGACACTCAGCTGTGTGGGCCCGAGGCATGGTTGCTCCCACTGCTTATGTTTATGGCAGCAGTGGTAATGGCACCATTTTTGCAGCTTCTTGCACAGCCTCCGCCACTTTCTATGGTGGTGGGAGGTTTTTCAGAATATTTTCGCTCCATTTGGGGATTTTTTCCCCCACTGGTTCTCCGCTACGTTTTGGCAGCTAAACCATGGTAGTTGGGCACTTCCTTCTTCCGTGGTGTGAACCCAGGCACTGACGTAAGCTCTGCCCGGTGCTCTGCTCGGCACTGGAAGTCCTCAAACACCACGGTTTAGCTGCCGAAACGCAGTGAAAAAATCCCAAAATGGAGCAAAGGTGATCCAAAAAGCCTCCTGCAACCCTGGGAGTGGTGGAGGCTGTGTAAGAAGCCACAAAAATGGTGCAATTACTACCGCCACTGCGGTGACTTATTGAACCTCTGGTGGTGGTGGTGGTAGCTTCTGGAGGTGCTGAGGTGGCCACCACAGGCTATGTTAATGAGCTCCATGGGCCGGATTAGGCCCACGGTCCGTAGGTTGGAAACCCCTGCAATAGAATAATAATGCTAACTTGTCTTATTTTAAAGCATTTCAACCTCAGGCTCACTTTCAGTTGCTTAGTTGAAGCGACCCAAGAAAGGATTAAAGACACTTCAGAGACAAGTGAAGGGAAAAATGCAAGAGAGGAAACTGAAAGCAGTGAAAAGAGCAAGCTGTCTACATTACCACAGTGAACAGCAAACTACAGTAAACATAACAATCTCAGCACATTACAGGCATAGAAAAAAATACATTTTCATTCTTCTACTTGAATGCCTTTATCTAACAAGATTATGCCTGCCCAGGCAGGGCAAGTTCTCCGCCTAATCAGCATAGATTTTTATCTGTTCTCTCCACTTTCAGTTACTCTTTCACTGTATAGTCAAATAGCATTATTTTAAGTTCACATCACAGTTTCAATGATACAAATTACAAGCAAAGCTTCACATACTACATTTTGATGTTTAAATACTTTTATGCAACCTTTTAATGGGTGAGATATGACACACTACAATAAATTATATACCTAATTGAAAAACATAAGGCCTACCTAAATGACAAAATTGTTAGTCCCATTTCCATAACCCTGAAATCAGTCTCTTCAGTGACAAGCAGTAAGAGTTATTGTTTAGTAACCCATGCATATCCCTGATCTACTCATACCATCTTGTCTTTAATGTGTATACGTGAATATTGAAGAACTAATGCTCCATAATTTCAATTTGATCAATTGTTGCCAAACAATGGTGAAGCAGTATTATTTTGGGCAGTTGGGTTAGGCTTTTATAGACCAGGCCCAAGAGAGAACTGAATACACAAAATTCACAATAGGCCAGACCTGGTCTTATGTTGTCCTTTGCATACCAACTCAGTTCTTTTACCTGCTTCCTAGCATGGACACAAATGCATGGTGAGGGGGACTTTTTACAGTTACTTCACTTAAAGTTCAAAAGGCTTTTCTTTAGCTTCACAAGGAAGCCATTGGGGGTGGGGAGTTATTCACTTCCTAAAAGCACTGATCAGCCAATGTACTGACTTAAGCCTATAGGAACTGAAGTCCAAAAACCAAAAGGTTGGAAAACACTGCTCTAAATGCACTTTATGGACAGAATTCTCAGAAAAGATGGCACTGCATCTCCCCTATTAAAATCTCAGAAAGATTTTGCACTGACATGTGTCACTGACGTTCGCTTCAGGATCATTAATGTTTCTGCAGCAAGGCAAGACATCCATTCCTATTACTGGTAATTTGGATCTAATGTGGTTTGAAACTGAAAGCAAGCAAACTAAGTTTAAATAATGGCCATTAGAAGTTATATTTGAGTCTAAAAGTTATTGGGGTCAAATAGCTTAAAAGCGATTTTATATTTTATAATTATTTTAACATTTGTGTTTTTAAAAATCACTTGTAAGCCACCTTGAAGCCCCTCTAGTAAAGGTGCTCGAAAAATGCTATACTAAATTAGAATTGTCAATTATTTTCTCTGAGAGGTTCTTCATCTTTAACACACATATAGCACACATGACAGCTGGGTTTTCTACAGCAAGGGCCAGCAACTTCAAAGATATGATATACAATATGCTAAAATTGTCTATGTATTTTTCCTTTAATATCAATCTTAGGGGAAAGAGGAAATGTAATGTTCCTTATAGTTTCCTGCTTTATAATATGTATAGCACAATTTACAAGTGAGAAAAATAAGTGTTTCTTTTTCAACAGCAGCTTCTACTTAAAGAAAGGAGTGAGATCCAGCTGACTTCTGGGGTTACCAATACCCTTCTTGTCCTCGGCAACACCCCCTACATTGCTTTCAAAGATCTCTAAAGCACCAGTTTGGGCCTGAACACAAAAATTAACAACTGAAATAAAACCTCCAGTGGAAATATCATGGAGGAGTTATAGAGAAGTATAGGAAGCATTGGCGAAATAAGTGGGATATCAGTATCCCCAGTAGAAGTCAATTCTATCTCCTTTCTGTGAACTGAAGCCATTGCTGAAGTAGAATTTTTTTTCTCAGACTAAGTAGAACTTTGGCTCAAATTTAATACCTTGGAGTTAGGGTTGCCATATGTAACGGAAAACTGATTTTCACGTTTTGTAACTGTTGCACAGTTCGATAAAAACCATGAAAATTTCACGGATTTCAAACCACTTGATTTTGAAGAAAAAAATTCTTGCACTTCTATTGGAACGACCAATAGGTGGCAGCAGCAGAAGCTTGGTAAACAAGGGGGTGGGGAGAAACGCCCCTGCCCTCTGTTGAAGTTCTCCGTAGCAGCAGCAGTTCGATACCCGATACTGCAGAACGGAATGAGCTCCCTCCCGTCTTTGTCCCAACTCCTGCAAACAAGAAATGGCAAGTAGGTAAATAGGGACCACTGGAGGGGGACAGCGTTCCCTGTGCTCCGGTGTCTAGTCATGCCTGCTGCATGACTACGGAAACGTCTGCTCCCATCTCTGTCCCAGTTCCTGCAAACTTAGCAGTTTGAAAGCAAAAAAACGCAAGTAGATAAATAGGGGCCATTTCGGTGGGAAGGTAAACAGCATTCCATGCACTCTGATGTCTAGTCATGCCTGCTGCATGAGCACGGAAACATCTGCAGAAGCAGACAGCACTGGCTCTTCGGCTTTCAAACAGAGATGAGCACTGAACCCTAGAGTCGGATACAACTGGCTTTCGAGCAAGGGCAACCTACTTCTGTCCCGTTTTTGTGAGAAGGAATTATGGTAACCCTACTTGGAGTCATTATTCAGCAAGGAGTCCTTGATGAGTAGATGTCTGCAACACCATTCCGCACAACTTCTGTTGATAATGATCTGTCTCTGGCAGTTCTTCTCCATGTTAGTCCACCATTTCTTTTGAGAAAATCTTCCCATCTGCGAGGTGGTCTGCCCCTAGTTCTTTTGTGATATCCAGCGGAGATCACTGCTAAAAGACATAGTAACAGAATACCTGATTAACAAATTAAAGTGGACTGGCCATGTTGCATGCACATGTGACAATAGATGGAGCACCAGAATAATGAATTGGTATCTGTGAGATCAAATTTAATATTTGTTATTGCTGTTGTTACTAGCTTTGCTGGGTCACCAACATCCCATTCCTCAAGATTTAACAGTCAAAAATTTGAGATTGGGGTAAACCCTTGTGATGATACACAGATGGTGCTAGCAAGGGTGAGGGTGTTTCGCCTCAGAGTTTGGGTCACTGCTCCCAGGACTTGTGAAAACAAGAAGGTTGATGAGTAGTTGTAATGCTTGTGCTCCACACCCTGCCTTGAGCCAGTTGTTTAATCACCCCAGTATCAGTATACCAAAAACTCAAGAGTGAGGAGAAGAGATTGGGGAGAGAGCAAGTCAAAGCACACTCTAGGCCCACTTTGCCATTTGGAGCAAAATAACATAGAAAGATGTTGTCATGCTGAGCCAATGCAAGATGGATCAACTTCCTAAAGGAAGCCACAGCCTTGAGTTTACAGGAGCTGAGCAGAGCTGTTGAGAACAGGACAGTATGGAGACTACTTATTCATAGAGTTGCCATAAGTCAGAGGTAACTTGACAGCACATAATGAAAACAACAATCTATTCTCACCATATACCACTCTCAATTCACAGTTTGCATGCGTCATCTATTTTTTTGATTTCTAGATCTTAACCTATAAAATCGAGGGTTAACCGTTGTAACTTTGCATAGGCTCCTTAGCCAGGCCCTACTAGCCTGCACTCACCATTCGTGCACATGCCCGAACTGGGTACCCAGGTAAACACAAGATTAAGAAATGCGCCAGTGGGGCAAGAGCCCCACAAACGCAAAAAAAGGGAAACAACTTCCTTTCCCAATGTTCTTTGCGCCGCGCCGCACCACAGCCAATCAGGCTGAGAGGTGTGACCACAAAGAACATTGAAAAACGCACTGCGGCCAACCAAAATCGAGCTGCAGAAAAAAACCACAAATCACAAACCCATAACTACAAGCCCCAGAGTCCTGCGTGACATGAGCACGCAGGACGCTGAGGAAACTGGCGCCCGAAAAATAAGAAATAAAACTCACAGCCAAGCAAACATCAGCCGGCTTTCTTTCCCTCACCCACGGCGCCTGAAGGTCCCGACTGGAGTTTTCCCTTTAATATCAGTGGGTGGGGGGTTGTGAGGCCCCTCTCCCCTGGCTCCCCTAGGGTTGGGAGGGTTGTGAGGACAAAAGGGGTATGTCCCCCCAACCCTTCTGGACCCAGGAGACCAAGGAGAGTGGATCGATTCCCCCCTCCTAAAAAAACTCCGTCTTTAACGAGAAGAAACCAAGCGGTTTCAATGGACTGCCGCAGCCTTGAAAATATTAACAAGGTGTGCCTTTACAGCCAGTCCATCTGGTATGGCCTCTTCCGCTTCCATAACTATTGACCCCAATGTGATGGTTTCCAGTGGCATTTCCTACACAGGGGGACCACTGCCCCACCCAAAGGGGCTCATCCACTCGTAGCCATTGGCCCCTTTGGGGAGTCAGGTTATTTAGCTCTGCCCAACACTTGGCATTGAGTCACTGGCTGTACGGTCTAGTCCATTACCGTAGCAGGATGTCCGGCCAGCTTGCACATATTATGTTGGGATAATAGCAATCTTGCATACACGAACACTGGGTATAAGTGGGAGGAGTTTTTACAGTCTTTTACTGCCCTTTACCACTAACTCATAAAGTTTCTTCCTGCCTCTCTAGCAAGTAAAGCAAGCCCCCACCCCCCCATCTTCCTTGGAAGCCATACTGGGGGATGTGGGAGCAATGCTAGAGGTAGTGGATGGCAACTACCCCATCTCCAGGCCTCTGGGGATAACCATTCTGCCTCTGAGTGTCCCAGCTGTCAACAGAACGTCCACTGGGTTCTGATAGCCTATGTGGAAAGGACAGAAGAGGAGATATAACTGATGGGTGACAGTTCAGTAACTAGCCTCCTGCAATGGACATTGAACTAAGTATATAAAGAAACTGGTGAAACAAAGTTTTCCCCATCCCTCAATTGACTCCAGTTGCATGAAATCTCTGCAGTCATTGTGTTGTGACCATGGAGGAGGCCAGGCAGGTAACAATTTGACTGAGAACAGGGGTGTAGTGGCAACTTGAGAAGTGCAAGCAGTCATCTTGCCACCATAAGCAGTTGGATTGGTTCATCTCAATGAACAAAGGAGAACAGGTCTTTTGGGATCAAAACGGTATCACATACTTTGTACTACAACATGGATAGCTTATAACAGCATGTTTTTCCTGGAGTGTAGGCACTTCTCCCCCAGCGACTGTGAGGACTGCAATTTAGTCAATGGAAACAGGGCATCTTGAGAAATGATTGGATGATGTTATTGTCTCATCTTTCTGAATAGCAGGGACTCCACTATGCCACTGAGAGTGAGAGTGACAGAGAGGAAGAAGAATATGAATTTATATGAAAGGGAATTTTTGTGTGTGGAAAAACAAGGTATCCTGACTCACTTTTTCCTTTGGCTTGCAGCCCTTGCAAAATTAGCTACAAGGAAAGTACTCTAGCACCAAATAAGTTCTTCCAAACTGATCTCAAAGTTACTTAGCAGCAAAGGTCCCCTCCTCTTCCTTGCATTGCTTTTCAGCTAGGGAAGCGGGTTGAGTAAAAGAATCAATCCCAAACTAGTCCTAATGTTTACTTGCATGAAAAATTTACCACAGTCACGTCAGGGGATTTTACATGAAGAATTAAAAGCAATTTAAATTGTTTGTAAGGTTCTAATTGTTTTCCCCCTGCTTCTTCCCTGCACCATGCTGAAAGAGTAATAACAGGACAAACTGAAAAGCAGGACTCTCCAGTTATTTTATAACTGGCACTAACAAATCTCACCAATTACAGAGTCTATTCTATAAACTACGAAAGTGTGGCTCCCAATTAATCTCATGTACCTCTAGGCAAGGTCTAAATCAGTTGGATACAGCTAAAGCAATTTGCACCCAGCAAAAAGGAAATTGGAAAATAAGTGTTCCATGCTCCCACCTTTCTTCCCAAGCCAAATGCACAATCAGTATGCTTTCACAGGACCTTGCGCATGTCATTTGCAGCTATCAATTTTAATTATAACAATTATTGATTATTTGGAAAAGTGAATAATCTAATACTCCAATGAGCTCAGGAGAGGCTGGCAGGGTCTTGTTTCTTTCATCATGCTACAGTACTCTACTCCTTTTGTGCTGGGGGTGGGGGGAGCACAACCAACCAGAATCCCTGCCTATACATCCCAGGGCTGTGTTTTACAAAGCTGTAGTTAAGGCTTCACTAGAGTGAACTTTACACCCAACCTGCATTTTAAAGCTTTCAAAGCTTCGTCTGCAACAACTCATTGAGAACTGAATGACAGAAAAGTGCAGGGTAAGTCCAAGAACTGAAGCCTGCATTACAGGGGAGATTGTCAAAGGCATGAATGGGAATTAAGCGGCCAATTCCTACTGACTTTCAATGTGACTCACCTCTGTGCTTGCTTCTGCCACTCAGAAGGGGCTTTCTAGCCATCTACAATAATTGCCCCCACTGTCATCTCCCCGCACTTCAAAAGGCAGCCTGCTTAAAAGGGTGCTGAGCCTCAAAAGTTCCTGTAAATGAAACCAAGATAGATCATGTCACCTGCTCCCACACGAGGGTGTCTACATAAAGGTACACATTTGTATGCAGTTGATGAAGCCTCCTGTAGTGTCTGGGTGTATTTTCCTGGGAACAATCACAAGTTGTTGAAAAAAAGTTAGCCTTTTGTATTATATTTGATGAAATCTCCTTTGGAAAATAGATTTCCAATCCCCCTTCTGTCCATACCTGCCATGATTACCACACTTCTACCCATCCCCTAAAAAAGAACATAAGGCACACCCTCTGGATCAGTACAAAGGTTATCTAGTCTACTGTCCCATATTTAGCCACAATTAGCAGGATGCACCGTCAGTGAATTTTATGCTTGCCCAAATCCAGAACACCACCTCCACCAATACATGCTACACAATTCTGGGTACCCCATTGTTTCAGGTTCAAATAATATTACATTTATGGTATCTGGTTATACAGGTTCTTCTTTGTGATCCCTGTGAATACTGATGGGTTAAATCATGCACATGTGCAGTACAACTTGGAATCTTCCAGAGCTTTTGCTGGAGTTTGTCATTCCACCCTCCATGCTTCACATGCACAGTCCTGCCCAAATTCCCCTTCAGTTCTTCTTTTGCCACTGCTGGATGAAGTCCACTTCTCTTTCAGAGCTGTTTCATGCTAGATAGTACAGGTATATATTTTTCCTACTCAGTGCTGTAAATAGTTCACCATTCCTTCATCTATTCCTTTCACCTAAAAAATGGTTCCTTCATAGATATACATTTTAAAAGTTCATTTGTTAGTTTAGTTACTTGGACTTTCTTATTGTATATATTTTCAACTCAGTAGTTGTATTAGTGTTAGTTATTTTTTTTAAAAAGATAGAATAAATGAGAAAACAGAAAAAAGAGACTTTTGTTTTTTCCTCTTTCCAATCTTATGGCCTCTTCCGGACCATTTAAATGTTGCTAATCCTGCAACAACAAAATCCCACTTAAAGATGGCCATTCTCTTAAATTGTCTGAGTTAGGGACATCAAACTCGTCTTTGCCAAATCTACAATAAATTCATCCTGAGTTTTTAGTATAGATTATATGGTAGTGGGCCAGGTTACCTTAGAGACCGCATCGCCCTAAGGACATCTGTCCGTCCAACCAGAGCGGACCGGAGGGGCTCTCTAATAGTGCCATCGGCCAGGGGGGATCGCCTCTCTGGCACAAGGAGGAGAGCCTTCTCTGTGTCCGCACCGGCCCTTTGGAATCTCCTGCCTGTGGAACAGTTGTTGCCCTTTAGAAAAGAACTAAAAACCTGGCTGGTGGGCCAAGTTTGGGGTGCAGGTGGAGGGGTGGCTTCCATTGGGTGGTTAATATAGGGGAGGATGCCTGCCCCATAGTTTCTTCAGTTCCTGCACCCCTCTCTTTTTAGGGGTGGGTTCTTATTGCTGGTTTTTATCTGTTTTATTTGTTTTTATCTGTTTTTACCCACTGTTGTGAACCACCCAGAGTCGGCTTTGGCTGAGTGGGCGGTATAAAAATTTAACAATAAATTAATAAATAAAAATAAAAATCATAGTTCTTTGTTTGTCACAGTAAATTGGGAGGAGATGTCCAGTGAGATATCCTCCTGGGCTTCTTGGGATCAGTTTCGGCTTGCATTAACTGAGGAGATGGACAAGGCACTTGCACATTGTAATCATACTCATCAAGCGTGGCTCCTAAAAATATGGGAACTGCTCTGGCCTGGGTGTGCATGTGCTGCAACAACTCATCTGCACACGCTCAGAACCCCTCTGTGCATGCACAGAACCCATTTGTAATGGGTGCATGTGCGCAGTAACCCCTTTCCCCGCTGTTCAAATATGGGATGGCGGAGGGAAAGGGAGGGAATGAGTGGAGAAATATGGGAAATCCCAGCCAATCCGGGATACTTGACAGGTATAGTTGTAATCCCATGACCTCTCATTTTGATCCTTGTCCATCTTGGCTACTAAAATCTGCTAAGGGAGTAGGGGCGTGGTTGAGAAATATCATTAATGTCTCCTTGGTTAAAGGTGTTATGCCCTCTAGACTAAAGGAGACAGTTATACAACCGTTCCTGGGAGGAAAAAATCAAATTTGGCCACAGATATCTTGAAAAACTATAGACCTGTGACTAATATTCCTTTTGTAGGTAAGGTCATCGAGAGGGTTGTGGCAGCCCAATTGCAGGGGTTCTTGGATGAATCTAACTGCTTGGACCCATTGCAGCCAGGATTTAGGCCACGCCATGGCATCAAAACTGCTCTGGTCATACTGCAAGATGACTTGCTCTGGGAGGCTGACCAGGAGGCTTTCTCTATCCTGATACTCCTGGACCTCTCAACGGCTTTTGATACCATTGACCATGGTATCTTGCTGGAGTGATTGACAGAGTTGGGGGTTCAAGGCCCTGTTTTACATTGGTTCTGCTCCTACCTCAAGGATCATCCCAGAGAGTCCAGCTTGGTGAATGCTTGTTGGCACCGTGGATGTTCCAATTCATACATATCTCCCCAGTCCTATAGGGATTGCATTGGCTTCCCATTGTGTTCCATGTCAGGTTCAAGGTGGCTGTGCTAACCTTCAAAGCCCTAAAGGGTTTGGGACCTTCCTACTTGGTGGAGCGTCTACTCCTCATAAATCAGACCCACTTCACCTGCTCTTCTCTTACAACTCAATTCCAAGTACTGAATCCCAGGTTTGCTAGAAAGTCCGTTACCCGTCAGAGGGCTTTCTCAGTGGCGGTTCCAGCTAACTAGAATGTTCTACCTGGGGAGCTGCATTCAGTTGACGATTTAGGGACTTTAAGTTGCATCTGACAACTTTTCTTTTTGAGGAGGCCTTTGGCAGCTTGTTGTAGTTTAAAAGGAGACCTTCCCATCATTGGCCACTCAGGCTAGTGGTTCTTGGTGCTCATTGGACTGGGTGAGTTTCTATGGTTTTATGGTGTCTATTCTACTCTATTTTAACATTGTGAGCTGCCAAGAGTGGGAGTGTAACTCAGATGGGCAGGGTATAATAATAATAATAATAATAATAATAATAATAATAATAATAATAATAATAATAATAATAATAATAATAATAATAATAATAATAATAATAATAATAATAATAATAATAATAATAATAATACGTGCAGGGAAGAATCATGGACTGAATGGGAGTTTGAAACAGATTCCTTTACCCCTCCTGCTCATGAGACATTTAGAGACATTTATAAATATTTAAGAAATGTAATAAAATAAAAATATAAACAAAATTGCTATAGGAACTAAAAGAACAATTTATATGGTGGAAGATACAATAGACTACTGGAGGAAATGTCATATCTGATATTGCCCTTTTTTGTTTTCAATTCCTGTGACATATTATTTGTAAATGTTTTTGCTCAAAAGTGGGTAATTGAAATAGCTTGAATAAAACAACAACACTTTGCTGTTAGTCTGGTAAATCTATACCTATAAATCCAGACGTTAACCGTTGGAATGTAACAAAGGCTCCCACACCTGTCCACACTATCCCATACTGAGCCTCCTGCACTCCCCCGAACCTGGTATGGAGGTTACTGAAGGGTTGAGAAACGCGCCAGTAGGGCAAGAGCCCCACGAATGCGAACAAAGGGAACAACTTCAATTCCCAATGTTCTCTGCGCCACAGCCAATCAGGCTGAGAGGCACGAGCAAAAAGAACGTTGAGAAATGTGGCACGGCCAATTGAAATCGAGCCGCAGAAAAAAATACCACTGCGTGAAATCAAACCACAAATGCAAAACTACAAGTCCCAGCGGCCTGCGTGCCGTGAGCACGCAGAACGCTCAGAAAGCCGGTGCGCAAAAAATAAAATTTCAAAACGCAACGGGAGTGCAAGTCACCAGCAGCCAGATGCAGTGTCTCACAGCTACGCAAAACAAAAAGCCACAAAACGCCACTGCAAGACACCTGCCGTCCTTCTTTTCTGGAGCAATGGGGAGAAGAGGGACTCCCTCTCCTCCATGCTACCCCGCCGAAGACACGGCGAGACCACCACCAGCCTCAAGTAAAGTTGAGCCGGGGTGGAAAAAAAACCCCAAAACAGGCAGCAGTTTGCCAGGGGAAGCACCCTCCCTGGCGGATGACTGGCTGATGCCTTTGTACTTCCAAATACAAAAGCAACAGCCAGCAATCCACAAGGAAGAGCACCACCCCTTACAGATCGCTGCCTGCTCATCTCCATTTAGGTAAGCCAGGAGAAAAAGGAGACAGAGAAGAGAGAACCATCTTTAGGAAGAGAAAGCTCTTCTCTGCCTCCTCCTTCTCCCCCGACCTACCTAACGAACCTTCTCGGGAGAAGAATGGGCTGACTGCCTCCTCCTCCTTTTCCCCATTGCTGCATCAAAACCAAAATTCAAAGCTGCAATGGGGAAAAGAGGAACCGACAGACAGCCCGTTCTTCACGCTAAAGTAACCACCAAAAACAAACACCAAAATTAATATAAAATAATAAAACAAAAATCAATAATTAAAAAAAACATTAATAAACAAAAAATAAACCACAAAATACACAAACAAAAACATCCACAATAACACAAAATCACATACAAAACACCTAACTACAACACACACAAAAAACACAAATTAAACAACAACTAATTACACAAATAAACAACAATGAAATAAGAAAAATTAAACAAAATCAGAAATAACCAAACCAATTAAACAAACCTAAAACTCAACCAAAACAAAAAAGAACAAACAAAAACACCTCCCAGCCCACCACCACAAAAGCAAAACAAAGAAAAACCCCAGAAGAAAGAAAACCAGACAACTCACCAGCACGTCCTCCCTCCACGACGACCGGAACAGAAATGAAGAAACAAAGACGACTTACCAGAAGAAGCCCCACCCAGAGGCCAGGAGAGAAAAAACAGTGAAAGTAAAACAAAACCACTAGCAGCCCCACCTGCAAGGCAGAATAGTAAAAACAACTCAAAAAGACACAACAGCCCCACGTAGAGGCCATAAGAGTAAAAACAAGTAAAAAACATAACAATAAATCTAAAGTTTTACCCAAATCACAAACATATGTCAAAAAATAAAATAAAAAGATTTATAACATCCTGTGTTGAGTTTTAACTCAAATAAAAACTCAAAACATCTAAACACAGTTTTAAAACATTGAATGTAAAAAACATGTACTTTCACATTTTTAAAAATATTACCTATGGTACAACTATTAACAACAACCCCCCCCCCAAACTAAAACAATATTTGGTTAAATAAAACAATTTGAAACAATTATATCATCCTTTGTTCTTTTTGTTAATCCACAAAAAAAAACCAAAAAAAAGCTGATCACAGTTTATAACATCCCACAACGCCGGGCAACCTCTACTAGTTAATAATAAGAATAATAGTCTGCTAAAATAATTGTGGTGGCAGTGTTGCTGGTGGTGCTGTTGCCAGTGATCAAATCAATTCTGATTTACGGTTACCTTTTCCAATGTTTTCTAAGGTAGAGAATAGACAAAAAAATGGTTTATCAGTCCCTTCTTCTGGGGACACCCTTCGACTGCAGATTACCCAAGGCCACATACAGGCTGACTCTTTCCCCTAGAGTTACAGTGAGAAACCAAACTCCAAACCTCTGGCTTCACTGCAAGCTACCTAAACTACTGAGATATCCAGCCAGCTATTTAAAACATAAAGCTGTAATAACATTCAGTGAAAAAAGTATATGGGGTAAGGCACAATTTTATATTTGCTGCACTCCATCTCAAACTATGTAGAATATGACAATAGACAGAGACAGCACAGTATTTTGTTCTAGAGTACATTTCAAACATAGTTCCTGGGATTTCACTCCTATTGCTTATGTTTAAAAGCTATTGAGCTACTGAAGACATAAAACTGGAATGGTCTTTCTCTGGAATCCATACCATGGATAGTACTGTTCCGCATGCATTTATGATGGATTGGATCCAATTAGGTGCTTATTGGTGATCTTCACCCATGAAGATATCTACAAAAGACTGAGATCTTCTGGGGAACAGTGTGGGAGGTGGCACAAGGGGCTGTAGAGAGGGAGAAGGATCATTGATTCGACATTTTGCCAGGAAAGCTCCACTAGATCCCATATCATTCCCCTCCTCCTCCTCCTTCGTGCCATGTCCGATTTCATATCTGGGCTATCATCATGGCGATTAGCCATGAAGATTGTCCTAGGGACAATATAATGCAGTGGCTTTTCATTTGCCTTCCACATCACATTGTGACATCCATACCACAGATCAAGTTCTGCAAGTCACTTTCTGGTCCTGAGCCCTTTTGTCACACAACGTCCTCAGCAGCCCCAGGCTAATATTGATGAAGCTGCTGCCCTCCATCAAGAAGGATTCAAGTGGGATTTAATCCACTTGAGGACCATCATCCTTCCCTGTGGTCTTTGTCACTCAAGGCCACCTGACAATCAGTGTTGAGTTCCTGGCAGTATGGTCTACTCTAGTACCATAGCAAGATAACGTGACCAGACAACATATCGCTCTAGGAAGGAGAATATACGTTCAGGGGCAGGTCAGAATCCAACCAATTGGTTTGGCTCAATTTCACTTCTTCTTTATACGCTGGTGTAAAAAAAAGTGTGGCCTGGCATCATAAATCACTGATATGAGTGGTTGATAGAACGCTTAATTCCTATAAAACCAACAGAGGGAATGAAGAGAAGACGTTAAATATGATTAAATGACAATAATGTTCAATAGAGTTACGTATCAAAGGCTTCTGAATAAACAAGATGACACTTCATTTGCCAGGTAAGTTTGAGCTGCCAATCCTGTATGTGTATAATTCCTGTGGACTATTTGGTTCAGTTCAGAGAGTGAGGAAATCTTATGAAGGCTCTGTGATTCTAAATCCAGTAAAGGATTTGGATAGAAGGAGAACTGGAAAGATGGAAGGTGTGGTACTCCCAGAGGATGATAACGATCACTGGAAAGGTAAATTCATGGAATGATATTATGTGTTTGTATCTAAATTTGCACTTACGGTATATTAGGGCCTTAAAGGATTGTATACCCCGAGCTGTTTTGTTTGTGTTGTGGATGTTCTGCTTGGGGTGCTAATGATACCTGGAACTTTGTTACTGGTCCATATTCCATTAAAGAGACTTTTGCACTACATCATTTTAGAGTCAAGGGTGTATGATTTGTAGCATCCACCATTATTGTTGTTTTGCTATATGTTTTTTTATCAGATCTTTGTAAAGTTCATTATTTGTAAAATACTTGTGTAAACAAGATAGCCCCAAAGAACTCAGGAAATAACACATCTACTGAAATGGGTGGTGAGGCGATTGAATTTGAATCATCATCTTATAATGACCACACTCAAAATTTACAATTGTAGTTTTACAGATTTAAACAGCTATGTGGCATTCTCTGTGACCTTTTGTAAGTCTAGTCTAGTCTCCAAATCACATGAAGTACTATTTCCCATTTATTTGGCACTGTGTAGGTCTCATCTTGAGTACCATATCCAGTTCTGAACACAGGCTTTGAGAAGGATGTAGACCAGGGATGCCCAAACTTTTCAGGCCAAAGGGCTGGCCATGCCCCCGGAACAGCTGAGCAGGCCATGCCATGCCCCAGAACACACCGTGTTTTGCACATGTGTGGCACAGATGCTTCTGCACATGTGTGAAAGTGGCCATTTTGTGTCCTGGTTTGGTGCAGGAAACAAAATGGCCGCTTTTACGCATGCACAGAAGTTTCCTTGCTAAACCAGAAAAAAAAATGCCTGCTTCTGCACATGTGTGAAAGTAGCCTTGTTGTTTCCTGGTTTGGTGTGGACACTTCTGTGCATGCACAAAAGTAGCCATTTTGTTTCCTGCACCAAACCGGGACACAAAATGGCCACTTTCACGCATGTGCAGAAGTGTCCGTATTTACTTCCTGGTTTGGCAAGGGCATGGGGGGCTGGATGAAATGGCTTCAGGGGCTGGAGCCAGCCCACAGGCCATAGTTTGGGCATGCCTGATGTAGACAAACAGGAGCAGTTCAGAGAAGGGCAATGAGGATGATCAGGGCATTGGAAACCAAGCTCTATGAGGAAAGACTGAAAGGAATGAGCATGTTTAGCTTAGAGAAGCAAAGACTGAGGGGAAACATTATAGGACTTTTTAAATGCTTGAAAAGTTGTCATATAGAGGGTAGACAGGATCTGCTTTCAATCATTCCAGAATGCAGGACATGTAATAATACTCAAGTTACAGGAAGCCAGATTTTGGATAAATAATAGGGAAACCTTCCTAACTGTTCAAGCAGTACAACTATGGAACCGATTACCTCAGGAGCCACTGTGTGCTCCAGTACTGAAGAGATTCAAGAGAAAATTAGCTGTTTGCCAGATGTCCTTTAATTTGGATTCCTGTGTTGAGCAAGGGGGTCCTTCAAACTCCAACATTCTTTGATTCTATTCACAGGCAAGTGTCTAAACTTTGTAATAGAAGAACATGCACATCATCTGCAAAAGAATATATTTCCCTTTGCGTGGGCAGCTGTAGAGACTGAAGATGTTTGAGCTCTTGCAAGTATGTGCTTCTCTCACAAGAAAAAACAGATGTAGTGTGCATCTCTTATTGTTTTTTTTCCTGTTTGCAGTCCCCAACTCATATTTACACCAAGTCTTGCCCAAGCCCCATCATGAAGAGAGATCTCTCACAACAAGAAGGAAGTCACAGTCCCTATACTCTCCATCCTTTCTCACTTCCAGATGAGTTGTATAACTATACCTTTTTAAATAATGGCACCAATATATTCAATATCCTGTTGAGCTTCTGCTAAGCAGGAGATATCATTATTATATTATATTATGCTCATCAGACTTTCTACTCAGTGGAAACTCAATATACTGTCCCAAAAGGAAAATAATTGTTATTCAGACAAACATTTGACATTTAAAGTGAATTTATGCAGGAGTATATTTTAATTTGATCTTTAATTTTTTTCCCCCTATGTGATGGATTTTCCTTTCATATTTTTAAATGGGCTTTGAAGTTTGCTATTTTGTCTGCCTTATATTAGTCTTCTGGGGCATTATTTTCAATTGATAAACAAGGTCGACTTTTTGTAAATTAAAAAAAATGCTAATATCCTGTTCTGTCACATAGTCACAGAAAGGTGATCAAGTAAGCATCCTGTAGGTAGGGTTGCCATAATTCTTTTCCAACAAACTGGGACAGCCACATGATGTCATTGCATTCTTCAAACTGTGCATGTGTCAGATGGGGCTGTCGAGGAGACCTACTGGAGCACCTTCATCCTCCTCTTCCCCCCATGCTCCCCTTCTTTTCCTCATTCTCCTTTCAGAGACCTTCAATTTATCCCTTCGCCAAGCTACCTGTCAACTGCGAGGTGGGTTCAATGAAGACCCCTCCTCTGCCGCTGGGGACCTCCACTTACCGATGATCAGGCCATGATGATCAACCCATTCTCCTTCTTCTTCTTCAGCCACCAAGCTGCTGTGGCTGCTGCTACAGATGCTGGCTGGTGTTTAAGTAGAGGCACAGCTCTGCGGCAGCAAGAAAATAGTGAGAATTTTTTTTTCAAACTAAGTGAATGCCCCTTGGTTTGAAACCTTGCATATCCAGGACTTTTCAACAATTTTTACCAAACTGGCCAGGACAATCAAAATCCGGGAAATTCCTGGTTTTCCAGGACATATGGCAACCCTACCTGTAGGCTCCATTAGGCTCCCCATTGTCTGCTTGCAAAACCAGTAGTGTGACAGGTCACATGACAATGGGTCTGCTGGAATGAAAGAAAGCTTCCATGGTTTTCCTTAAGCACCCAACTAGCCAAAACAGAAATTACAGTGAAATCTTAAAATACCTGAGAAGCACTTTGTGGCCATTCAAAAGTTCATGGGATTGAGACATTGTGGCAGAGCAATGGACTGGATTTAGAAGACCTGGGTAAATTGCATGGAGTCACCTTGGTTCAGTTACACTCAAATTGACCTCATAATTATTACAATAGAAAGAATTATTTAGAAGAAAGGCAATCCATCAATCAGATCTCCCTTATCCCCAAAAGCAGAGGGCAGATTCCATGCATGGATATCCCTTCTTCACCTTCAGCCTTTTGGGAAACCAGCCTCAGCTTTCCATCAGATCTCCAGCATTAAAGTGAAAATGCATTCACTCAATTTTTCAGAATATTGTGGAGTTTTCCATATAGTTTTAAATTCATAGGTGCATTAGAAATCAGATACGCACAGTCAGTATTGGGGCTCTACTGTACCAACAATTTAGTAGAAAACAAATTTTAAAAAATAAAGGAAATACATGGATTAATGACTCTCCCCTGTCCCTGACCCCAGAAAGCACAGCCATAAGAAATAAAGTGCAGCTCTTAAATCTCTTCTCAGTGAATTAAGATGCAATGCCTGGCATCACTAAACCCATGAGAAAATCCCTATTAAAATGTAGTGGGCTCTCAATGAGGCCAGAACACACACGATTCCTTTTCCTAAGCCTTCTAGAGGTAACCTGCTTTAAAATCAAGCCCACTTCTTCACTGTTTGCTCCCTAAGACTTTAGTTGCCAAGTTTCTTTGCTGTTCAGATGTCACTACAAGCACAATGAAAGCGCCCGTGAATGCCAAGCCCCCAGACAGCCATTGGATGTCAGGGAGTTTCAGGCTTGAGTCACATACTTCAGACCTGAGTCACAAGCACAGTCACCAGGGGTTCGGAAATATTGTACAATGCAGTCCTGAACCCTAATGCATGGCTGACCTGCTTTAACTCAAAAGGAAGAATGGCCGCATTAGCATGTGAGCAAAGGAAGTCAAAATGATCTCATTGAAAGAGTTCCCCTTCCATGGGGGCAAGGGGAGGGGGCCTTTCCCAAACAGCATTGTTGTCCCCTTGGCCTCATAGGGTTGTCTGCCTAATTTTCTTCACTCATCACCTTGGATCAAAGCGTGAGAGAAAGCTACAGCTTTGCATTCTTGGTTCTGCCTCTCTATTAGAACAAGAGAAGGACTCTTGCACTGAAAAATGTTTTCTTGTCAACAAAATATTTAGAAAATACCAGCTGAGGGTGGAGATAACTGTAAACTGAGAGTCATGGATTAATTAGTTGCTGGATTGTCATTGTTTTAAATCTAACATACATTAAAATAAGCTTAAATGGCTGTTTCGGGCGCGGGGTGGGTGTTTGCTTACAGAGAATCCTGTACATATCTATTCAGAAGTAAGTGATATTCTTTTCAAAGGGGCTCATTCCCTGGCATATGTATAGGAGTGCAGCCTCATTCACTGCAAAAATATGGATTCTTAACTGCATAATCCAAGGGCACTGAATGGAATCTTTTGTGCACACTCAAGATGTGTTGTTTCCATAGAACACTTGCCCTGATCCTACCTGGCATTGTGGCTGAGTTCTTCCATATCTCAGCATGTCAACATAAGGGGCATAATCCAATACAAAGTTAAATGAATTTCTTTGGTTCAAGAAATGCATCATATTCTACTTTGTTTTTGAATCAGGCATTATTTAATATCTGAGTCACCAGGGAGCTCCAATAACCTTAAAAGCAACTCAGTCATCCCTATTTCGTACAAGCAAAGCACTAAAGGAACTATGTTCATAGACCTCCAAGTACATGGATTTCTTCTCATGGAATAGATCAAGCCACCAGAGTTATGGCGTACATGCAGTAAACCCATTCGTGCAGTTTCACAGAGACTTGGGCTTCTGGAAATTGAAGTACAAGTACACCTAGAGTGCTTAGGTTCACCATCATTGGATGACCAGTGATGGCGAAGCTTGGCACTCCAGGTGTTCGTGAACTTCTATTATTATTATTATTATTATTATTATTATTATTATTATTATTATTATTATTATTATTATTATTATTATATTTGAACTTATATACCGCTTTCCTTTGTCTCGACACATCACATCATGTTCAAAAATCAACAAAACAAAAATACAGTACAGCATCAAAATTACAATAAGTAACAAAGCGGAAACAATGCATAAATACATTTGAATGTGAGAAAACCAAAATCAGTATAATACAATAATAAACATCATAATGCAATATCATACAAATTTCAAAGCAATAAACAATACACAATTCAAGATCAAACAGTACGCATTTCAAAGCAGTACGCAAAAATACACAATAAATACCTTACAGAGACTCAGTCCACTTCCCTTCATGCTAAAAACAGCCGAGGGAGAAAAAAAGTCTGGCAACAGCAGGAGTGCTGATCAGCAGGAGTGCTGACTTGGGCTGAAGTCCAGGACTTCTGGGAATTGAAGTCCAAGAACACCTGGAGTCCCAAGGTTCGCCAACACTGGTCTACATCAGTTGTCAGGGATTTTGCTAACCCTTGGTATCTAGAAGGAACTTAACAAAGTATTTCTATAATGAGCAAAGCCAACAAGAACTTTTTAGAAGAGTCATGCTTACCTATATTTCCATCCCCAAACATTCTCAATTGGGACTACATGATCTAGTCAAGTGATGGTGAACCTTTTAGAGGCTGAGTGCCCAAACTGAAACCCAAAATCCATTTATTTATCACAAAGTGCCAAGACAGTAACAGGGGAGGAAGTAATAGCTCCCATTGGGCTTCTGGGCAGAGGGGCAGGATGAATTTTGTGCTGGGGGAGGGAGGAAGAGCTCCTATTGGGCTGCTGGGCAAAGGGGTGGGGCAAAATCTGTGCTGGGGTGATTGCACGGGTGCCCACAGAGAGGGCTCTGAGTGCCACCTCTGGCACACATGCCATAGGTTTACCACCACTGATCTAGTCTTATTATTCTTACAACAGAGATGGCCTCTTGTAAACTATTTTATCAATAAATGTTGGTATTTAAGTAATCTGTTGTCACTGTTGTGGTATACTTAACAGGAAACTGCCCTCAAAGTCCACAATCCTCTTTTTATCTTCCCTCTTGTTTTTCTATGGATTATAATGTTCTGACTTTATGATAACAGATGCTTTATTAAGTTGTAGTTTTGCCAGAACACTGTGATCTATTCTTACATGTCTGAACATCATTATAACATATACTTTGTGGGATTTTTTCCTTAAAATAACTTTATCCATTTAAGTAGGGACTCGTGATTACCACTGACATATCTAGCCAGCTAAAATTAACATTATCTACCAAAATGTTTTATAATATTTTAAGGACAATATCCATATGGTAGAGAAAAACTGGACAATCATATACAGTAAAACCTCGCATAAAGAGCGCATCGCTTAGAGATTAATTCGCTTAAAGAGCAGAATTTTCTCTGGTCGCCTCACTTAACAACTAAAACCAAGCAAAAACTCACTTAACAACTAAATTGGGGTTCGCAATTCCCCCCACCAGAAGTCACAATTGGTCACTTACAATGGTGTTTAGCTTAAAGAGAAAACTCGCTTAAAGAACAGAATTTTCTCTGAATGGTCATCTCACTTAACAACTAAGACCAACTAAAAACTCGCTTAACAACTAAATCAGGGTTCGCAATCCCCCGCCCCTGCCAGAAGTCATAATTGGTCACTTAAAATGCTTAAAGAGCAAACTTGCTTAAAGAGCAATCCAGGGGAACACATTATGCTCTTTAAGTGAAGTACCACTGTAGAGCCAAACGTCTAGATCCTCCATAGAATTGGCAAACTACTTCCTGAAGCATAATCATAGGGCTCTATAGTACAAGACGTTTTAACATTTTGTATGGCAACATGGAACCACTAACCTTTTTACAACTCATTGTGAAGTCAAGAAATCTAAAGCAGATTTCAGAGTGTTATGGTTTTAGCAATATTTTTGGATGCACAAGCACAACCTATTCAAAACCTAATGAGAATGCCAGTTTTGTGGGGTGTGTAGTAATATCCTGCTTAATACTGATCTGTTTAGTGTTGTTTTGTTCCAGTGAAATTTGTACCAGTCTTTCAACAGTCAGTCTGTTCTTTGGTCTGTTCGCTTTCTTTCCTCTCTCCTTCTTTCCTCTCTCTGCTTCTCCTCCTTCTCTCAGCATTTTTTCACACATATTATTTTGGACAAAGAATGTTATCTAAATATGTACACATGTACACACAAGCAGGCAGGCAAGTGAACAATCAACTGGTTGGGAGCTCAACTTTAATCCTTCCTCACTTGCCAGCCCCCCCCGCCAAAAAAATAAAAAATAAAAAATAAATAAATAATGGCATCAAGGGCCTGGTTGTGGTGTCTCCATTCCTCTTCTTTCCTTTTTAGTCCTCTTTCTTCCTCATCTATCACACACATTCCTTCTTTCATGTTGTACCTTCTGCCCTCTCCCTTCCTTTAGTATCTCAGACTTGGAGTCATCTGTTTTTCCCTTTATCCGATAAAATGTAGTATTATAACAACCCAATTTACCACTGCCTTGGTTAGTGCTCCACATTCCAGGAATTCAGCCTGAGCACCACCTGGGGCATTACTATGAAAATATTTCATGTCTAAAGCAATGTTTGTGTTTCGAAGGAGTGAGCTGGGTTAGTCTGTTGCAGCAAAAATAACAGTCCTGCAGCCCTTTTAAGACTAACAAGTTTTGCTAGGCAAAAACTTTCATGAACTACAGCTTAAAGAAATGGTTGTCATGTGCAAAAGCTTGCGCCAAATAAAATTTTCAAGATGACACAAGGCTCTGTTGTTTTTGTGTTTTCAGAGTCTATTCCAGAAAACATTAAGTGAAACTAGGAGGGATAAAAGTAAAATAAATAAAACAAAATATGTATTCCATGCATTGTGGGATATTTTGTCAATCCAACAAATTCAGTTGACTGAAGAAATCTTAATGCCTCTCCTCCTTGGAAGAATTTTTCATCCACTCTCCTAGTGAGGCAAACCTAAAGACAACTATGACATATAATGTCTGCTTTCCTGCATTACACTTTGTCCATTCTCAGTGTCAAAACCTTACCACCAGACATATTTTGTCCCAGTGCTCTGCTTGTTGGGACAAACAAAAAGTATCCAGCATTATGCTGATAATAGCAGGTTAATGGTAGCGAATCCCTGGTTTTAGGGTTGCTTTTCCTATATTCAGAAATGTACAGTCCAAAGAATATTCAGAAATGTACAGTCCAATGAAGCCAGACCATTTTGCAGGATCTGAATTCTTTCTGAATGACTTTTCAATGAACCTAAGGCAAAAAAGATCAAAAGCATTCTGGTAGAACTCTTGTAGTATTTGAACAAAAAAAGGTTCTGTTGTTTAAAAGACTGGGTAAATTAAATTTTTATCATGACTGATTAGCTTTTAAAAACAGAAAAGACAACACCCAGACCAACATGATAACCAATGTAAGTGCCTGATGTTCAGTTTTGCCACTTGGCTGTGGGTTATTTTTCTACTGTGAAGAAAACTTGCTGTTGTGTTTGTGGCTCAGCTCTGCTTGACATCCACTGAGGAATATAATTAAGAGCAAGTGCTGGGTCTTACATTTTCTCTGTGGGGAAACACTCACAGGTCTGAATTTTTCAGCATCTGCTTAATGGTGTCCTAATTAAGCCAGTGGAATGCCAGAGGAATTTCTCTGAAGGCTTTAAAGACATTGCAAAAAAAAAAAAAGTTTTCCCCCTCATATTTATGTGTTTCAGCAAAGCCAGTGAGAGGCTGTTTATCAGGAACTTACATTTACATGGTAATCACATGACATTGGAGTGGAAGCTGCTGGAGGGCATTGTCTGTTTTAGGTTGGAGAGGTAGGCAATCTTCATTTAAAGTCAGGATTGAAACCACAATAAATGACAGTGATCAAACAATAACAAATAAATTATCATATTAAATCAATATAATCCCAAAACAATTTAAAGCCTATTTAAGTGATTGAAAAACAACAGCAGCACTAGGAGGAGGAGGAAAACAATGTCCAGTAGTAAATAATTCTGATCAATAGGTAAAGGCCCTTTTAAATAAAAATGGATTGGCCTGCTGGTTGAAGGATAGTGAAGAAGGGGCCACCTTAGTCTCTCCTGGAAGGGAGCTCTTGCCAAGACATCTCTCTCTATTGTTCTCACAACACATTCCAAGTAGCAGTGGATGCTGAGAGAACTAAGCAAGAGACTGATCCCCAACATCCTCTGAACAGTTATGAGCCTCAACTCTGCTGGCTCAGATCCAGGAAGAGCTTTATGACAAGAACAAACATTCTTGAGGGTACACAAGAATTAGAAGATGGAGGAAGGAGCTCACTGGACAAGGAACAACATTGTAGGATAATATAGCCGAGGAACTCAACCTCCTCTACGTCACTTGGAGGGCCCTGAATAGGCTGAGGGTTAGAGTCCCTAAATGTAAGTCCAACATGCTCCAGTGGGGGCTGCTGGCGGACAACAACATGCTGTGTGAATGTGGACAGATGCAGAATCTGGCTCATTTACTGGTCTGCCGATTACTGTCAGAAACATGCACCAATGAGGACTTAGGTTTGGCCAATGACAAAGCCAAGAAAGTGGCTGCATTTTGGCAGTCTAGGGTTTGATCAGGACACAGAAGAAGACCAAACATTCCAGTGTGAGTGATGGAACAGACAGAAAGGTCACTCCTGAGGCTCTTAAGACCCAGCCTATCTTTTAGTGAGAGATATGGCCCTTCAGCCTGCTCTTTATGTCTTGGGTAGCATAGCTAAATTTCCAAATTCAGATCAGCCTGCTTTTGGGGGGGGGAGGTGCTACACCAGATATACAACCAGTGAGACCTTCCAAGATGAAATAATTATAAATACCTGTTTCTATTTCATTTGAGGCTTCTAGGCTTCAGTTGTGTGGACAATTAGTTATATTTTCTTCTTCAGATTTATTCTGGTACAAACATCAAATTATTAGCTATAAGTACATACAGTACTACATCTTCAATGGACTTCATATGCCTGGAGAACTAGCATATGGAATTTGGAGAGTACTAATATTTTATCACAGGCATTTACAGAATGAGCAGTAGGTTCTTGTTTCTCTCCCCCTACCCAAATGCTAAGTTCCTTCTGTTATTCCTCATGTATATACAGAAACAAAGAAGTGAAAATTGCAGTTGATTTTTTTTCTTAATCAGCACTGCTAAAAGAAGGTTAATGACACATTCATAATAAGAACAATAATTCCTCACAGACACCCCTCTAATTCAGAGGAATCATATATTATACATAGTGACCTATATGCAAGAGAAAGAGAGTGGAGAAAGTAAAAATTAGTTGCTAGCAATTCAATGATATCAAACATTCCTCCCACAACCCAGCTCTTGATTTGAAATGAGAGGACTCAGTCCTAGAAAACTAGTAACACTTTCTTACAAAGGAAAAAAAATGAATTCCAGTGAGATTTAGGATATAACTTCAAGGGATTACATTGAGGAAATTATTGATAGGATTGTGATGTCCTGTAAGTATTGGGTAAGATGCATGAAGATGTATTTTTAAGACATCCTTCAGCACAGCACCCAGCTGTAACCTCTGAGTGGGTGACTGAGCAAATTATCTATATCTATAAATCCAAGGGTTAACCGTTGGAACTTGGTATACGTTTCTGCACCCGTCCATCATATCCCGTACTGAGCCTCCTACACATGCCTGAACCTGGTAAGGACGTTACTGCAGGGTTGAGAAATACGCCAGTAAGGCAAGAGCCCCATGAAGACAAACAAAGAAAAAGAACTTCAATTCCCAACGTTCGCTGCACCGCGCCGTGCCACAGCCAATCAGGCTGAGAGGCGCAAGCAAAAAGAACATTGGGAAACGCAGCACGGCCAATTAAAATCGAGCTGCAGAAAAAAAACCACCACACGAACGCAAACCACAAATGCAAAACTACAAGTCCCAGTGTCCTTTGCACCATGAGCACGCAGAACGCTGAGAAAGCCGGCGCGCGAAAAATAAACTTAAAAAACACAATGGGAGCACAAGTCTGCCGCAGGCAGACGCAACACCTCACAACCTCGCAAAACAAACACCACAAAACTCCACCGTGAGACACCCGCCGGCCTTCTTTCCTGTAGCAACGGGGAGAAGAGGGACACCCTCTCTTCCACGCTACCCCGCTGAAGACACGTCGAGACCACCACCGGCCTCAAGGAAAGTTGAACCGGGGTGGAAAACAAAACCCCAAAACAGGCAGCAGTTCATCAGGGGAAGCACCCTCCCCGGCAGATGACTGGCAGATGCCTTTGTACTTCCAACAGAGGTAATACAAAAGCAGCAGCCAGCAATCCGCAAGGAAGAGCACCACCCCTTATGGATCGCTGCCTGCCGATCTCTGGTTAGGTAAGCCAGGATAAAAAGTAGACAGACAGGAGAGAACCATTGTCAGGCAGAGATAGCTCTTCTCTGCCTCCTCCTTCTCCCCTGACCTACCTAACGAACCTTCCTGGGAGACGAATGGGCTGACTGCCTCCTCCTCCTTTCCCCCATTGCTGCATCGAAACCAAACTTCGAAGCAGCAATAGGGAAAAGAGGAACCGACAGGCAGCCTGTTCTTCATGCTAAAGTAAACACCAAAAACAAACACAAAAATTAATAAAAAAATAATAAAACAGAAATAAATCAATAATTTAAAGAAACCATTAATAAACCAACAAAAACCACAAAATACACAAACAAAAACATCCACAATACCACAAAAGCACATACAAAACACCTAACTACAACACAAAAAACCACAAATTACACAAACAACAACAAATTACACAAATAAACAACAATGAAACAAACCTAAAACTCAACCAAAACAAAAAAGAACAAACAGAAACACCTCCCAGCCCACCACCACAAAAACAAAACAAAGAAAAACCCCAGAAGAAAGAAAACCAGAGAACTCACCAGCACATCCTCCCTCCACAACGACCGGAACAGAAATGAAGAAACAAAGACTACTTACCGGAAGAAGCCCCACCTAGAGGCCAGGAGAGAAAAAACATGTGAAACGAAACCAAAACCACTAACAGCCCCACCTGCAGGGCAGAATAGTAAAAACAACTCAGAAAACACAACAGCCCCACCTAGAGGCCACAAGAGTAAAAACAAGTCAAAAACATAATAATAAATCAAAAGTTTACACAAATAACAAACATATGTTAAATAAATAAATTAAAAAGATTTATAACATCCTGTGTTGAGTTTTAACTCAAATAAAAACCCAAAACATTTTAACACAGTTTAAAAACATTGAATGTAAAAAACCTGTACTTTTACATTTTTAAAAATATTACCTACAGTACAACTATTAACAAAAAAAATCACAAACTAAAACATTATTTGGTTAAATAAAACAATTAGAAACAATTATATCATCCTTTGTTCTTTTTTAATCCACAAAAAAAAAACACCAAAAAAGCTGATCACAGTTTATAACAGCCCGGCAACGCCGGGCAAACTATGCTAGTCAACTATAAATCTAGGCTTCTCCTGGGGGAAGTGACGTAATGTCGGGCTGAGCAGAAGGGACCTTCTGTTCTCTCTAAAAGGTGGGCCACTAAAGGTGGCTTTAAATGAAGAAATCCTTCTAAAAATGTTTTTAAAAGCAAGGTGAAAGTTACCTGATGTGAGACAGTCTCAAAAAATAATTTTTTGGAGAAGCGGCAGGTCGGATTACTGGAGGATAGCAAGGTAAACAACTGGAGCTCAGCGGAGACGCTGTGCTGTGATTAGAAGGCAGCAGGGGGGGCATGAAGAGGGAGAGAGAGTGGAGATTCTACTCCTCTCTTTAATTCGAGAAACAAAGGAGCTTGTTCCCCAAGCCTTGAGTTTGGACAGAGGAGGAGACAGAGGCAAGATACTGGTTGTGGAGACAGAAGCAAGTGATTGAAAGCAGAAGGAGATGACTGGCAATGGTAAGTCCAGTGGGAGCGAGAGTCATGGTTGACTGGTCTCGCTGGCACTGAAGTGGATTGAAGTTTGGTCTCTCTCTAGAACGGAGTGGAATGGAGTAAGGAGGGAGGAGAATAAAGCGGAGATTGTGGACCTTGCATTCTGTCCGAGTTACTACTGTTACTACCTAACAGTTTGAGTTGAGTTCTGTTGGTTAAAATGGATTGAAGAAGGGTGTAAAACCTCAATGATTGTGGTGGATTCAGATGCTGCTGTGCTGTGGTTTGCAGTTAAAATGGCACCGCAAGATTCAGAGTGGAACGGAATGGAATTTGAGCTTGTGACGCAGTTAGGAAAAGTTCTCTTTGCCTGACCTTATTAACTGAGACTGGGGACAGCTGGAAGATAGCCGACTGGACTAAGTTTTGTTTTTTGTAAGTCTTTTTTTGTTTCTGCTTTAACCGCAAAGATTGTAAAGTGACATAGACGGAGTGGATTTACTTAAAAGGGGAGCCTATATGTGCAAGTGATTTTTTCTTTCCTTTCACTTACTTTTTGGAAGGGAATTTTTTCCTGGTGGCTACGACTGGAGTGAGTGGAGTGAGAATGGACACTATAAGAAAGAAGATATTCTATCTCTATGTGGTTGAGTCAAGTTATTTTGTTTTTATTTTCATTGATAGAATTCTCATTTTTGGCCATTACTGAAGTGGCTCATTTGTAAGGGAAAGGTCTTCATCAAATAGAGAATAATCAAGAGAACACCCAAGTTTCGACTGTAGGACTTATTTTTTAAATTTTAAAAATTTTGTTCAGATGGAACTGGCCTATTGATATAATTTTTGGCGGTTAAAGCAATTATTATTATTATTATTATTATTATTATTATTATTATTATTATTATTATTATTATTATTATTATTATTATTATTATTATAATATATTTTTCTCTTTTTTCCTTTTTCTCTATTTTTCACTTTTTTCTTTTCCCTTTCCTTTCCCCCCTTCTTTTTTCCTTTTCCTTTCTTTTTCTTTTTTCTCCCCCTTTCTCCCCTCTTTTTCTTTTCTTTCTTCTTTTTCTATTTATTTTTTCCCCTTTTTAAATATAAAAGTACAGTTGGTATTATTTTCCTATTTTTTTTTCCATTGATGTAGCTCAACATAAAGTGTTTAGAGGTTTGATAGTATTTTAATGAAGTTTTTTGAGTTTGTATATGAGTTGTAATTAGATTTTTAAGTGGATGAGTCGGCGTGGTCATGGTAAATAAAGAGAAGAAAATAGCTTGGTCAAGAGACAGGGAGACATCATCCGATAGAAGTTATAAAAGGCTGGTTCGGTTACAAGAGGACTCTAAAGATATGAAGAAGACATTAGCTCAAGAGGTAAAAGCTGCCGAGGAACTGGAGAAAGTGAAAAAGATGTTACAACAACAGCAGCAACAAAAGTTAATACAAGGTTCGCTTGTTGCAGCAACAGTAACACCAGCAAAGAAATTAGCGACAACTATACTAACATCACCAACAACAGCATCTATGGTACCAGTGACAACAACAACAGCTCCAGTAATAAAGACAATAGTACCTACACCACCGGTGACAACAACAACAGTCTCAGTAACAAAGATGACATCAACACCAACGGTAGCAGCAACAACGACTACAATTACTACAACAGCAATGTCTACAGTAGCAGTAACAGCAGTAACTACAACATTAGTAGCAATGACCCCAATCACAGCAACTATGGCAGGTGGTACAGTAGCATCTGGTGCCATAAGGAAAAGCCCTATGGGGCCTAAGAGCGAATATGAATTGCTTTTTGACAAGTTAGTAGGAATGGAGTCATTAATTAAAGATGGACAGAATCAAATGGGAGCAATGTCTGATAAATTTGATAAAAGATTTGATGATATAGAAAAAGGACAAGTTACCTTAAAGAAAGATCCAGAAGAAATCAAAAAAGAACAGAAGGAAATTAAATTGGAGGTTAAGATGTTGAAAGAGAGAGAGAGAAGATGAGAGAAACTAAGGTGGATCTTCTTGAGAAACGTGTTGCAACAATGGAGGAGCAGATGAGATGTCTGAACATAGTGATCCGTAACTTACCTGAGAAAAATCCAGACATGTTAAGAGATAGGATTTTGGAGTGGTTAAACGGCATGGCGATGGAGTACAGTTATTCTTCAGAAGACATTGTAAGTCTGTATCATCTTGAACAGAAGAGAGGGAGAACCGCTCCAAGGAATGTGTTGTTAAAATTTGCTTGTGCAGTAGATAAGATGAGATTAATGGCCCATATTAAACAAATGGGTTCAACAGTTTTGAAGATTGACGGAGCAGATGTTGAAGTTTACAATGACATTGCACAGGAGGAAAGAATTTGGCATCAAACTATGAAACCTATTACAAAATATTTGATTGGTAAAGGTGTTAAATATAATTGGAAATTTCCAAAAATGTTGACTTTTTGGCACCTAGGTAGGAGATATGTTGAGAGGGAGAATGCTTTTGTATTGGATATACTTGTTGAGGCTAAATTACTGGAGAATGATACTCAAGAATGGGAATTATTGAAACAAGAACTGTTAACATATGGTGGCTTACATTTTGGTGGACAGGAGGATGATAATGTGCCTGAGGGAGCAGAGGGAGGGATTTAGTGATCTTCAGCTCCCATTGACGCGCTTTCCCCCCTCCCCTCTTTGGTTATATCAAAGGCCTCTTTTTTCCTGAAAAAGTGGGGAGGGTAAAAATTTTATTTTTTTTCTTGTTTTTTGTTATTGTTTGTTCTTGTTTGAAAATTATTGTTTCATTAATGCCTAGGGTAAGAGGTTTAGTTAAATGCACTACCCATGAGGATCATGTTAGAAATGGAAGGATTGAGGTAAAAATTTCCCATGAAGTTTATTAAGATGTTGACATGGAATGTGAAAGGTATGGGTTCCCAAGTTAAATGTAAAAGATTACAAGCAGCTCTTAGAAAAGATCGTCCAGACATATATATTTTTTTACAGGAAACACATCAAAAATCAGAAGATACCAACAAATTATTTCTGGGTTGGATACAGATATATGAAAAAGCATATGGAACTTCTAAAGCAAGAGGGGTGGCAACACTGATTTCAACCAGATTGGGTTTTGTTTTGACTAAGAGTATTTCTGATCCGGAAGGTAGGTTTTTGATTGTAAAGGGTACAATAGACGATGAAGAAGTGTCCTTGGTGAATATATATGCTCCAAATGAACATCAGGATAAGTTTTTAGACAAGGTATATCGAATTTTGGAAAAAGAAAAGACGGTTAAAATGATAGTAGCAGGTGATTTTAATTTAATCCGGTCTAGTATGGATTGCACTAACGTAGATAGGGACAAAAACGAAGATATTAGATAATTGGATAAAACCTTTAGGGTTAAAAGTTGCATGGAGAGAATTTAAAGGAACAGAAAGAAAATATACATATTTTTCACATGTATACAACTCATATTCTAAAATAGACTATTTTTTTGTTACTGAAGATATATTTAAGAATATAGAAGAAATAGATATTGGAATTTTCAAAGAATCAGACCATGCTAAACTTTTAATGCAATTGGGAATTGGGAAATCAGAGAGGGGAAAAAGTAGTTGGAGATATGATTCAAAATTGTTTAATGAGCCTGTAAATAAGGTAAATATGGAAAAAGTTTGGAATCAATATTGGCAATGGAACAATACAGGCGAAGTAACATATAACATAGTGTGGGATGCTATGAAGTCGGTTTTTAGGGGAGAATGTATTAAACTAAATAGTATAAGAAATAAACATTTAAAGGATAAATATGAGAAAATTGAAAGAGAAATTGGACAACTTCAGGAGGAACATATAAGAACAGAGAAGAAAGAAACATTATTAAATATCCAAAAATTGAGAAAAGAACAGATCAGCAAGGACATAGAAAAAGTTTAAAAAGATTTGATATACTTAAAAAAGGAATATTTTGAATATAGCAACAAGAATTCCAAATTATTAGCTAGAGCTGCGAAAGAAAAGAGTGCTAGAAGAGAAATTGGCATTTTAATAAACCAACAAGGAGTGAGATGTAACAAAACAAAGGAGAAGGTGGAAATAATAAAAGGTTTTTATCAAGATTTATATTCTAAAAAAAAATTAGGAAAATTAAGGGATTATTTGGATAAATGGAAGGGAATCAGAATAAAGGAGGAGCATAAAGATAGAATGGAAACACCAATAACAGAAAAAGAGATAAGAGGGGTGATACAGAGATTGAAAAGTGGTAAAGCGCCTGGCGAGGATGGATTCTCAGCGGAATTTTATAAACAATTTAAAGAATTGGTAATACCAAGACTCCTGAAGCTGTTTAATTATATATTGGATGGAGTTATATTACCGACTTCATGGTATAGATCAGTAATTGCTTTGATTCCTAAACCAGGGAAAGATTTGAATAAGATAGAGTCTTATAGGCCAATCTCATTGATTAATCAAGATGCAAAAATTTTTACTGCAATATTGGTGAATAGACTAAATGAATTCATGAAGGAATATATAAATAAGGATCAGGCTGGTTTTCTGAAGGGTAGATATATGGCAGATCTTACTAGAAGGGTAATTGATTTGGTGAATATAGCAGAACAAAAAAAAGAAAAGATTGGATTATTATCTTTAGATATTTTTAAAGCCTTTGATTCTTTGCAATGGATTACAATTAAAGAAATTATAAGAAAGTTTGGGTTTGGTATGAAATTTATAAATTTAATTGATCAACTATATCAGAAAGGAATAACTAGAGTAAAAGTGAATGAAACATTTACAGAAGATATAAAATTAGAAGCGGGTACTAGGCAAGGTTGTCCATTGTCGCCTATACTTTTTGTGATGGCCATGGAATTATTAGCGACACTTATAAGAGAAGATAGAAAGATTGAGGGAATAGAAGGAGTAAAAAATTAGTTTATATGCTGATGATACAATGGTCATAATGAAAAACCCTGTGAAAACAATGGAACATATCCAGGTACATTTGAGGGAATTTGAGGAAATGAAGGTTTTAAAAGTGAATTGGGATAAATCTGAAATGATTATTTGTAATGGAAATGAAGAAGATCAAAAAAAGATAAAGGAAAGATATAATATACAAATTAAAGATAGTGTGAAATATTTGGGAATTAATATTGCAAATAAAATAGAAGAATTTAAGAGACTAAATTATGATAAACAAAGAATGGAAATAAAGGGGAAAATAAAGCAATATAATAAGTTAAATTTGTCTTGGTTTGTTAGGATAGCTTTGTGTAAGATAAAATTATTGCCAAAGATTAATTTTTTGTTTGATGCCCTACCAATTCACTTAAAAGAAAAAGATATAAAGATTTTTCAGAGCATGATAAATACTTTTTGTAACGGGGGGGAAAAGACCGAGAATTACAAAAAGCTTAAGGTATATATCGCAAAAAGAAGGTGGATTGGGTATTCCAAATATTAAACACTATTACAGAGCATTTCAGTTAAAAAATGTTGTAAAAATTATAACAAAACCTGATGTTATTTGGGACGAGATAGAAATAAAAGAATTACAACAATTTTGGAAGGCAATTTTTTTGGATAAGGGGATGAAAATAAAGGTAAATAATCCATTAACAAAAGCAATGATGGAGGTTTGGAAAAATATTAAAGAGAAAATAGTGCTGGGAATTTCCCCGATAATGGATTTGGAAGATGTTAAGACTTTCCCTTTGAAAGTAGACAAAAGAATAAAGGATATACTTCTGAGAAATGATGTGTTTCTGTTAAAAGATTGGATAGAAATGATGGATAACTTGGAATTAAGAGCTGAAGTGTTTAAACAGATGAAATTGAACTGGTTACAAATAATTTTGGTAAAAAAATGGGGGAAGAGATATAAAGAGGAGCTCAGTTTACAGAGAGGGAAACAGAATTTGAGGAGATGGTTTGTAAAATAAGAAAAGGAGAAATGGAGATAAAAGGTTTAGTAAGTAAAATATTTTGAATATTTGAAAATATTTTGAATAAGGATGAAAGCTCACAAAATGTGTTGAGAACATTATGGGAAGAAGATTTAAATATAAGAATTTCAGAATCACATTGGAGGAATAAATGGAGGAGAAGAATTATGAAAAATCTTTCTGTAAGATTAAAAGAACATAATTATAAAATATTGTGGAGGTGGTACCTGACTCCAGTTAAATTGTATTGAATGGAAAATAGTAAATCAAGAGATTGCTGGAGATGTAAAAGTGAGCTTGGAACATATGAACACGTGGTGGAGTTGTAAAGTGGTTAAGATTTTTTGGAAACTAATTGAGAAAGAAATTTCAGCAATTACTAAAGTCGACATAAAACTGGAGCCAGGTATCGCCTTGCTGATGGGATTGGATGATATCAATATGAGTACAAACAAAAAAAGAACTGGTGTCAATAATGTTAACGGCTGCAAGACTGTGTATAGTGAGAAAATGGAAAAGTGATTTAAGGTTAAAAATTGATGAATGGTATAAAGAAATGTGGGAAATTGCATTAAATGATAAATTGACATGTGAATTGAATGTGAAGAAAGGTATCTTAAAAGAGAACAAATTTTGGGAAATATGGAAACCATTTGTGGAATTTGTCCTTGTGAGTGATAAAGGGGATAAGCCGGTACCTCAACATATGAGTTTCTGGGAAAATTAAATTAGAAATTTGATCCTCATGGTTTTTAAATATCACTGGGTGTTATAATTTGTAATACAACAAATTAATGTAATGTGATTTTCTTTTTTCTGATTTGTAATTTCTTGTATTTGTTGTATTTTTTTAATATATCATTTGTATTTTTTTTTTTGAAAAACTTAATAAAAATATTAAAAAAAAATCTAGGCTTCTCAGAAACCACTTTGCTTTTAGCTACATTGTTTCTATGCCAAAACCTCTAGCCAAATCCTTCTAGCCAAATGCTGTTATGCCATACTGGCTTCTATGCCAAAACTCTTGCTAGCCGAACTGCTTGCTAGCCATACTGCCTTATTGCCAAAACTGCTTCTGCCAGGATGCTTCTGCTCCTGGGGTTCTGCTACTGGCTTTGCTGAAATCTCTGGAGGAGAGAGAGTCTGAAACTCTCCAGAGGATTGGAATCCAACTGAATGGACATAGTGAGCAGTTTCCAGAAGCAACGCCTAGCAAAGACACTGAGCCTGGAGGCTCTGATATTTTCCTCAAGCCAGGACAACAAGGCTTTGCATAGCCTACAGCCAGCCCGGGAGAAGGCTGGAGTTTGCTGTGAGTACTTTGATTGGGACTCAGACCTTGAAAGTACTGCTTACAAAGACTTACAAACTGTTTACCTGACATTGCTTTCATAGAGAGGAATCTAATGCTTTGTGTTTACCTTTTGAACTGACTTGCTGAAGTAAAAGCTATTTTTGTTTCATCGTTACTCTGCATGTTATTGTCTGGGTAAGAGTGAAGACACTACACGGGCACCACCGCTGCTGCCACAAGCTAACTGCTTAGCTCTGCAGGATTCACACCCAGACCCCAATACCTAACAAATATATTATTTAAGGAAAATTGGAATAACTTTCAGCAGACATCTGTAGAAAAAAGTTGAAACTTTAATAAAAATATTTTTTCAAAAAGAACTGCTGTGTTCCTATAAAGATAAATAGAGAGATTTTTACATTTTAAGTCAAAGCAATATTAAATATCTTTTATGAAGGGACTTTCACCTACTCAGTAACTGCTTTATGAGAATAGATATGTTGCTCATATTTTAACTAGAATGACAATGGATTAACTAATCACAATTCAAATGGATGTCTCGCACAGCATCAATCAGTTATTCTTTTCATGATGCACCTAGGTTAATATAAAAGACACTAGTACGATATCATTTTTTTCATTTAATACCTTCAAAAAGGATAGCATAAAACTATTTACTGGAAGTCATTTCAAGACAAGATCTAAAGAAAGGAAAAAAATGATGGAGAGAATTCAAAGGATACACCTTATTCCACCCCATCCCACAACTCCCAAGAAAGCATTGTTTTATTATGGAGGGAGGAGCTATTGCATGACGTCTATGGGCTGAGATTATGCACTCAAAAAAATCCTAATTGAACCATATCAATATGGCACAACCTATCTATAATAATAAGAAAACCCATTCATGTCATTAAAATAGCAATCCTTTCCCCCCTAAAGCAACAGATTAAAATACTATATATTTTAGATATAGTATATATACTATTGTCTTATCACATGATGATAATAATAATTTTGTGTCGGAAATTATTCTGGGTTGAAAGGATTTTTGCGGAAGAAACTCTGCTCAGGGAACTGCCAAATGAGGTGTATATCATCATGGAATAAGCAAAAGTATGATTGTAAAGGTTCATTTTGCACTTAATTTCACTTTGGTGCCTACCACATGACCACGAAAACGTCTGCAGACACAGATAGCATTGGCTCTTTGGCTGTAAACGGAGATAAGCACTGCCCCCCAGAGTCAGACACGACTATCTTTCAAGCAAGGTAGACCTTTACCTTTACTATTTTGTGTGTCTACTGCAGCTCCAGGAGAGAGAAAATGGGGTGGGGGGAGGGATATGTGATCATAGGGAAAATACCAACAGAAAAATTCAACAGAATACAACAGGATAAGCATTACTGTTTGGATTCTCCTTCCAATCCTGTTTTCTACAGTAAATTCAGAACCCAAATATAGGCCCAAAATAATGGCATCTAAAATATGCTTCAGGAGATTATAAGATTTACATTTTACAGATAAAGGAACTGTTTTTCCTATAATTGATTAATTACTACATCTTTTGACAAATTTTAATAGTGCATCTTAGGTTTCTGAAAGACCAAGAAAATAAAATGTCGGGAAAATCCTTAAATCATGGTTCTCTGGTGGACATGTCATTTTCTTTTATTAACACAGCAGGTAAAAATGCACTTTGCTCAGAAAGAATGCCCTCAACTGAGACACATGCATTCCAAGATTTAGCCCCCACCCCCATCTACTTTACAAGAGAACAAAAAAATGTGTAACCTTCCCCTCTCCTCCCATTTCTTTAAGGAGTCTGGTGCACCAATCACTCTAGATGGGTGAATGGCTCAGACAGTGAATATTTCGTTGCATTGTCTTGAAAGTGCAACAGGTTTAAGACCCAGTGGGCCTGCTGTAGTCTTAATGAAGCAGTTAATGATGTGTGAATTATAGAGCCTGACAGTCCCCCTCCTCAATAAAACCAACAGGGATGCATTCACAGTCTTCCATGGCAGTTAAGTAATGACAATGCTGTCTGCATAACTTAATGTGCAATGCCATTAAGCAAAGGACCATTTGTACCTGAAAACTGCTATTCAATTCTCTCCCCCCCTCTCTCTCTCTCTCTCTCTCTCTCTCTCACACACACACACACACACACACACACACACACACACACACACACACACACACACACACACACACACACACACACACACACACACACACACACACCCTCTAACTGCTTAAGAAGGGGTTTGCACATAAGAGCCATACGATACTCTTTCTTCATTCCTGGATAGCTTGAAAAAGAAATTCATGAGCCTTGGCAATTACACACACCCTTTAAAACAATGTGTTTCCTCACTGCTTTCTGTAATTTAACTTTTTCTAGGAGGATCCTCATTCAGAAAAGAACACAGAAGTTGTCATCTCAGAGGATTTGAATGAGCCAATTGTTTACACACATCAGTGAGAGGAGTTTTGACTATGTGAACACTAGACTTCACTCACTTGCACCAAAGGCAGATCTTTTGTGTTTAGCTAGGGAATTTGTAGGCCTTTCAGTCTGCAAGAAAAATAGCTGTTGAAGGGATAAAAAGCTTCTACCCCTTCCATTCCTTTTGATGGTGAGCTTCAGGGTCACTTACTGATTTGGGACAAAATCTGCAGAGACGTTTTCCTATGCAGTAGCAAACCTCTTTAAATTCAATAGGCCTTGCAGAGAAAAAACTTCCTGTTATGTTGTACTCTTAGACACAAAGAGTGACACAGAGAGGAGAGGTGTTATGGATTTATATAAAACTGACAAAGATATTATTCTGGTTATAGAAAGTAAATCTGTACATCTGTGCATGCAGAGAGATGTATATTAAGTTTACAGTTCCCTTCCAATATACATACTTACATACAGTACATGTTATTGGTTGACTTATTTATCAATGAAAAGAAGAGTTCTTTACTAAGTGTGCATTCTTTGGAAAAATGTGCAAAAACAGACTGAATCAGGGACAGTTGTACAATTTCTGTGGCTACTACAGGAAAGAGCAAAAAACCACAAGGGTACAGGTTATATCACACGCACACACGCGCACGCGCGCACGCACGCACACACACACACACACACACACACACACACACACACACACACACACACACACACACACACACACACACGTGGTGTGTGTGTAAACCTGTGGCTTTTTGCTATTTCCTGTAGTAGCCACAGAAATTGTACAACTATCCCTGATTCAGTCTGTTTTTGCACATTTGCACACTAATTGAACTAGATAATAAAGAAAAAAGAGGAGTTGAGGGTGTGACTCCAGCTAGCAAGTACTATGCATGTACTTCACTTTGACCTGGATCTATGTGAAATGGTTGGCAGGCTGACTGCAAGGGGTTTACAGGTTTGCACGCACACACACACACACACACACACACACACACACACACACACACACACACACACACACACACACAGCTTGTGTGTGTGTGTGTGTGTGTGTGTGTGTGTGTGTGTAAACCTGGAGTCACACTCTCAACTCCTCTTTTTTCTTTATTATCTAGTTCAATTAGTCTACTGAAGAGTTTATTACTAGAATTAATCTTGTTTGTATCTATAGGTGAATCTTTGCATTTCTCTTGTCTGGATATATTGTATCTTTACTGACATGTTGTGATATATTGCTATATTGTATCTTTACTGACGTGTTGTGAGCCGCCCCCCTGAGTTGGCCTGTGCTGAGTAGGTTTGTTGTTGTTGTTGTTCAGTCGCACAGTCGGTTCCGACCCTTTGCGACCCTATGGACCATTGCTCTCCAGGCGGGATATAAATCAAATAAATAAATAAATAAATTTTGCTTGACTACGTCAGAGTTAGAATGCTACTGTCTGTCTTTCTTCCCCTTCCCTTTATTTCTTTGTTTCTGTTTTAGTGCTGGTGCAAATCCTGCTGGCCTTTGAGCAATTGTTAGAAGGGCACCTGTAGAGAATAGTCAAATCCTCTTTAGTAACCTACTATATAGGATTCTGACCAGCAGAATGAAAACACGAGATTTGTGGGGTGCTAGCTGGGTACTTCAGAATCTTCTCTCCGCTCCTCTCCCTCCTCCATCTCCTTCTCCCAGCAGCTCTCTTTATTAACAGTTTCACACAAGCATACAGCATATGGCAAACAATGACATGATCCATCATCCTTCACCACACTGTCATGCTATGCTGCAGTAGGCCAACTCAAATAGATGTCTACACAATTGATGATAGATGAATGCAACCTATTTCTGTATCCTTACAATAGCAAGAAGGAAATGTTCCTAGATCATTGTTTCAGGGTGGTCCAGGATGATCCAAGAACAGGACATTTTTACCATCATATGGAATGAACAACCTGTGTTATTGATCAGCCGGTCGGAGAATTTGTTCTCACGATTAACCTGGTCAAATCACAAGAATGCAACAATCCTCCTGTCTACCAAAGTCCCATCTACCAAATCCACAAAATTGTTGGCAATGTGCAACTCCCCTACAGCCCAGGTCATACCCATTCACATGTTTTTTCATTTATGAGATCTTTGTTTTTCTAATGACAATTTGGAGATGCACAAATATACCACTAACTGGAACAAAGATCAGATCAAAGTGTCACCAAAATGGCAATCATCAAACCTTGTGCTTTTTATTCAGGTATGGCTGAGGATGGAGGAGATGCAATGTCCATCTCTCATCCTTACATGTTCACTCATGCTCCTAAAAGTCTGGAAACTATAAATCCTTCCTGATTTGTATACTATGAAAGAGTGGAGGCTGGTGACTCTTATGTTACAGGACTGTGATTTGCTCTGGATTTTACAGCAAACTTGAAAAGAGCTATCCAAAGTGCTACCACACTGGATACTAGTGTAAAGTTCAGACTAAACCCAGGAATGTTTTCCTGCTGTCATGACACTATGATCACCAGCATCCATTGTTATGAAAGTAGTGAGTTACACAGTCTCATAAATTGTATTGATTTCATATATCCACATTTTGTTCTGGTATCATAGCCTCCTCAGCCATCTTCTTTAACTGCCATATAATTGTTAATTGAAAATATGGTTATACATTAAACTGAATGAACTACAATGTACATATATAGTACAATGTACAATGTACAGGTATAGTGCTATTTGGTCATTGCCTGATAATAATTCACAGATTCTATTAATTGGTTGTGAAAGATTGGGAAGGGGAAACATTTCTGAATCTGGGAGAATAAAGTTGTGAAATAACTGGTACAGACAGGGAGGCTTAAAATACTGAATTTGATGACAGCTAGAAGGGTAGAGCATGTGTGAAATGTTAGGATTAATGTCATGATGAACAGGTGGAAATTAGATTCTGTAGAATTTGTCTTTCATTTGAAGTTCATGTGGGTCATGAAATAGTTGTCTTCAAAACTGTGCTCCTGAACATACACAAGTTTTCTCTCACTTTTTCCCACCATATATACCTCATTAATCAATAGGTGTTCCCTCCCCATAAGCGCACTTCTTCCATCTTCAAACTGTTTGCAAACTTTCACCTTTGATATACCCTTCTAGCACTCTCATCTACACAGTCGAAGTCTCCGGAGTATTTGCTAGACACACCTTTATTTTATATGTTCATCTCTGTTTTTACAAGATCTCCGGGAAGAAATTGTTTTGTTTTTCTCATGTTATGCATCCTATGCATATGAAGTCACATGACATGCTGTTCCTCCCATTGTTTGCTTTCACATACTTTTTGTAAAATATATCACATACAGATGTATGCTGCTTCAGGATGCATGATAATTAAAGTGATCCAGGGCTTCACCATTCACAACATCATCATAGAGATGATGGTGGTCGCTTCATGTGCAGCCTCAGACATTTCAAAAGAAGAAGAACAATTGGGGAAATGGTAACAGCATGAACTAGGTAGACAGCCTAGGACAGTGTTTCCCAACCTTGGTTTTTTGGACTTCAATTCCCAGAAGCCTAAATCAATTCCCCAAAGCACTAATCAGCCAATGTACTGACTTAAGCTTCTGGGAAGTGAAGTCCCCCTGTGGGGCCTGTGCCCCAAGTTGGGAACCACTGGTCTAGGTAGTCAGCACAGCAGCCTCCCAACAGACGGCTGAAGTCTGCAGTCAAAACTATAAGTAAAACTATTATAGGACACCGTGCAATGTTTTTATAACTTGCCTGATGATCAAGATGAAGCAGAAATCTTAATTTACAATTGTCATGCCTTTAGAATACACCAATATGTTAAAAGTTTTACTTCTTTTTTAATCTGGTGACCAAATTTCCATATTTTTAAAAGAAAATGTAATTATGTATGCCTTATGAAGCTGTCCTTATGACACTTTCCCTGTAATCTTATATTTTTAATTCCCATAGTTAATTTCCAATTAAATTTGGAAACAAGTTCTTGGGAAATTAACTAGCAAAAATAATCCTCTAATCCTCAAAACCTTTACCCGAATAATGTCCCATGCAATTCTATTTTAGATTTGCTGTTTTAATATGTAATAGGAAATTTTAAATGGTTGGCATCTGCTTTCCTCTTCTACAGCAGTAGATGTGTTACATACTGAACAAAGCACCACTGAACATTACAGAGTATGATAGATACTTCTCAGAAAATCTTCATCGGATAGATACCTTGTCTTTTCATCTCAAGTACTAATCCTGATCATGGAAACGACTGTAGACGTTTGGCTGTAAATAGAGATGAGCACTGACCCTTAGTGTTGGATACAATTGGCTTTTGAGCAAGGGAGACCTTTACTTTTACCTTATTAAAATTTAGGTAATTTCATGCCCCACCAGAAGAACAAAATCCTGACCACTGTGAGGAATCTGCACAACACTTTGCCGGCAACTTCATTTAGATCTGCTCTGTCATGGATGCTGTAGTTTGATAGATGTCCTGTAGATATAACTTTGGTCCCGCTTCTCCTATTATAATGAATATGTTTCAGTTGGTGCAGCCTGAGGATATGAACAAGATTCTTGGAGAGAGACATATGCACTGGACTTTTGACCATGTTGGCTTATAAAAGCAGCCAGAGTGGGACTGGCTGAGTAGGTTATGGGAGTGATGAATATCAAGGTGCCAGCATGCCTAACGGAGGCAGTAGTATGCCCATTATTAAATCCCACTTTACTGGGCAGTGTTCAGCCAGTCTCAAATATTCCATTTTTGGGCAAAGTACTGAAGCATGTAATGGTTTCCCAGCAACAAGAATCCCTGGATGATGCAGATTATTTAGAGACATTTCAATAGCTGGAAAAGGTTGTCCAAAGTCTTTGGGTTAAGTGTCACCAATATGCTGCTAAAATGTATCTCTCTTTTCCATCTAATTTCAGGGAAGCTGTCTTGGTTTTACTCTGGCCCTATTTAACATAAATATAAGGGGCTACCTGTCTGGAAAGAACATGTCCAGTTTCCAGGAGGGAGTAATATGAAACCAATCTCAGTTCATTGGGTTAAGTCTAAGCATGGGGTTCAGCTTTGGAAATTATTCAGCACCTAAGTGTATTAAGGTTATTTGTTGGTTTCTGAAATAATCTGAAATGAATCACCGAAGTCTTAAGTAGTGTTTGCGTCAAATCAGGACTCCCCAAAACACAGAATTAAAAAAAGAAAAGAAAGTATTTATTCAGAAAAGAAAAGTGGTACTATGAGTCAAGATTTGCCAGCTAAAGATATTTTGTTTAGTAATGGGATATGATGTTGATGGTGGTTTTTAGAGAGATATTTGTTGGAGAGCTGGAGAAATCCATGTTTTGAAGAGAAAGAGGGCACCCTAAATTGACTGGATAGCTGGAGAACTTCAGGATGTTCTTCTTCTTCTTCTTCTTCTTCTTCTTCTTCTTCTTCTTCTGTGTCTAGGCCAGATGTGAAAGTCCCAAAATGAAGGCACCTTTTGGTGAGTTCATTCTGCAGTTCCTTTCACCTGACCTAGTGTGAGAAAGATTAGCTGGCAACACAAGGTTGCCATTACCAGGGTATGCCTGATTATGGTTCAAAAATAACACAATCTCTGAGGAGGCTATTTCTGTGTACCCCAGGATGTAACTGGTATGAGCCAATATGTATCTATGATACTGATGCAACTTTTTTTCTCTTAGCAAAGATATATAACATTTTTTTATAGTTGGAGTAAAAAATAGTGGTTTATAAGCATCTTGGGTTAGTAATCCAAAAACTGTAAACAGTGCCCCCCCTCCACCAAGATAAACTAATGAGAGATGCTATCTAACTGTTTTTGTCACGGTTCTACTCAGATTACACCTGGAAGTCTAGGGCCTTGAAAGGCTTAAGATAAGCAATGACAACATCCAGGAGAGAAGGAGGAAATTTCTTTCATTTGGAAAGGTAATATCTGTGGATTTTGCAACAGCTCAAAACAAGCCATAAAGTGCTTAGCACTGTAGAGAATTCTTCTTCAGTTTAGACTAGTGAATGCAACTGAACAATAAAATAGACTCACATTTGTTCTTGTTGTTATTTAGAGCCTGTCGAAACAGTGGCTTTCAGCTTGAAGCAATCAATAAATCAAGTATGAGATCACAAGTTGCAGAGCATTCCCTGTAGATATGGGCTTCATTTTTGTTCCTTCTGTGTCAGGGAGTTCTTTGTCTTTGCAGTGGAATTGCTTTTATACCTTCTCATCAAACCAAACTGTCCGATAAAGCAAACTCAATTCATGTCCTATAATGACAAGGTCATGCACCCTACAGAGCTGCTTTTAGATTTGCTTTGTGGTAGGAAAAAAGCTCATATCAAAATAAATGGGGTGGGGGGGGGGGAGACACTGAATGATTTGGATGAGTCACACTCAGATTCACCTGAGAATATGAGTGGATAAAAAGACAAATGCTTTGATTTAAGCACTCATGGGTTGGCTGTATTTTCACAAATGACTTCTTTACATTATTGAATACAATGGGAACTCTAAGGCCAACTGCAATAACACTTCCTCATGAAAAATTAACAAAGAATTTATGGAAATGTAGCAAAAGTCCCAAAGCAATTAGCTTAGATTTCTCCAGAGTCTGAGGAAAGGCTGAATAATTGCAGGCAGAACTACTGTACATAAAATGGCTATTTTCATTATCACAAGATACAGAGCGTCCATTTTCATCACAATAGGAGATAACAATGTTAAAGCTAACACAAAAATATATTTTTAAAAGGTTGTGACACAGTTTACAAAATGGTTCAATTTAAGTGACTTGGGGGATCTATATTTAAGATGGAAAAAACACAAAAGGCTCTCTCTACTATTGTCAAAGGCCATTAGATGCTAGGGGGAAAAGGGAGGGAGGAAGCCACCAACACTGGTATTCAGAAGGTAATGGTACATTACATTACTAGTGGGATGCACAAGATTGAATTTAATTTGTCCTTGAATTTAAATAGCTGAGCTCCTGCAGAAATTGTCACATTAATATACATTTGAGAAAGCCCTTTGTATGTACTTACTGATGTGGTTATCATTTCAGCATTGTGCTCTGAACAATTGACTGTGGAACAAAGTCATGTTAGGGTAGAGTGAAACAGCACTGAGAAACATAAACAAACAATCAAAAACAAATGTTTTCACAGAGAAATATGAAATCACACAAAGGATCACCTACCCATCTGTTCAATTTCTCTGAATCCCCCTAATCAATGTTTGGCAAGTATTATTCTCTCTAAAGGATAGGTTAAGCATGGAAATATTATTTTTTTTGAACCACAACTCATAGAATTCCCAGCCAACATGAGTGATTCAAAAAAGAAGAAGAAGTTACATTTCTGAGCCTGAAGTAGACATTGTTTTAATGGTCTGGTTGTGTAAAAATGCATGAAGCTATTTACATATACTGTAGATTATCTAGAAAATTCTGTTCTGCTGTCAGGGGCATCCTTTGTGATGCCACACATTATTTCAGCTATTGCAAGGGGGGGGGGGGGTTGGTAGAAATGTGAGAAATAAATAAATAAATAAATAATTCCATTCAAGAGTTTAACAGCAGCAGCAACAACTATAACAACAGCTGAGGGGGGGGTCTTTTATGCATACTATAGCACAAATAGGATTTTACTGTCAAGCTCTTGGCTAATCTGCCACCAGGTTTGAACAGGTAAAACAGACTTAGTGCCCCTGAATTCACCACTCATGGTCTAAACATCAACATATTAAACAATAGGTCAATCAGTGAGTGGGCCCTTAGTTTTGCTTCTCACTTTATGTATCACTCTAAGGCAGGCATTCGCCTGCGCAAATTGCACCAAGCAGAATGCCATTTGCCAACCCTGACTCAGAAGACCACCAGAAAGGGCAAATCAGAACAGGATGGGGTGTTGGGGTGTGGTTCAATAATAACATAAATACCTGTATTTTCTCCACAGCATCGTTTGTCCTATTCAGGCTTCACAGCAAGGAAGATTCGTCGCTGAATATTGGGTCAAGGATTTTTTTGTTTCATTTTTATTGTTCCCCTCTGTTTTGCCTCATATGGTGCCAAAAAGATGGGTCAAGGTGGAACATGTCCAGCCAAAAGGCTGGTGTGGGTTTCACCTCCTCCAGCACTGTCTTCTTCCAAAGAGGATGGTGATCTAGGATTTGAGGATGTGCCTTTACACCTTTGAGCTTTGGAGAGGGCGGCAGGATTGCTAGTATACGCATCCAGCCCTCATTCATGCGAGTCGGGTGAGATCGTTGGGGTGGTCAAAGATCAGGATCCCCTAGCTAACATCCAGCTCAGATTGTTGGCACTTGAGGTGGTAGGTACTGCTGGCACAGGTCCAGCAGGCACCTTAGTTAGGATAGTGGGTGATCTGGTCTGTATCCATGGAGAAGCTGCTGCAGTCAGGAGCAACGGGTAGGGTAAGAAATGTGAGGGGTCAGGAGGAGCTTCCTTGCACATTGCACAACAACCAGGGCTCATGGATACAGGTGCGGCAGGTTGTATGGGTGAGTCGCACTAGATGGTATTTTAGAGCGGGTTGTATTATAGGAGGCATCCCTTCCCTGGTTCAATCTTGACTGAGGGGAATTTTGGAACATATTCTCCCTGCAACTCGTCTTTCCCGCTACTCCATATGGGCGTAAGGAGGTCTCAGCTGTCTAGGTATTAGGAAATGACTGTAATAATGAGTGCACTGATTGAACCCTGAATAATGGGAATGCCAGCAGGAAATGCCAACAGCATTGGGGAAGCAAAGGACAGGTTGTAGTAGAGAGTGGACCCTGGGTAGTACAGGTAAATTGATAGCCCGGAGTAGGTGGGGAAAGTGCCAACAACAAAGGGGCACAGCAGAGTTGAGTGAGTGAGCACAGTCTTGGAGGAACAGTTGGAAGAATGAAAGAGGCAGATGGAGGGCAGCAGTCTGAAGCATGGCATACCTGGCACTGAGAGCAGAGTGTGCTATTTTCTCTTACTGAAAGAGCACTTCAGAAAAAGTCCAGCAATGGTAGGTTGATCTTAAGGAAAATATTTTTTTTCCCTACAGATCCAGGTTCCAGGCATAAGGGGTATGGACTGACTGTGTCCTTTGCCTGACACACTGGACACACTAGATTCATGATGGTGAACCTTGGCACTCCAGCTGTTCCTGGACTTCAATTACCAGAAGCCCAAGTCAGCACGCCTACTGATCAGGGCTTCTGGGAATTGAAGTTCAAGAACAGCTGGAGTGCCAAGGTTCACCATCACTGCACTAGGTGGTTGGCAAACCGGCAAGCCCACTGCCACCTGGTCAGATCTCTCCAGATAGATTCCTTCTCATCCCAGTAAAACAAAGGATCAGTCTTTTTTGACTTGTAGCGCTCCTGCACGTATACCTCTATCTCTGCCCTTCCACTGGGCTAGTGTTTCTGGAGGACAGGCCCCTCCCTTGCCTGTCAAGACAATGTTCTACAAAACATGTGTCAAACAACAAGAAAAAAGAATGCTAGTCCACTCCCCCCCCCCCCCCACCCGCGCATCATCACTTTGATCAGACGAAAAGTGATGAGTCTAAAAAGGAGAAATTCTGCATGAGGAGACTTTCCAATTGAGAGAAAGGTCTGGGAAGTGATTGTTGATATTTGTGGGCAAGGTGTTTTCATAGTATCTGTTATATATTTATTACATGTATATCCTACCTTTCTCATTACAATGTTGAAGGTGGTTCAAGAGCTTTTTGAAAGAATAAAAATTGATAAAATCAGTGTTAGGGTTTTTTATAATCATAAAATCTTGTAAGCCAACCTCATTGTAAATCTGTTAAAATCAAGTAAATAGATAAAAACCATTAAAATTAGAAAAGGTGTAGGTTAAAAACCACAGTTATTATTATTTCTCTGTTCTGTAATTTCTGGATGTTTGACTCAGAACAAAGTTAATGCTCAAGGGCTTACGTAAAACTCCAGGTAACAGATTTTTATGTCCAGATTAAAATGCAGCTCAGCAATAAAGCATGTAGGTGAAGAATCCCATAAACAAATATATTCAGCTGTACTGTGGATTAGGCTAAAGTGACACATTTATTTAAAAATATGCCTATGACTTGTCCTCATTGATTAAATGCCCTTAAGAAAGTGAATCTGATTAAATAGAAGCTATTAAGATTCCACACACCTCCTCTCCACTGCTTTTGATGGTTGACACATTCCCCTGAGAGGGAGATTGGACAGCTGATAAGTGAATGCTGAATTATAAGCACTTTGTGGAATGTCACTGGCAAATGAAAGATCTACTGTTTTGCTTGCAAAGCAAGAGAATGCTTTAACAGCATAAAAATGGACATGGTGCAGGAATGATTTCATCTTTTGTGCCTGGAATATAAATGACTGTATATATAATGCATGTATTTTTATGGCAAAGATCAGTTCACTGAGGAGCACTGCTTGTTGTGAAGGGCAGAATCAATTGATTAGGAAAAGAGACATGACTGACTGGGACTTTCTTGATGCTGTCAGAAACCCAAACAAGCATGGTGTGATATCTGCAGTGTATAGACCACAGGCTGATTTTCAAAACTCCAGCTTTGGGCAAGGAAAGGCTGGCAAGAACACTTGTTTAAAGAGATGGAAGATGTTGCTATAATATTCTTGCATGGCAAGTACTGGAAAGACATTTCCAGTATGCTACACAGAATATTAGCAAATCTGTGCCCCATCAAAACTACTGGGTTTTTAGCATGCTGTTAGGTGCTTACAGAAGCTATCCTATGCATCCTGACTTCAATAATAAATCCCATTGAACTCATTTACACAGAGATTTACTTCCAAACAGGTCCACATAAGGTTGGATTCCATGGTGCATAGTTTTGAGTGGAATGTATACAATTAGTGATTTTGTACATAGATGGTACTAAACTCAATTCCCAGGCATCACTAGTAATGAAAGCGCGGCGCCAAAATGGCTGCCGCGCTCTTTGCGGCCCCCCCCACCCGGACTCAGACATCCGGGTGAGTTAGGGGGTGTGGCCACCCCTCTATAAAAGGGGTGGCCACGAGGCAGCCGAGCTGCCATTTTGGAAAAGCGACGGAGAGGAGAAGTTTTCTCCGTCGCTCTTCATCTCTTTCCGAGAGCCGCAGTTGGCTGCAGAGCCTTAGCCGGTATTTTGCTTCTCAATCTTCGGCTTTCCAGCCATCTGGTGCTGATCCCTGGAAAGGGATCGTGCTTTTTATTATGCGTCCCAAGAAGAAGGCTATGGCGACTCAGGCTCGCCCGAAAGGGAGACAGCAGTCGGGTCAGAGGACCGCGACTGCACCCCCGCAACAGGACCCATTATCGGAGGCACCCACCGGGACTGGTGGGATGGGGCAGCTTAGGCCATGGCCTGCGGCTCTCCAGCCTCAGACTGGCCCTACAGGGGCTTCGGCCCCCAGCCCGCAATTGCCGGCCATGGGCCTTGAGCATGGGGGAGGGCCTGGTGCGGTTGCACAGCAGGGCTTACCCCCGGCCCTTCATGGGCCGGAGTTTTGGGCATGGCCCTATTCGGGACCTGGCTCTCAAGTCGGGGGCCCTGGACCATTGCCCAGTGGGCCGTCCGGCCCGCCTGGCCCCCTTTATGCAGGGAGATCTGCGACAGTGGATGCATTACTGGCCCGCGTAGCTGCACTAGAGGCATCCCTAGGGATCACCAATAACCCCATGGGGGGGGGGCTTCACTGCCATCTGGGGCCCCCTTTTGCCAGCCTGCTACCACGACAGCCGCCACTCTCCAGCAGGCGGCCAGTCGGGTTGAGTTGCTCGAGGTGCGCAGGCCCGTGCCCACCGTGGTCTCGCAGCTCCCCGTACATCATGAACTGCAGACAGGTAGTGGTCGGATGTGTCCTCAGAGCTCGATTTCGGTCACGAGCTCCGACGCCTGCCGTGGGCCGGAACCCCCAGTGGGGGCAGCTCACGGGGGTGCACCCAGTGAGTATCAGGTTCAAGCTAATGTCCCCACATCACACTCCACTTCCGGGGATAGGTTTCAGTGGCCATGGCCTCGTAATGTCGAGGCGGGTGGGCACCAGTTCCCAGCTTACCCGGGTGTAGCTTGGTCCCATACTGGCACAACATTGGGCGGGGGGGGGTTCCGCCCCCGGGGCTACACTGGGTGTCGCAGGGACGGTCCAGGCTCCTCTCCTGATACCCCGTGTTAATACTGTGCCGGTGTCGGCATTGCCGACGGCTGGGTATTCCTTGCCCCTCGGGGATCATTTGGCCCAGGCCACAAGGGAAAAGATTTGGCAGGGGGAGTATGTCCATATTTTCTCCCTATTGAACCGGGAACCCACCAAGGAGGAAAAAGAGGGGCAGGATGAGAAGGACAAAGAGCTGTCTCGCCGTCGCAAGCCACCACGCACCTGGGCCAATTGGTTACCCGCATATCTCATTTATATGGCGGTGTACCTCAGGGCTCGGCCATTCCTATGGTCCAATATTTGGACAATATTTACAGGGCAATGGTGGATTTTCCTGGCCCATCGTGGTTGGCTTACGATGAGGAATTTAGAATGAGAGTGCCCTTACACCCGGAGATGAGGTGGGATGAGCCATGTCAGAAACTGTGGCTTTTATACATGACCCCCATGCGCCCGGCGCCTGGGGAGAGGTACCATTGTGGCCATGCGGTCCAGCGAGCTGCTCCAACACAGGCTCCCCGCCAGCTGGCGGGGCAGGGGGTTCCAGCCCGCTTGCTGTGTTGGAGTTTCTCGGCCAATGGTGTATGCAATAGAAAACAGTGCCGATACAAACATGAGTGTCCCTCTTGCGCTGGCCCCCACGCCGCCGCTGCGTGTCCGCGAGCAGGTGGGTCACGGGGCAGAGGTAGAGGTGGACAAGGAGCGGGCAGACCTGCCGCTGATGGAGCTGGTCACTCAAAAGGCCCCCTCCCCGGTTAACGTAGCTATGTTGGAGCGGTGGCTCTCAACTTACCCGAGGAGAGAGGATGCTAGGTATCTCCTCGTGGGTTTCCAGCGGGGCTTTCGCATCCCATTCAAAGGGGAGCGGTGCCCCCAAGATGCCCCTAATTTACTTTCCCTGAAGGGTAGGGAGGAGGTGGCTGCCCTAAGTATCGCTAAGGAGGTTAATGCAGGTAGGGTTGCTGGCCCCTTTCCTATGCCACCCTTTCCCAATCTGAAGGTTTCCCCTTTAGGGTTGGTGCTCAAAAAGACCCCTGGGGAGTTTCATTTAATTCACCATCTGTCATACCCGGCAGGCCATTCGGTCAATGATGCTATTCCTGATGACCTTTGTTCTGTCAGGTATACGTCATTTGACCAGGTCCTGCGCATGGTGCGCTCTTGTGGCCCGGGTGCACTTCTGGCACTTAAGTCGGCATTCCGTTTGTTGCCAGTGCACCCGGGTGACTTTGAATTATTGGGTTTTAAATTCCAAGGGAAATTTTATGTTGATAAAGCCATGCCTTTTGGCTGCTCTATTTCCTGTTCAGCATTTGAACGTTTTAGCACTTTCCTTCAGTGGGCCTTTGTTCGCAGGTCTGGGTCCTGGTCTGTAGCCCATTACCTCGATGATTTCTTGTTCGGGGGTGAACAGGGCTGGGACACGTGTACGCGTCTCCTCAACATATTTCAGACGCTAATGCAGGAACTCGGTGTCCCTTTAGCGCCCGAAAAGACCGAGGGTCCATCAACTAAGCTCACATTTCTGGGTATCGAAATTGACACGGTCTCGCAGGCATCCAGGTTACCCATGGATAAGGTCACCCGGATCACTGCGTTGATTTTGGCCTTACTGGCCAAACGCAAGGTGTCGCTTCGTGAGCTCCAGGTTCTCCATGGTCACCTTAACTTCGCCTGCAGGGTGGTCACGCCTGGCAGAGCTTTTGTTCGACGCTTATGTGACGCCATTACTGGCCTATCCAGGTGCTATCATAGGGTCCGACTGAACAAGGGCATGAGGGCTGACATGTTGGTTTGGCTTAAGTTCCTGAGGGTCATCAACGGGGTGTCATTTTGGAGATCTGACCTTTTGGTTTCCCCTAGGTTCCAGGTTCGGTCGGATGCCTTGGGGTCCCTGGGATATGGGATTTACTTTGAGGGGAGGTGGGCCTACGGCCGATGGCCTCCAGCATGGCGGGGCATGGATCGTCTACGCGATCTTACATTCCTTGAGTTCTTCCCGATACTGGGAGCTTTGATGCTATGGGGTGAGGAGTGGGCCAATTCAGTGGTTCATTTCTGGTGTGACAATGCTGCGGTAGTGCACATTGTCAATTCCCAGACATCTAAATCGCCCAAGGTCATGGAGTTAGTTCGCCAGTTTGTGTTGCGCAGCCTATGTCTCAATGTGCTCTTCAGGGCCAGACATGTACCAGGTATTAATAACGATATTGCTGATGCTTTATCCTGCCTGCAGATCCCCCGGTTCCGCACCTTGGCTCCGGACGCAGAGGAATTCCCCTCGCCGCTCCCGGACGAGATTTGGATGTTTGGCAAGGAGAGGTGAACCGGGCGATCGGCATGTCACTGGCGCCCCGCACGCGTAAGGCGTATCACCATGCATTCAGTCAATTTAAAAATTTTTGTGCGCAACTCCGGTTGCCCGAAGTCTGGCCCATTCCAGTTGAACACGTTCTTCAATTTATGGTTTACCTACACAGTCTGGGCCTAGCTCCCCGCACCATAGCTTCCAGGCTGTCAGCACTGGCATTCATGGCCAAGGTGAGGGGTTTTGCTGACAACATGACTGATTTTCGTATATGACATGTTTTGGAGGGGTGGACACGGGAACGTGGACGCCGCCCGGACACTCGCCACCCTATTTCTCCAGGGGTTCTTACACACCTTGCACGAGGCTGGCATGACTTGTGTTTTGACAGGTATGAGGCAGCTCTGTTTCATGCGGCTACCACGGTGGCCTTTTTTGGAGCGCTCCGCATCAGTGAGTTGGTGCTACTGTCTAAGGCGGATGCGGCTCGTAGGGCACTGGAACTCGAAGATGTCTATGTCTCCAATGAGTGGGCTCAGTTGAGGATACGGTCCTCTAAAGTTGATCAGCACGGTGTAGGCAGTGGTGTTAGACTGCTACGATGTTCCATTGCAGACATCTGTCCGGTTGGTGCCCTACAAGAGTTCCTTGCAGTGCGTGGCACGCACCCTGGTCCGTTTTTCTGCCACCAAGATGGGTCTCCCCTTACTAAATTTCAATTTTGGAAGGTGACCGGTAAGGCACTGTCCAGTGTTGGCCTCCCCGGGGCTCGTTATGGCACCCATTCTTTTAGAATAGGAGCTGCTTCTACTGCGGCTGCATTTGGGTACTCTGAGGCTGACATACGCCATATGGGGAGGTGGGGATCAAAGTGTTTTGAATTATATGTTTGCCCTCTTCAAGTATGAGTACCAGATAAGTCACTGTCCTGTCTTTTTTATCTTACAGACCCTGTGTGTCCCCGCACACCGGTGGCAGTATGGCTGGTGGGCCATAGCTATGTGCACTGGGCAGCGCAGTACGCTGCGGCGACAGAGTGGTGACCCCAGCTTGGACTACGTGCCTCCACATGTATCAGGTGATATGGTAAGCGCGGAATGTTATGGCAGGAACTGTTGCCATTCCTTTTCTCCATCAGGGATGCTGGACCGCCTGATGTCCTGGTGCTGCACCTCGGGGGCAATGACTTGGGCCAGGTCACTGGCCTTTCCTTAAAACATACGATCTGCAGTGACCTAGCTTATTTGCATTATGTGTGGCCTGCCACAACGCTGCTATGGTCGGACATCATACCGCGTCACGCTTACAGGGGGGGTATCAACCTCCAGGCCCTTGACCGCGCTCGTCGCTCGGTGAACAGGGCAGTGGCCCGGTTCTTTGCTGACAAGGGTTTGGGGCGGGTCATCCAACACCCCACCATTAGTCTCCAAAATTACGATCTTTACACAGGGGATGGGGGTCCATCTGTCGCCCAGAGGTATGAACCTCTTTTTGGAAGATTTGCAAGCAGGCCTGTTGACCGAGCTGACGGTCTGGGGGGGGGGTGAGTCTTTATTAAGCCTCCCCGTGTGGCGGGTAGCACTGGTAAGGTAAATATTTATGACCCACAGGTATCCGGCAGGTTTGCAATTGACTGGCCAACACTAGATAGTAAACAAACAAATTGATACAAATGGATACATTGTAGCCAATTGCCATTGGCAATTTTGGGAGGAACCTTACCAGTGTTACTGCGGCCTGCTTGCCTTAAGAATTATAATTGGCTGAGTACCAATTGAAATTTATAATTCGGACTAGGGCATGAATCAATAAATATGGCCCAATGCCGTTATCCATATATACCGGTGTCTGAGTCTTTTTTGGGGGGTGCGCCTGCAATGAAAGCGCGGCGCCAAAATGGCCACTGCGCTCTTTGTGCCCCCCCCGGACTCAGACATCCGGGTGAGTTAGGGGGCGTGGCCACCCCTCTATAAAAGGGGTGGCCACGAGGCAGCCGAGCTGCCATTTTGGAAAAGCGACGGAGAGGAGAAGTTTTTCCCTCCACCCCCTCCCTAGTGAACAGTGTGATATTTTGGTCGCTTCAGGGCCGGGTGGGAATTTTTGGCTGGAACTTACAATTGGCCTCCTGGTTCTGGCTTTTTTGCCCATCCCACACTGTTGCTACGGTTTGATACAGGGGCTTTGCTATTGACTTTGGTCACATGGGCGGGTAGCACTGGTAAGGTAAATATTTATGACCCACAGGTATCCGGCAGGTTCGCAATTGACTGGCCAACACTAGATAGGTACAAGTTGGTTAACGTTGACCGGTCAACGACGAACCAGGCAATGGGGTGATGGCAGGAGCTCTTCAGCATGCATCACCCCGTGATTTGACGGATACACGACAGAGGGTGGGGTCAGTAGATAGTTTATTGACTACGGTCAACAATTTGTTTGTTGTAAACAAACAAATTGATACAAATGGATACATTGTAGCCAATTGCCATTGGCAATTTTGGGAGGAACCTTACCAGTGTTACTGCTGCCTGCTTGCCTTAAGAATTATAATTGGCTGAGTACCAATTGAAATTTATAATTCGGACTAGGGCATGAATCAATAAATGTGGCCCAATGCCGTTATCCACATATACCGGTGTCTGAGTCTTTTTTGGGGGGTGCGCCTGCAAAAAGTACTGTCAATAGGTGGGCTAGGAAAAACTTTAAAATTCCAATGCCATTCACAATACCCACCTCTGCCCATTTTCACTGAGGCATTCACGATGCAGGCTTTGTTCAGTTTGACCCAGGTGTAACTTTAATTCAATTTAGCCCAATACAGGTATGATTGATTAAATAACTATTTACAAGCAGAACAGGTGGTTGACAGTTACCTCATCAGTCAAACTCTCTTAAAGCCCCTGAGTTCTTCAGCGCCACACCCTGTGTTGGTTTCAGTGTGGGCATTGAATGGAGGCATCTCCTCCGTGGCTCCTCCTTCATCCAGTCCTCCACCAATTCATTGGAGTTCATACTCTTCCTCTAGCATCACAAACCTCCTGGCTCCCTCTGAATCCTTATGACCACTTCCATGGGGGTCTCATAGTCTGGACCATTGTCTTCAGGGGGGGATGGGCAACCTCCTGAAACATAAACTAACCGGTGGACAGATTCAGTATAAGATACCTCCATGTGTTCAAGTTGGTTGTATCTTACAAATCAATGTTATTTATGCTGTGAATTGGAATTAGAAATTAGAATATGCATATGAATGAATAATATGGATCTGACACTGAATGATGAAGATTCTAAATGGCATCATCTTGTACTTTATGTGAACATCGAAGGAACTGCTACCTGGGATCCAGCATGAAAACTGAAGAGATATGTTGACTATGAAGTCACTTTTCATTTAGATTTGAAGTGGCAAATCTGGCCTTGAGTGATGAGATGCATCAATCATCTCACATGCTACATTATTCCAAAATACAGTAGAAGGTAGCATCCAATGTGATAGCCATATTTCTTAAAGTGGCAGACAAAATAGCTTTTCGTTACAAGTGCATTTGAAATTTGCAAATTAGAGAGGTTCAGCATTACATGCACAATGCAACAAATAACAAGAATAACAATAAAGTCCAACTGTTGGGTTTCTAAATATTTATAGTCAATGCATAACTTTTCTTCTAATTTCCTGCTTGAAAACATAATCTCTGCTTATAGAATTTGTTATAAAACCATAGGTACACATGCTGCCCAGTCTGATTTAATATGATATAATTACTGGTAAGTAATTGTATAATAAGGTATCTATTGCCAGGTCCCACCCCATTACACACACACACACACACACACACACACACACACACACACACACACACACACACACACACACACACACACGTTATTGAAAGAATTGGGCAAATCTATGAATGTATAGGCTTCCAAGGTCATTTGACTAAAACGGTTTCACAACTGAGTAAGAAATTCAAAATAACTGACCACATACACATGCAAAATTTATAGTTGTCATTCTTTTCTGCCAACAGTGGGGGCAGGGAAGGAAAAAATATCTTATTATATATTCAAGTGTCTTTGCCACAAAAGCAGAAGAAAAGGAGAGAGACAGCATCATTTCCTGTGAGAGAAATTCTACTTTCACTTCCATTAGTTCTTATATTAAATGTATTTTCAAGAGAAAAACCTCATTAGAGGAACGGGGCGCTATAATGGAGCACAGAGTTTTTATTCTCTTATTCAGAGAGCAAACAAATGCAGATGATCATATGGGATCGCAAGTAGGATTTTAGTCAACCTCTTATGTCTAGTTAAGATGCTGACTGGGAGACGGAAGGTCAGCAGTTCAAAACCTGAATACAATAAAACCCCTACTTACGTAAAAAGTCTGTTCTGTAGGCTTTTATGTAAATTGGTTTTTTACTTAACTTGAAGCAAACCCATAGGAAAAATGAATTTTTACTTAACTCGAAGGAAACCAATAGGAAATTGTGTTATGTAAATTGGGATATTTATGTAAATCGGGACATGGTTTTAGTGCAAAAATCATTATGTAAGTCAAATTTTATGTAACTCAAGGCATAAGTCGGGATTTTACTGTACTGCATGACGGAATGAGCGCCCGTCTCTGTCTCAGCTCCTGCCAACCTAGCAGTTCGAAAGCAAGAAATTGCAAATAGATAAATAGGGACCACTTTGGTGGGAAGGTATGCAGCATTCCGCACACTTCGGTGTCTAGGCATGCCTACCACATGTCCATGGAAATGTCTGCAAACGCAGACAGCACTGGCTCTTCGGCTATAAACAGAGATGAGCACTGAACCCTAGAGTCAGATACGACTGGTTTTCGAGCAAGGAAAACCTTTACCTTTAGTGAAGTCTAAAAATAAATGCTATTTATTCTTATGAAGAGAAACACACTCTCCTAGTGAACTGAAGACAAACATGCCATTCAGTCATGACTGTGCAGCTACATTTTTAGCACATTTCCTTCCAATTCAGACTCAATATGTGCAGCTCAGATGATTGAATCCAAGATCTAACTTCTGGTGTGTGTGTGTGTGTGTGTGTGTGGGTGGGTGGGTGACGCGGGGTTAGATACATGTGAGAAAGGGATGCTATGGAAACAAATGCTTGGGGACTCTTGTTTCTGCCTTCTCTGCTGTGTGCACATAAATCTGCCTCCAGCTTTTATCTCATATGAAAGCAAAGGAATCTACAGCTCATTTTAGGCAATGGTTCACCTCAAGCATATATATCCATTATGCAGGCATAAGAGACACTTGGAATTTAAGTCTCTCATCACCAAGCTCTTCCACTCTTCCAAAGACTTCCTGCCATTTTAGCATCATCACATACATTTTTTCCCTCTGCTGCAAGACTCATTTCTATTTTATGATATGAAGTATGAGGAATTAAAATATTCAAGAGCGATTTTAAAATATGCTATAATATGTATAAAAAAAGAAGGTGGGGTTGGCTTTATTTCAGTCTTTCGGTGCTTCGATGCTGTCACTTCTAGTAACTGGAGGCATTTACATCTTTACAGGAGAGCTGCTGTGATAAATTGTACTGCCTCTGGAGCTCAGACATCAGTATGCAGCATGCACTATGCAGATATAAGCATACAGTGATAGGGATTTGGGATGCACTCTGCTAAAATGAGCTAGTACAAACAGTTTGAATGAAGCTTGTAAAACCTGAACTCTAAGTACATATGCTAAGAAACCATCACACTAAATCCAGGGGTTGTCTTTCCTTGATTTTTTGGAGGGAGAGGATTGGGCTGCAAAGACATCAGAAAAACTCATGTACAACCTTTATGTCAGTTTGTCTTGTGTCTTACTGTATGTGTTATGTATGTACAATGCTACTTTAAGAAATGTATGAATGTAACCTGACCACAATTACAATGTAGCACAGCTGTTAAAGGAACGCGAGCAAGCTGCCCATAGAGGGCAGCTGCGAGTGTTCAACTCACATGGTTCTCATTCCTCAAATCACCTGCAGCCGCGGGAACTCCCCGAAATAGCAAACTACTACTGATCCTCCACTGAAGATGGGCGTGACCAGGACGACGTCACGCCGGTAGCAGCCAATGAGCTACCGTGCAGCAAGATTCAAATGTATTGTACTACAGTATATAATGTGAGGTATCTCCACCATTACCACATGTTCATGCTGACCATCAATGAATAAACCTGTGTTAGTCCTTCCTGCGACTCCTTCTTTGTCTTCCGTGCAAGACACTAAATTGGCAACGAAGGTGGGATAGATGGCGAATCCCAAGGTCAAGCCGTACCAGTTCGATGTCAGCGAGCCCGAACAATGGGAGCTCTACGAGTGCCAGTTTCGGCACGCAATGGAAGCCGCAGGTGTCGACGCCGCCGCGAAGGTGCGCTCCCACTTCCTGGCTCAGGTGGGGCCGGCCACGCTGCGGATCCTGATGACCCTGGTGGCCCCCCGGAAGGTGGACGAGGTGCCCATCGACCGTATCCTGGAGAGGCTGCGTGAGCATTTCCAGCCGCCCGTCTCGATCTTCCCAGCCCGGGTCGCGTTCCACAGGCAAGACCAGCGACCGGGCAAATCCGTGTCCGCCTACGCGGCGGCCCTCAGGCTTGCGGCGGTGCATTGCCAGTGGGACGACCTGGACCAGGCCCTCCGTGACCGCATGCTGTGCGGTTTGAGGGACGAGGAGCTTCAGAGGAGGCTCATGACCCGCGACCATCGCCTCACATTCAACGAGGTACTGCGGGAGGCCCAAGCAGCCGAGGAGGCCAGGAGCGGAGTCCGGCTGTTCAAGTCCCGAGGGGCCACATCCGAGAGGGCCAAGTCACCAGTGCAGGCAGCCCAGCGGACACCAGCGAAGACGGCCTGGTGGGCCCCCAAGCCGCCCGCCGCCGCACCAATGTTGTCCGAGGAGTCGTCCACGACAGCGGACCCCTACTCCAGCGAGGATGACGACGTCCAGAGGATCAAGAAGCGAGGTGAGAAGCGGCAGACCCGTGAACGGCAGGACCGCCGCTGCGATGGTTGTGGGGCGGCCCACGACCGCACGAGGTGCCCGTTCCGAAAGGCCGAGTGCCACAACTGCGGCCGAAAAGGACACATCGCCCGAGTATGCAGGCGCGGGCGAGTCGAGGACAAGGGCTGTTCCAGCCATCCCCAGACGCACCAACGAAAAGCGGCCAGCACCAGGAAGGTCTCAGCTGGCTACAGCGAGGGAGGCGTGAATCGCGTGGGCCTGGAGCACCGGCGGTTTTTCATAGAGGTACTGTTGCAGGGGGTCCCAGTGAGGATGGAGATAGACTCGGGGTCATCTTATTCCATCCTGTCCCAAAAAGAGTTTATGCGCATTCCCCCAGAGAAGCGGCCCAAACTGCGGGCCATGAGATCCAATCTACGGGACGTGCAGGGAAATGGGATCCCGGTGTTGGGGGTGGGGAACTTCAAGGTGAAGTTCAAGAACTACTCCGAGAAACTGCCCCTAGTGGTCCTCAAAGGGGGGAGGTGCTGCCTTTTGGGAACGCAGTGGTTTGCTCCCCTGGGGATCGAACTGTCCGGCATTAACGCCATCGAGACTGACCCAATGCGGGATGTGTGCGACGCACACCCGGACGTTTTCAAGAAGGGGCTCGGGAAATACAAGGGGCCCCCGGTTTCCTTTGAGCTGGACCCAGAAATCCGGCCCATCCACCTAAAGCCAAGGAGGGTGCCCTTCGCCCTCAAGGACAAGATTGAGGCGGAACTGGACAAGTTGGTGGGGCAGGGGATTTTGGTTCCAGTTGACTCGGCGGAGTGGGAAACACCGATTGTTACAGCCCTCAAGACAAATGGGGAGGTCAGGATTTGTGCGGACTATAAATGTACGATAAATAAGGCCATTCGGCCAAATGCATACCCGGTGCCCGTGGTCAGCCATTTGCTGGCCACATTACATGGGGGGAGGTGTTTCGCCAAGCTAGATCTGGCCCAGGCGTACCAGCAGCTCCCTGTAACCCCGGCCGCTGCCGCCGCGCAAACGATCGTAACGCACAAGGGGGCCTTCAGTTTGGCGTGAATTCGGCCCCCAGAATCTTCCAGTCCCTCGTGGAACGCCTTTTAAAGGGGCTTTCAGGTGTCCTCCCATACTTCGACGACATGTTGATAACAGCGGGGAGCGAATCAGAGTTAGCCAAGAGGCTAGATGGGGTTCTCTCAGTGTTCGAGAGGGCAGGACTTCGATTGAGGAGGGACAAGTGCGTATTCTTCGTGAGGGAGGTTGAGTTTCTAGGGTTTAAGGTAACCCGGGACAGAATCAAACCCTCCGAGTCCAAGGTTGCGGCCGTGAGAGACGCCCCTCGCCCCACCGCAAAACCGGAGCTGCAGTCATTTCTAGGGCTCCTCAATTTCTATCACTCCTTCCTGCCTCGGAAGGCATCGGTTGCGGAGCCACTGCACGCGTTACTTAAGAAGGATGCAGTTTGGCGGTGGGGGGACAAGCAGGAGAGAGCATTCAAAGAGCTCAAGTCACTCCTTTCTTCGGATGCTGTCCTGACCCACTTCGATCCGAAAAAGCCAGTGGTACTAGTCTGCGATGCGTCCCCGGTGGGGGTGGGGGCGGTCCTGTGCCACGTGTTGGAGAGCGGGAGGGAAGCCCCGGTGGCGTACTACTCAAGGTCCCTCTCGAAGGCAGAGCGCAATTACGCGCAAACAGATAGGGAGGCCCTAGCCATAATTGCGGGAACAAAGAAGTTCCACGATTTCCTATACGGCCGCGAGTTTACGGTGGTGACGGATCACAAGCCGCTTTTGGGGATCTTCACTACCGGCAAACCCACCCCGCAAATTTTATCCCCCAGGATGCTGCGTTGGGCCATTTTCCTCAATGCCTACCAGTATGAGCTGGTCTATCGCCCAGGGAAGGAGATCTCACATGCGGACGCCCTGTCCCGATCCCCTCTCCCTAGTTTAGGGGACCCTACATGCGAGGTGGAGCAGGAACACCAAGTCCTGCTGATTGAGTCTCTCGACTCACCCCCAATTGTCCCGGCCGACCTCGCCAAGGCCACGGCGGCCGACAAGATACTGGCCCAAGTTAGTTCCTGGGTTAGGAAAGGGTGGCCCATTTCTCCCCCCGAGGAGCAGTTCAAGCCGTTTTTCAGGCGCAGGGTAGAGCTTTCCCTGGAAAGGGGCTGCTTACTCTGGGGCCAGCGGGTAGTTATCCCAGAGAAGCTGAGGGCCAAGGTGCTGAGGCTACTGCATACCAGCCACCCCGGGATCGTGCGCTCCAAGGCTCTGGCCAGGAGTTTCTTTTGGTGGCCCCAGATAGACGGGGACATAGAACGCTTAGTGGGCACATGCGAGAGCTGCCAGAGCTCTCGGCCCGAGGAGTCCCGGTTACCCCATAGGGAATGGGATACGGCCCGCGGGCCATGGTCCTGGATCCATGTCGACTTCGCTGGCCCTTTCCGCGGGTCCATGTTCCTACTGGTAGTCGACTCCTACTCCAAGTGGTTGGAGGTAATTCCCATGAACAGCACTTCCTCTGCCGCAACCATTAAACAGTTGCGCAAGCTCTTTGCCTGCTTCGGCCTGCCAGACATCCTTGTGAGCAATAACGCTAGTACCTTCACGTCGGCAGAGTTCAAGACGTTTATGGAGAGGAACGCCGTCAGGCACATAACCGCTGCCCCGTTCCACCCCGCCACAAACGGTCAGGTAGAGCGCCAAGTGCGCACTACGAAAGACGCACTGCGGCGCATGGGTCCCGGTGAGTTGAACCTGCATCTGTGCCAGTTCCTCATCTGCTACAGGACAACCCCCTTAGCTTCAGGTTTTTCCCCAGCCGAACTCCTCATGAGGAGGCGTCCGGTAACACTTTTTGACCGGATGGATCCGTCCAGGGTGGAGGATGAAGGGAGAAATATAAGCATAGGGGGAGAGAGCTCTAAAAGTTTTTCGGTAAGGGACCCGGTTCACTGCAGGAACTACGCGGCCTCGGGGCCAGCGTGGGTACCAGGGACAATTGTCGAGCAAACGGGGCCGGTATCCTACAGGGTCGAGACTAGTTCAGGGCTACTCTGGAGGAGGCATGCCGACCAACTCAGAAGGCGGGTCACCGGTGAGGGGGAATCAGCGTTAGGGTCTTCCCCCACCCGCATTACCCAAGGGGGAGACACGGCGGAACCCGCGGATACAAATACATATCCTGGGTTCCCGACCACAGAGGAGGATACTTTCAAAGAGAGGGATCAGTTTGATGATGATTATGAGTTGCAGTACCAGGGGGGTGTAGCGGAGTGGTCCCCCACCCGTCCTAGCGAGAAGAGGGGTTTCAGTTCAGCCCCTGGTACTTCCAGTCCCCCTAGCCCCTTTGTTTTAGAGTATACCATAGCTCCAGCTCCCTGGAGACCAACACCCCCAAGACAGGCAACAGGGGCGAGTCCGCCCACCACAGCCTCTAGAATTCCCGGACAGGCAGCGGGGGGTGGCGAGGCCACGAGGGCCTCTTCGTCGGTCCCGAGATTCATGCTAGGGGGTCCCCAAACTCCTCAAACGGTAGGCAGGGATTCACTTCCCAACTATTCATTCCATTCCCGTCCCCCAATGCAAGGTTACCACAGACGCCACACCGAGCCACTAATGAGTCCCCCCTTTCCATTGCAGGGCGGGACTCCGCGGAACCAGGAGCCGCCGGCTCCCCTGTGTTAAGTCAAGCGGCCGCACGCCCAAGGCGCACGTGCGGCAAGCCACAATGGTTGAGGGACTTCGTCCCATCCTAGGGGGGAGGGATGTTATGTATGTACAATGCTACTTTAAGAAATGTATGAATGTAACCTGACCACAATTACAATGTAGCACAGCTGTTAAAGGAACGCGAGCAAGCTGCCCATAGAGGGCAGCTGCGAGTGTTCAACTCACATGGTTCTCATTCCTCAAATCACCTGCAGCCGCGGGAACTCCCCAAAATAGCAAACTACTACTGATCCTCCACTGAAGATGGGCGTGATCAGGACGACGTCACGCCGGTAGCAGCCAATGAGCTACCGTGCAGCAAGATTCAAATGTATTGTACTACAGTATATAATGTGAGGTATCTCCACCATTACCACATGTTCATGCTGACCATCAATGAATAAACCTGTGTTAGTCCTTCCTGCGACTCCTTCTTTGTCTTCCGTGAAAGACACTAAAGTATGTGCTTCCTCATTCAAAAACACCATCACCTGAAGAGCTACCAGATTAGCAGCTTTCCATTTCCAAATCTGAAAGACAGATCCTTGTAGCATCAGAGAGATGAAGTCTTGTTTTGTCCCATTGATGGTAGAGAGCAGGGGTGCCCAAACATTTCAGGCCAGGGGCCCGTCACATGGTTCAGCAGGCCAGTGATGCAGTTCAGTGGGCCAGTCATATGGTTCGTCCGACTGGAAGCAGAAGTAAAACATGCATTGCAATCTGTTTTGCAACAGGATGAGATAGATTTTAAGCTGCCATTTTTTCTGCTTAAATCAGGGGTGCCCAAACTACAGCCCACAGGCCAGATCTGGCCACTGATGCCAATTCTTCCGGTCTATGTCGCCCTCATCACTTCCAGGAGTGACGTAGGTGGTGTGGGCTTGATGAATTGGCATCAGGGGCCGGATCTGGCCCATGGGCCGTAGCTTGGGCAACCCTGGTGTAGAGACAGATTGGAAGGAAAATGTCCCCCAGGCCTCATGCCACCATAGCAGTGTAACGGGAAGGATTATGAGTCATGTCATGGCGCTCCACTCATCAGTTTGAATGAAATGATGGGCCCAATATCAGCATGCCAAAAAGGACTGGAGCAAGATTCAAAGGATGTCAGCACTTAGTACTGGGGCATCTTTTGAAGTAACATACACACAACAACTTTCATGCTGAGCTACGGAACCCTGCTGCTATCTAGGAATGCGTGGAGATGAGTGCTAAGGCTTAAGAACCACCCTGCACCCAAAAATAAAATTAGCATCCCCTCCAACACTGCTCATCCTGAGATTTGCCCCTCTAGCTGGACACTCAAAAAGCACAGCATTTCTCTGAAAATTCAGTCTGTGCCCTGAGACCTTGCAACCTTAACTAAATTTCAGTCGCAAGGATTCTCAAAATGCCCACCAAAAGTATAAAATAAGCTATACCAAACAAACAGATATAAAATAAAATGAATTCATTTCAGGACACATCAAACTCCATAAAATGAGAAGAGGAAGGTAATGTTTATTACTTTGCAAAAGTTTTAGGCCACTACCAGCTAGTTTAAGGAAAATTCAACAGGTGATTTTTTTGGGGAGGGGGGGGGTATAATTTGGACACTAACTCTAAACTACATCAAACTTGGAGAGGGTTGAGAGGAGAGTCTGCAGAAGAGTCTCCAAAATTGGTGTGACTAGGTGGCTCAGGGGCTGAGTTATGCCCCCTCAAACCACTCATTGAGGTTTCCCCAAATTAGCTGGTGGTGGCTTAAGACTTTCACCCAGTACTATAATTGTCTTCTACTGTTTTATTTTTAAAATCAAAGCCATGAAGAATCCCCCTATACATATTGTTAAAGGAACAGATTACAACAACAACAACAACAGCAAAAGCTGTTATCCTCCTTTTTAAATGTGAGGAAACTCCATCCAGAACCTCAGAAAAACGTCTTAGTTGGGATCAACTACATTATATTTCCACTTATCATTGTGTACTGGTTTGGAAACCCTCATAGCTCCAGGCTGGATTTCTGGACTTCAAAAGGTTGCCTTTTTGAGTCCTGGTCTTAATTTTTCTATATGATAACAGCCATATGTCTGTATGGAAGAGCAGCAGCAGAAATCCCAAGCAGCAACAGCAATTGAGAGCAATTGACTCTAGACCAGTGGTGGTGAACCTTTTAGAGACCAAGTGCCCAAACTCAACAGGCTGCTGTCTGTGCCTCAGAGAGGCAGGGCAAACTCTGTGCTGGCGGGAGAAAGGGGAGCACTCCCAATGGGCTGCTGGGCAGAGGGAGGGGGTGCACTCTGTGCTGGGATGATGGCACACATTTATTTATTTATTCAATTTGTATAGCCGCCCCAATCGACATGCGACTCTGAGCGGCGTACATGAAACCCCCAACATTTAAACTCTAGAAACTCTTAAAATCCCTAAAAACACTGAAAAACTACCTCCCACCCACACCAATTAAAAATCTAGTTACAAACTTTTAAAACCACAAGTGATCCTGCTCTAAATGAGCCAGTGGGGGCAGGGGTTGCTCCCTCTCCACCTCCCCACACCTGCTCTACCAGCCAGGTTTTTAGCTCTTTCCTGAAGGGCAGCATCTCTGTCTGGAGACACAGTTCAACTGGCATGAGGTTCCATAGTGATGGACGGATACCGAAAAGGCTCTTCTTCTAGTGCTAGAGAGGCTCACCTTTAAAAATACCAACTGCTAGAGAGGCTCACCTCTCTAGCAGTTGGTATTTTTAAAGAGCCCCTCCGGTCCACTCTAGTGGGATAGCCAGATGTCCTTGGGGTGATGCGGTCTTTTAAGTGTCCTGGCCCACTCTGAGTGTCCCCTCTGGAATATTTGCCATGGTCATAAAGACCTGCAAGTTTCTTGCAATTGCAAGAACCATACCTGTCAAGTTTTGGGAAATTTCTGTCAAACCCCTGTCTTTTACACTCTTTCCCGCCATCATCCCATATTTGTTAGACTGCAATTAGCCTGGAGTTAGACTGGAAGCCAGCACAGGATAAGCCTAGCTGTCCAGTTTCCTGCTTTGGCGGGGAAATTGCCCTTATTTGACAGAAATTTCCCGAAACTTGACAGGTATGGCAAGAACACATTTTTTGGGGGTGGGAGAGAGTAAAAATAAGTGACATTTCCAGAAAAGGAGGGAAAAGAAGAAGAAACATGGACAACAGCAAGTAGCCCATGCACCAACTTGGTTACCAAAGTTGGGAGGCAGCATTATACTGTACAGTGGGTGTGAATAGCTTTGTAGCAGTTTTAAAATAGAAGGAAGAGTTTGCTGTACAGTTTCTGCAGTGTGACATTTGGGTATGCTTTTTAGCATGGAGGACACTGGGGATGCAAAAAAGGCCTTAGGAGCCACATGGGCCCCACAGTCCTACTGTGACATGATCCTGGGATGGATAGTTTGTTTGTTTTTGCTAGATGTGCCCTTTCATATGTCATCTGCTCCAAGGAAAAACAATGAGATCTCAGATTACATTGGTAGTAGCTCAGAGGTGTCTTAATGGTTTGGTTTATTCAATGCTGCTGTTCTTGTCTTTCCAGGTGTCACTTCATGCCTTTTCACAGCTTTTCTACCTACCCATTTGTCCGTCTATTGATTAGAAAATCAATGGATAGCAAACAAATCTCTTGTAAAGCAATTACGTATGGTGTTAATAGGCAAAAGTCAGGACTCAAATAGACACACTGAAATTTTTTTATGCAGCGGCAGGGATTTCTGGGTGGAGCGGAGAGAAGGGGGGAAAGTCTAAATCCCTGTTGCAACTCTGGAACATTCTGAGTAGTCTGCGCATGTGCCGGATTCAACCCATTTGTGGGAATTCACACATGACCACTCAAATAACTATATTTACAGATAAGAAACCTGTCCTTTCCTCCACCTTCTTGCATAGAAAACTGTTGATAGGCAAGAATCATTTTATTTCCTCTACTCTTAGTGACACATTATATTTCAAATTAAGGGGGAAAGCTCACTATTGCTAAAACCTTTTTCAGCCATGTTATTGATAATCCTCTTGCTTAGTTTAGTAAGCCAAAGCTAGTTAGTTATTTAGTTATATGCTGTCAAGTGAAAAGTGATCTAAAGGTAAATGTCTACCTTGCCTGAAAGCCAGTTGTCTCCAACTCTAGTGGCGATGTTCATCTCCATTTACAGCCAAAGAGTCTGTGTCTGCAGACATTTCCGTGGTCATCTGTAGAGACCCTAATAGGACTCTCAAGGTAAACAAGATATTTAAGGCATGGTTTTACCAAGTTCCACACCCACAGTGAGCTTGCATAACTGAACAGGAATTTGAGTTCTCATCTCCAGAATCCTAATCCATCATTCTCAGCACTGGGTACCCTAGTCAATTGGAGTAGGTCCCTGAATTAATGGGGATTTGTGAGTCAACTCTTCAGTAAGTTTTTTTGATTCAAGAGGCCTATTTTAGTTGCAATTTACTACAGTAAGCAAGAGGATTTCAGCCTTTTTGTAGTAGCAGTTGATGAAATATGACCCTCATGGGTTTTCATCATGAACAAAAGAAATTGGAGTGAGGCAATGAAATAAGATGCAATTTTTTGCTTGCACAAACATTTTTTACATCATGAAGAGAGCAAAAATAATGATTGGTTGGAGGGTTGAGAGACATACATTTTCTATCCAGACTTTCCTCCACAGCAGTCAGTTGCTTGACAGGAAAACTTACCCAAGTTAACATGGAACATTGCAATGACTCAATGCCACTAAAGTTATTTCAGTGGTGGCAATTTTTGGTAATTAAAGACATCCCCCACAGCCCCAAACATCTTCATGACAATGAAAGGGATTCCATGAGAGTCATGGGACCATCAGGGGAGAAATTTGAAATGTTATTTTCCCCAAAAATGGCTGCTGCTGCTGCTTTAATCAGTCTCATATGATGTATCCTATGGAACAGTATTTTAGTTTTTGATTACCATCATCCTGCAGTGGCTCAAGTTGCTAAGACGCTGACTGGGAAGCGGAAGGTCAGCAGTTCGATTCCCGAGTACTGCAGGACGGAAATGAGCTCCTGTCTTCATCCCAGCTCCTGCCAACCTAGCAGTTCGAAAGCAAGAAATTGCAAGTAGATAAATAGGGACCACTTCGGTGGGAAGGTAACAGCGTTCCGTGCGCTCCGGTGTCTAGTCATGCCTGCCACATGACCACGGAAACGTCTGCAGAAGCAGACAGCGCTGGCTCTTCGGCTTAGAAACAGAGATGAGCACTGCACCCTAGAGTCGGATACGACTGGCTTTCGAGCAAGGGAAACCTGGGAGATTAGATTAGAACAAATTGCCACAACGTATGGTTTCACTCTTGCTTCTTTCCTTTAGTCATATTATGAATTATATCTATCATTTTACAAGGACAGATTTCACCTAACCAGAGGACAGAAGGATGAGGAAGTATGCATTTCCAGCTGGTATGGTAATTGTCCATTGCTTATTCAACATTATGAATATCAAGAAAACCTATCACTTTTCCTGTCTGAGATAATTTTTAATTAGAACACTTACGAGTTTTTTATGAAAAACTTTAAGAGTGAATGTTCCTTTTTTATGAGAAACTGTATATTATCATATTATAATCGTTACTGAGTCAGAGTCTGAGTATTTGTTCTGAAAACTGTCAATACTCTTAATGGCAGTAGTCTTGGAAACTTCATATCTGCCACAGGATTAATTGCTCACATAAAACATTACCATTTCCCCACATCTCCTCTGTGGCTGAGAGGCTGCTATAATGATTAATAGACCTGTATAGCATACTAAAGAATAAACATAAATGTTGCCCAGTGGAAAAAAAGAGTTGTTTCTGATTTTCGTTGAGATGAAACAAGCCTCAAGTGATGCAGTGATATTGTTTTAATCCTATCTCTCCAAGAGTAACTTGAAAAAGAGAGAGAGAGAGCGCTCTTTTGAAAAGCAGTGACATGGAGGGAATTTTACATAGAAAACCATTTTTATTTTGGATGGTGAATCTTGATACAGGGAAAATTTGCCAAAATTGATATACCTCTTATCAAAGCATTCTAAAAACAAGTATTGTAGATGGATCAGAACCTAGACAATAACTTCCACGTTGCTTTTTCATAATCCTCCACCAGCATGGCTCTGGAAGAATTCGGGAAGCTTTCATCCAAAAGTGACTTTCTAAGCTCTGAGTGGAAAGAATTGCCCTCTTCATCCAAGAGGTGTAGGCTATACAACAAAACTAGAAAGAAAGAAAGAAAGAAAGAAAGAAAGAAAGAAAGAAAGAAAGAAAGAAAGAAGGGATGTGTGAAGTAGAAACTTTTGGAGTTTTTTTTCCGGTTCATTTTTTGGGGGCGGGAGGAGGGACCACTTCCATCTTCAGTTCTTCCATACTTCAGTTCTTCAGTTGCCATGAAATGGGTTCTTTTGAGCATAATATTGGTTCATTTTCTCCATTTGGAGGGGAAAGAAGGGCTGAGCTTGCTGGGCAGGGCAGACTGAGCAAGGAAAGGAGGTATACAGTGGTGGCTGTCCAAAGGAAGAGGAAGAGAGAGAGGTAGGAGTGGCTGAGTAAGAGAAGATGTGCATGGGAGGAGTGGCTGGGCTGGGAGGAGCAACAGCAGCAGCTAGGAAAGGAAAAGGAAAGAATAATAATAATTTCATGTCAGAAATTCTTCTGAACACTAAACAGAAAAAGTTGCCACCAGAAATAACATACGTAAGAAACTGGCTGGTTTAGACTGGGGAGCACAACCATGAATAATAAGAACTACAGCTCTGGCTCTAAGCTACTCCACAGTAGGATATGCAAGCACCATGCTATAAATCAGTACATGCTGTCATGAATACAGGGAAGTTTGTGCATGCTAGTCCAAATTCAGCGCTTCCTCCCTTCCTCGCTTTCTCTCTTCACTTCGCTGCATGGCCCAGGCTGAGGCGTTCCGATGCTCATGCATTTTACCGCTGGCACGGACCTTGAGCCCAGTTAAGCTGGTATTGGGAAGATTATTTATCCTCTTCTGGTAGCAGTTAATGTGGCAAAGTAGCAGTCTTGTTTATAAGTGCCAGCTCCCAAACAACCACGCAAAGCACCCAGAGAGGGTACAGCCCTGGGAAAGTGATATGGTGGGGAAAAGTAACTTTTACATTCAAAGGTGGAATGTCCAGCCTGAGAAGTTTCCCAGACTGCTGAAATTGAAAGCAACCCTCCCTTCTGGGATTCACAGTGGCAGTCTCTTATCTGAAAATAAAATGTCCCCTTTCGAGCAGCTTTGATCTCAAGGTTATGCTGGTGTGCATGAACAAGTTGTTATGTATGTTAACTGTGTTTTCTGACAGGAGCGGAATGTATCTTTTCTCATGTATCTATTCTTATGCAAATAAGTGGATAGAAAATGTGCACACTCTGTTAGCCAATGGGCTTGTTGTATTATTGTTACTGTTTATAGAAGCAGACTGTATCTTTTCTCATGTATCTATTCTTATGCAAATAAGTGGATCGAAAATATGCACACTCTGTTAGCCAATGGGCTTGTTGTATTATTGTTACTGTTACTGTTTATAGTGTATATAAGTCCGAGTTTTGCCCCATCCAAACTGTGTTCAAACCCCACTAATAAAGAGCTGAATTTCACTACTTCACTCGTCTGCTTCTTCATTCCCTGAACACGAAACTGGCGACAAGGATTGGATGGTGTCCCCACATGGCAGCAACATCGGCCCATTTGACCCAGCGCGTCCAGAGAAATGGGCAACATACGAACACCATTTCCGCCATGCAATGGCCTCGCAGAAGATCACCGACGAAGACCAGAAGCGCTCCTGTTTCCTCACTCAGTGCGGTTCTGAGACGCTTGAGCTGGCAACCCACCTCGTTCTCCCAAGGGACGTGGATGTGGTGCTGCTAGCAGAAATCATGTCCACACTGAGGAAACACCTGCAGCCAGAGGTCTCTATCTTCCCGGCCAGGGTGGCCTTCCACAGAAGGGAGCAGCAACCTGGGGAGTCCATTGCAGACTATGTCGCTGCTCTGCGCATTGCTGCTGCCCCGTGCAAGTGGGACAACATCAAAGAAGCACTCCGGGACCGTCTGCTGGCTGGCATGAGGGACGAAGATGCTCAATGTCGCCTCATGATCAGGAAGACGCTAACTTTCAAGGCTGTCCTAGAAGAGGCGGTAGCGTCTGAGGCCACATGGTCTGACAGCAAGCTTTTCTGGCATCGCCACTCCACCACCAGTGCCACCAACTCAGCTGTGCAAGTTCAGCAAAATTCATCTTCATCCTCCTCAGCATCGACTGGTTCCACCTCTTTATCGGAGTCCAGCAATGCAGAGGGAGAAGTCGGAGCGGTCTGACGAAAGCACCAAGAGCACCGTGGTGATCGGGAGAAGAAATTCCTTTCTATGTGTGGTGGCTGTGGAGCCCAGCATGACCACAGGAAGTGCCCCTTCCGCACCGCAGAATGCCACAACTGCGGGCGACTAGGGCACATTGCTAAAGTATGCCGACAGCGAAAGCAAAGAACTCCAGCACCTGAGTCGAAGAAGAGTCATCACCACAAAATGTCCATCGCCAAAGTGTCACCAGAGCCTGGGCCGTGTCAAGTGGGCATAGTCAGCGAGTGTTTCTTCGCAGACCTGAGCCTGCAGGACGTCCCCTTCAAGATGGAGGTGGATTCAGGTACTACCTTTTCTATAATCCCACAGCAAGAGTTTTGAGAATTCCCCCTGCCTCTCGGCCCAAGCTCAAATCTTTTAAAACTTCCCTCCGGGATGTGCAAGGTTGCCAGATTCTGGTCCTGGGGGTGGGAAATTTCTTGGTCAAATTCAAAAACATTCGCACCTCCTTGCCATTGTTTGTAGTTAAGCAGGGCACTAACTGTCTTATTGGGACCCAATGGTTTAGGCCCCTGGGAATCCGGCTTTCTGGCATTCACGCAATAGATGCTGACCCAATCCGGGACGTTTGTGCTGCTGAGGTGTTCAAAAAGGGTTTAGGGTTATACAAAGGACCCCCTGTGGACCCCACTAATAAAGAGATGAATTTCACTACTTCACTCGTTTGCTTCTTCATTCCCTGAACACGAAACAAGTGCAGCCTTATTTTCGGCTCTGCAAACCTGTTATCAGTTCTCCAGTGAAACACTCCCCTTCTTCAGCAAAGACGTGACTCTCGGAGCTGTCTTTTGAAGTTTTATTTGAAGCATAACGTCCATCCATAATATGCAGGATAAACATAGTGAAGAACTTATCTATTCCTATTCTAACTTTAGAATCTAAAAAAATAATAAAAGAGAAATTGGCTAAACTCATTAGCTTGTAGAGCAGGCTTCTTACAGCCCTCATTCGAGACGTAGATTTTTCATGGTCTGAATTGAGTGACAAGGGCTCACGCCCATTCCACAAAAGACTTCTCTTGAGCCTAAAAACTCCTGGCTTTTTATACCTTTTTAACCTGCTCCTCACACCTTCCTTTAGAATGCAAAATATGTAAGATATTTGATTGTTTTGACTATTGTCATGATTATTGGGATTTTCAAGTGTTTGTTTTATTACAATGAGCCTAGGATTCTCCTTTGATTGGCATTCCTTTCCTTAATCACGTGCTAATGTGTGGAGTGTGCTGGAATGCTTAATGATGTAAATGCTCTCACTTTCTAAGAGTTAGCCTTTCTCATCCATATGAAGACAGCTAAACTACAGTGTAACTTAAATGAATATGAAGTGATTTATAAAATAGTAACGACCCCTCTGGATTTTCATGATTAAACAAGTGGCTGTAGCTCTTAATGTATCATGCAGAATTATTATACTGAAACCACAAAAAGAGCCTCCTTGAAGATTGTGGTATTTTTGAACCACAATCGTGTGTACCCTGGTAACCGTAATCTTGTGTTACCAGCTAATCTGTCTCATACTAGGTCTGGTGAAGCGAACTACAGAATGATCCCACCAAAAGATGGCTTCATTTTGGCAGTTTCATGTCTGACCTAGACACAGAAAAAGAACTGAAACCCCACTGGAAAAGTCTATTATTTGGCTGCTATTGCCCCTCTAAGAAGTATGTCAAGCAGTGCTAGTAAATAATAAACAAGATAAGGTAATACAGCACCAAACCCATCTACTTTATAGACACCAACCCTAATTGATGGCTAATATTGAGGGAAAAGTTTCTATTCTCCACTGAAATGCTAAATATGAAACCATGAGAGACTAGGCTAAACCTGTGGAGAGCAAAAACAACACCTTGACAAGTGGATGAATGCCAAAGAATGTCTCCTACTAGGACAAGATTCTGACTGGGCCATCTGGAAATCATTAACAGACTGAAAAGTGAAGTAGGAAGATCAATGAATAATCAAGTAAAATGAAGCTACTTTGATACAGAACAAATTTTCTATATTTTTTATTCACTCCCAAATTAACAAACAATAAACATAACAAAAATATTATAACTGCATTATATATCTTATTTGCATTATATATCTTAACAACATAATCATAGTCAGCCAAAATAAATTAAATGAAACAAATAGTAGATAAAAATAAATGAATAGAGGTCTCTTCCACTGGGATCAATGAGATTCCATCTTTTAAAGAAATTTTTATCCTTTTCACAAATGTAATATTTCTTCTGCTGACAAATTACCATACTCTTTAATAATATAAAATTTCTCCATATTTAAAAATATCTTTCTTATTTTAAGGGACTGTAGTGGCTCAAGAGGCTAAGATGCTGACTGGAAGGTTGGAGGTCAGCAGTTCAATTCCTGAGTATTGCAGGACGGAATGAGCTCCCGTGTCCGTCCCAGCTCCTGCCAACCTAACAGTTCGAAAGCAAGAAATTGCAAGTAGATAAATAGGGACCACTTCAGTGGGAAGGTAAATAGCACTCTGTGCTGTCTGATGTCTAGTCATGTCTGCCACATGACCACGGAAATGACCGCAGAAGCAGGCTTTGAAACAGAGATGAGTACTGAAACCTAGAGTCAGATATGATTGACTTTCGAGCAAGGGAAACCTTTATTTTTACTTCTTATTTTAAGATCACATGTCAACTTATCAATAATGGCTGTATTTCAAACTTCATTAAATTAGAAATCATACTTATTTTTTTTTTTTACTATCATTAACCTTAACCTGGCAGAAAGAAGCAGAAGAGCGGCAGCGCAACATGCCTGACCCTGCCATGCCACCAGGCCATGTTATGATGCCAGAGAGCCAATGACTAGAAACCCTCACTAACCTCAAGCAAAGCCAAGAGCAGCTATTGAAAGACGAATTGATTCACTGAGTGTCAGAACTCGGCAGATCAACCTAGAGAAGAAGCTGTCACAGATTGAAGAGGCCCTGAAGATCTTCTCCCGGCCCAAAGTTTTCATCAAACTGGACTCTTAGATAGGACCAGGAGTTTCAGGTATCCATAGAAGGTCTTGGAATGTATCACTCACAAATAAGGGAGCCCACGCCATCGGCCCCGGGAGTGGAGACAGGTGGGAGCCGCCGCAGCTGCCTTCGCTCTCCGGGCCCGCCCGCCCGGAGAGCAGAAAAGGACGCCGCCGACGCCGGCCCCTCGAGGAGCTCCCTGTCTCGCCCGGGAGCCCACGCCATCGGCCCCGGGAGTGGAGACAGGTGGGAGCCGCCGCAGCTGCCTTCGCTCTCCGGGCCCGCCCGCCCGGAGAGCAGAAAAGGACGCCGCTGATGCCGGCCCCTCGAGGAGCTCCCTGTCTCGCCCGGGAGCCCACGCCATCGGCCCCGGGAGTGGAGACAGGTGGGAGCCGCCGCAGCTGCCTTCGCTCTCTGGGCCCGCCCGCCCGGAGAGCAGAAAAGGACGCCGCCGACGCCGGCCCCTCGAGGAGCTCCCTGTCTCGCCCGGGAGCCCACGCCATCGGCCCCGGGAGTGGAGACAGGTGGGAGCCACCGCAGCTGCCTTCGCTCTCCGGGCCCGCCCGCCCGGAGAGCAGAAAAGGACGCCGCCGATGCCGGCCCCTCGAGGAGCTCCCTGTATCACCCGGGAGCCCACGCCATCGGCCCTGGGAGTGGAGACAGGGGTGAAAAGCCGCCGCCGCCGCCGCCGCCGCCGCCGCCGCCGCCGCCGCCGCCGCCGCCGCCGCCGCCGCCGCCGCCGCCGCCGCCGCCGCCGCCGCCGCCGCCGCCGCCGCCGCCGCCGCCGCCGCCGCCGCCGCCGCCGCCGCCGCCGCCGCCGCCGCCGCCGCCGCCGCAGAGAGGTCCGCGCTCACCCCGCAGCCACACCATCGCTTGGGGGACCAAAATCGCTTATTTTAGGACTTTTGTCTTTTGCCCTGTCTGGGACTCGTTCTCCACGAGGGGAGTGACAGGTGGGAACCACTGCTGTCGATGCAGCAGCCCTTACGGTCTTTTGAACCATTGGGCACCTTTGTGGCTGCTGGGTGGTTGAGGTTAATTCTGTAATTTTTATAATGTATGTGTTATTATTATTATTTTTATGTGACTTCCCCTTCCCCCTTCCCCCCATTGTCATTTTATGTATGATATTATGCTTATATGTATTGTATTCCTATTATACAGTATTGCATATTGTTTATTCTGTATTGTATCTTTTGCATAATTTGATGTTTTGATTGTATTAATTGTGTATTGCCTTTTGTATTCTAGTGTATGTTTTGCTCTGTTTATTGTATTTATATATATTGTAAGCCGCTTTGAGTGGCACTTGTGTCAGGAAAGCGGGATAGAAATAAAACTTAATAATAATAATAATAATAATAATAATAATAATAATAATAATAATAATAATAATAATAATAATAATAATAATAATAATGCTGTTAGTAGATTTGAAATTAGTTCTTTTTTACCAACTCCATCATAAAAATAGATAAAAGCAATATTTTAAGACAAAGTTCTATATTATCTTTACATTTTCCTTAATCACCTTAAAAGCCAATTTCCAAAAGTTTAAAACTGACATGCACTCACATCACTTATCAAAACAGATACCTTTTTTCTGACCAAATATCCAACATAGTATAAAATATTTAGGATTTATACAATTCAGTTGCCAGCTTTAAATACCATTTCCAAATTAATTTATAAAAATGTTCTTCTAGTCTTACAGACATACTCTTTTACCCCAAATATTCCTCCATACCAGTACTTATTTTCCACCCCAAATCTATTTCCATACATAATCCCCTATCTCTGTCAATATTATGTAAATTCTATGAATTCTATGAATCATACCTTTCATTATCTTACATTCTTCCTCTTTCTCCCTGAGGATAATGATTTCTTCCAATATTGTCAACTCCCTACATTTACCATTTATTTCCAACCATTCATTAGTCCACTGATCTAACTCAATTACATCAAGCCACCATATATTTTCTCCTTCTGGAACTAACCTAATTTGTTTTTTACTATTCACCTTCTGTTACAAATTATAATAATTTTTCTTCTTTTAAAACTTTCTTCATACTTTCTTTTAAATTTTCTGGAAATTTATCTAATTTGCTACTGAATTTAAAGGGGAAATTGCCAGGATAAATATTATCTATATTTATTGCAGATTATTAATTCATTTCTAAGAAAGAGATTTTCTATATTTTCATTATATTCTTATTTTTTTTAAAAATAATAATAATATTGTCAATATCCCCCAACTTCCAGCAATTCCAAATTACACAAAAGTAGATCTAGTAAACAGTTGAAGTAATATTATTAAAGTAGCCACTTCTGGTCAAAAATAGTCTATCCATTTTAATTTATTTGAATGTGACCTATATTTCAAATACATCCATAATTTTAAATTCTGCAGTGCTCTGATACAAATAAAGAAGCATGCTATTCTTGAGAAATAGGCAGTTTATGCTGCTGCTGCATAAACTGTGTATGATTCCAATTTAAGTGACTTTCGCTTAAACCTTGTCCCATCCTTTTATTCACAGGAAATTCTTGACCAAATTGTTCTCTATGAACCTCAATGATCCATAAAATGAGTATAATAATCCTGACTAGTTCAGTCGCAGAGATGAAATGGGATCTCACACTATGGACATAAAAACACGGCATATGTGAATTCACTGATGCCAACAAAATGTGCCTTCCACTATTAAACATTTGTGCTGATGCTAGTTGCATACACGCTTCATCTTAGCTAAAAGGCTGA